>VWZE01010961.1:1672-20649 GCA_013396675.1 Eubucco bourcierii
CTGGAATGGGCTGCCCAGGGAGGTGGTGGATTCACCGTCCCTGGAGGTGTTCAAGGCGCGTTTGGACGTGGCACTTGGTGCCATGATCTACTCTTGAGGTCTGTGATGACAGGTTAGACTTGATGATCTTCGAGGTCTCTTCCAACCCTGGTGATACTGTGATACTGTGAAGACCTATTTGCAATTTGGACTTTACTATTCATAATATAAAGACTGTTTCCAGTTGGACAAATAGCCCGATACAGGAAATAGAAGAGAGTAAAGGGATGGAATGTTATAGGTTTTGGGTTAATCGGTGTAACCATAGAGATAAATTCTTCCAGAGGACCAAAAACTCCCCAGGGGGCTGAGCGGTCTGTCCCAGAGGGAGGATATCCCACAGGATATTATGAATCATTATTCCATTTCCCTTTCCTGTATCTCCCTATATAAAAAGCAGTCTCTCTCGCTCTCCCTCCTCTCTCCTCCTAGCATGTAGTTGCTGTTATGGCTTTGTTTTGTGTGGGAATAGGCCTGGCTGGCAAGCTATTTTCTATCTATGCTACTGAGGTCCACTGGACCTGCTCTGGGGGGTGCCTGGGTGGGGGGCATTGAAGTGTGATATGAGGCCTCCTGAGCCTGCTTGAGGAGGGCATGGAGAGCTACTGAGGGCTAGTATGGAGGAAGAGGTTGAACTAGTTGAGGCATAGTACATGCTAACTGAGACCTGTTGGAGGCCTGTCTTGAGGCTTAGCTGGGAGGGCTAGGCCAGGACTGATTCTGAATGTGTGTATGTGCTTTTACCTTGGTAACCCTGTACTTTGTTTACTTTTGTAAATGGTATTTTCATTTAACCTTGAATTCCATGGGAGTGTTTTTATTTACTCCTTTGGGGTAAATTCCTTCTGTCCTCAGTCCAGAGCTGATTCCAGCTCAAACTAGTTCTGGGCCCCTCAATTCAAGAAAGTTGTTGAGGTGCTTGGACATGTCCAGAGAAGGGCACAAAGGCTGGTGAGGGGTCTGGAGCACAGCCCTGCGAGGAGCAGCTGAGGGAGCTGGGGGTGTGCAGCCTGGAGAAAAGGAGGCTCAGAGGAAACTTCATTGCTTTCTACAACTACCAAAAAGGAGGTTGTAGCCAGACAGGGGTTGGTCTCTTCTCCCAGGCACCCAGTGACAGAACAAGAGGACACAGTCTCAAGCTGTGGCAGTAGAGGTTTATGCTGGATGTTAGGAAGAAGTTCTTCACAGAAAGAGAGATTTGCCATTGGAATGGGCAGAGGAGGCTGGATGAGGCATTTACTGCCATGGTTTAGTTAATAATCATGCAAGTTATAGCTCGGTCTGGTGGGTATTCTGACATTCTGAAAGACATGGCATGTCTTTCATTACTTGTAAGAAAAAAGTTGAAGGGCAACTGCACTTGAAAAGAGGTTCTCCTTGCTGCTTAACCCAAACTAAACCTCTAAACACAATCTGAAGTAACTGACTATTTCTAGTAGGGGAAATAAAGGCTTTCTCATAGTAAATGTCTACTGTCAATAGATCGGATTGGGGTAATGTCCTTTTTTCCCTGAAGGTTAACATTTCACTTTGCTACCACTGCAGTGGAAATGTATGCAAATGAATACTCTCTTTAGGTAATACCTGCCTTTTTTTTTTTTTTTTTTTTTTTTTTTTTTTTTTTTTTTTGTCCCCCAAACAATACAGAAATGTCATGGTTTATAAGTTAAGAATTAAATTGTTTGTTACTGGAGCTGAAAATATCTCCCTAAAGATTAGGATTCTTAAGAGATTCTCTAAAACACTGGTATGTTTCTGCCAGTAGAATGTTTTCTGATACTCTTCGGAGAAGAAACATCAGCACTGTGATGCCTTATAATTTTGGACTCATCAGCATAGAAATGTTTGCCATGTCTGAGGTCTCACTTTGCATTCTTATTGCTGATTATGGAGAGAGTTAAACTTATGTCACATAAAATGCGGTAGCATAACAAAATGCACTTTCCGGTCTTTCTTTTCACCCATGTATGAGAACGGTTTTGTAGAATACAGCTGAAACCAATGTTCTTCATTTGTGCACCTATACTACCAAATCTCAAGGGCTGCTTCATTGTATTCCCAAGCTTGTAAGTAGGAGGGTGTCACCTGAATCCATATTTCCTGACTGCCAGGCTACAAACTATTGGATTTTTAATGAAAGTCACCAAAACTGTCTAGTACTATGTTCCAAACTACAAGAATGTGTTGGACACATACTACAAGGAATCTGCAGGCTGTGACATCTTTGCATAGGTTTCTGTCTCTATTCAGTTTGCTACTGCAGCAACCTTTTCAGAATATCACTGCTGCTCATTGACTGTGGATGAGTGAGTGTTGAACAATGCAGAGAAACTTCCTGATGTCTTGGATTGCTACGAATTATGCAACAATAATAATCAACATTTTGATAACCAAGTGAAGATTGTTAATAACTATGAAAACTTTATTAACATTAAATCTCAGAAAACCAGAAAACATTAAACCAGAAAACTTATTTACAATGTTCAAAATGTATGGTTTGGATGCTTATATACACAGGGAACAGGCAAACCTTGAACACTTTAAGAAATAACTAGCAACTACAAACATTAAAACTGGAAAGAGGTTCTTAGTTTCAATTATACCTTTTGCCCAACAAGAGACTTGAGTGACTCCTTTCTGCTACTAAGGCAGAAAGGCACAATTTCTTAGAGAGAGGCTTTGAATATTTACTCACAAAATAGTATCAGACAGTACCCAAAATTTGAAGGGAATTTTGTCGGTGTCTTGAAAGTTGTTGCAGGCAAAGCAGAGCAAAATGTGACAGGGCAGAGCAGGCAGAGCAAAAGTAAAACAAAAGTCAAAAACCATGTGGCAAAATTTATTGGTTGCCCAAAATGTGATGTCCCCTTGGACCATGGAAATTTGCTAATAAGAATGGCACTTTGCCAAACCTCACCATAATAGGTGAAGACAGGGGCTTACTTTCCCTTGTTTGGGAAGTACAAGTCTGGGCAAGCCTTGTCTTCTCCTTGTGCTCTACTTCCCCCCTGCCCCCCAGCAGAGGGAAGGGGATGATAGGATCATGCTTGGGTAAGCCAGGACATGTATCTTCCATGACATGGATGAGGCTTTTCAGTACCTCGGAAGTACCTTGAAATGGATGTACTCCCTGCAGCAAGGACAAAGAGGTCATAGCAAGATGGGGGTTGGTCTCATCTCCCAGGCAAACAGTGACAGAACAAGAGGGCACTGTTTCAAGTTGTGACCAGGATGGTTTAGGGTGGATGTTAGGGAAAAATTCTTCACAGAAAGAGCAATTGGTCATTGAAATGGACTGCCCTGAGAGGTGTAGGAGCCATCATCCCTGAAGGTGTTTAAAAAAAAGACTGGATGTGGCACTTAGTGCTATGGTTTAGTTAATTAGAAGGTGTTAGGTGATAGGTCGGACTTGATCTCAGAGATCTTTTCCAACCTGGTTAATTCTGTGATTCTGTGACCATCTCCTCTTTTGTGTTATATATGTTATTTGTACTGTGAAAATTGAGCATATTTCTTGCTTGGCTGTACCTGCCAGTTGTGTCCTGGGCTGCATCAAAAGATGTGTGGCTAGCAGATCAAGGGAGGTCATACTGCCCTTCTACTCTGCTTTTGTGAGACCCCCCACCTGGAGTACTGTGTCCAGCTTATCTAACACAAGAAGGACATGAATCTATTGGGTCATTTTTGTGGAGGAGGGCCACAAAGATGATCAAATGGCTGGACCACCTCTCTTACTACGATAGGCTGTTCAAGTTGAGTCTGTTCAGCCTGGGGAAGAGAAGGCCCCAGAGAGACCTTATAACAGCCTTCCAGTGTTTGAAGGGGGCCTATGGGAAAACTGGAGAGGGACTTTTTGTACAGGGCTGTGGTGACAGGACAAAGGTTTTGAACTAGAGCAGGGTAGACTTATATTAGGATTAAGGAGGAAGTTATTTACTATGACTGTGGTGAGACATTGGAACGGGTTGCCCAGAGGAGTTGTGGACATGTCATTTCTGCAAGTGTTGCATGAGGTTTTGAGCAACCTGGTCTAGTGCAAGGTTTCCCTGCCCATAGCATAGGGGTTGGAACTAGATGATCTTTAAGGTCACCTCCAAGTCAAGCCATTCTGTGGTAACCAACAGAACCTCTGTTTCCTGTGACAGAACTGAAAGGAATATCGTGTATAATACTTGCTTGGTAATGCTCAAGAAAAATACTTCTGGAGAAAGAATGGAAATGACCAGCAGACTGTTTCATTGTGAACGTAATTATTTTTGCTTGTAAGCTCTGAGTAACTGTGGAGGAAGGTGGCAGGCTGGAGCAGTAGTATTACCCTTCTAGTTGTGACTGTGTGCAATTCTGCAAAGTCCCAACTGCTGACTCCCACCACAAACATCCAATAGTCCAGATTATTCCTTTCTCTCATATAGAAAGAATGCTGGCTTTTTGTTGGCACAAACGCCATTATCATTTTCTCATGAATTTGGTCATGGGAACGACTAGGTGAAACTCCATGCAAGCCTAGTGAATTGACAGACTTGCAGGATCAGCTTTCTGTCAATATATCTACCTTTATTTTCCTGTTCACAGTGAGAACCTCTGTTGCTGATCTTGTATTTTTATGCTAAGGAGGAATAAAACAATGCGGTTATGACCTTTCCCACATTTGCAGTAGCCAGCAGGAGAATGATTCTTTATGGACGGACTATGTATAGGTTGTGGAAGAAGAAAGTAGATTCTACACTTCCTGTTCTCCTCAGACTGCATTAGAAATTGAAGAGTGGACTGCTGCAGCCAGCTACTGTTGCTCACATATTAAAATTTCTGTGATATAGCAAATACCTATATCTTCCCTCTGTCCCCACTTCACTGGATCTTCCTATGGCCTACCTTCAGGTTTGGGATGATCACATGCCTTTTGTTACTTTGAGAAACAAATGCCTGTTGCATAAATGTTGATGGATTGTGCAGATGATGTGTAGTTTAGGCTACCGTTTGTTGGTGCAAGTTGTAATGTAAGAGAAAAGATAGGGGAGGAAGGATGGGGTGTGTGTGAGTATGGGTATAACTGTGTTCATGTTATCAC
The DNA here is from genome assembly GCA_013396675.1 of Eubucco bourcierii. NCBI lineage: Eukaryota > Metazoa > Chordata > Aves > Piciformes > Ramphastidae > Eubucco > Eubucco bourcierii. The sequence continues at coordinate 6,780 of VWZE01010961.1, forward strand.
CTCTTTTGTGGCTGAGGTACACTTTTTTCTTTCCCAGATGAAAGTCTGGAAAGAAAGAGATTGATTATGACTGTACCTTTTTAAAGAAAGCTTATGGAAAACGGTTGCCTGATCGTCTTCATATTAGCTTTGGGCTGCATGATTTTAGCTAGTAATTAAGAAGGAATATATTCTCTGTTAAAGTTTAACTCAAGAATCTGAACTATTCTCTTTCCTGTGTGGACAAACTTCAAAAGAGTGAGTACATGTGTAAAAGGCATGTCCTCTCTTCAGTGCTCTGGCATTTCTCAAGAAAAGTTTTGGTAGTTTTTGTCTGTCCTTCAGGTAATGTGATCTTGATAGACTACAAAAATTAATTGTAGTTAAGGAGGACAATGCAAAATGTGATGCTGGGTTTGTTACTGGAGTAATTAAACTTGTATGAAAAGAGTTCTGCTATTACGCTATGAATTCATGGGTCAGAGACACTATATTTCAAAATAACCCATCACTCTTTTAATCAGCCTGTAGGTGCAGTTACGTTGATGATCCTAACCAGACCACTGTACAATACAAACAGGTATTCGTCATGGTGAATCAGAAGCTGCATTCCAACAGGCACATACACAAACACATAAGCTAACCCACATCCATCTACATGACCCAAAGGAAATAAATACTCATTCTAAATTTATCTAAATCTTGATAAAATCTGAGGGTTACTACAGGTCTGAAACCTGGAACAGCATACCACTCTGATGCTAGTATTGTACCTCCAGATTTTTTTTTTTAGTTTATTTTTTTTCCATAAGCAAATATAGTCCAGATTATATCATATTACACTTAGTGTAGCTTTGAGTTAATTTTGAATTTTAACAACCATCTGTTTTCCTCATCTGCCTTTAAGCCATGCCACAAGAACATCTGCTGATTATTTTCTTTTCATATTATGGATTCGGTTTTGCATTTTTAGAGTGTGATTTCATTTCCATATCATGGTCAAAGTCAGCTTGTTCAAAAAATGGCTAAGGAGAGGCAACACAGTATGGAGTTGTAGCTGTGCTGGATTTACCCCCTGCTTGCACAGGGCACCTGAGAGTTGATCAGTCTTCCACATGCTGTAACTCTTCCACTCAAAAAAAAGCCCTGTGGCTGGGCTGAAAATCTGTTTGTCCCTTATGCTTAAAGATGCTTTTGGTCCCTGTGCTGAGACTGGCATATGGTAGTCTACCCCTGGTAATTCTGTCCTTGTATCATGATGCTGCAACACAACCTCTGTGTGCTGAAAATTTGGCCTGTCAAGATCTCTCCTCAGGATGCATCAGTGTGGTAGCAAATTTTACTTAGACTCCCATCAATTGGTCAAATCTACAAATCTGATGTGAATCTCCTGACAGAAGGCTGGAGAAATACCTTGAATTCTACAATGCATTAAATCATTGATGGGTTTTGGCCTTTATCTATCCTCTTTCCTCCTGTTCTGAATGGGGAAAAAATATAAAACTTAAATCTTCTGGATTTTTCTTTGTTGTAACTGCAATTAGCCAGTAAAATAGATATACCCTAATTTGAATACTTGATACTTTAATATGCAATAAGATTTTTAACAGCAGTCAACTGAATATTTCAGCTTGTAAAAAGTATTGCAAAAAATAGGTGATATGCATTACTATTACATTGATAATTCACTTGATTTTAATTTCATCAGTTACCTTGAATACTTTACTCTTGTATTATGGAGGGGGAAAAATCATGTCTGTATCTCAATAAAGAATCTTTCTCCCTTCTTATGAGAGAAAACTAACTGATTGGAAAAGATTTTTGGTCACCTCTTTGACTATGCATCTTTAATACATATGAGCGTGTATGCATTCATGTGTGCATTTGTGAGTTTTGAAGGAGATAAATTAGCACAAGTGGGGAGTTAAAAATGAGCAAGTTTTATTAATAGGAGCTCAGTTTTAAGTCTCAACAGACTTAACTAGCAGAACGGGAAAAGAAGTTCCAAGTCTGGCTGCCAGAGAAGCATTACTGAGTGTAAACACTTCAAGGCATCTCAGAATGCCTTTAGCATAGGGAACCCAAAAGTGTTTGTAGTCTGGGACTCTGCAGTTAGGGGCAGTCTTGCAAGCGAAGAGTGTTTATTGCGACCAGAAAGCCTGGAATTTCATTTATCTCTCTCCCCCACCCCCGCCGTCTTTTTCTCTGTCGGCCACTCATTGGATTTCTTTCTCTGCCAGCCTTTTAAACAAGAGATTACTGGGTCAGTGACATTCATTATTCCTTTTATTCTAGTATGATCTCATGCTCAGCTTCCTGGAGAAACATTGCTACCTGTAAGTATCTGCTTGAAGTTTGTTGTATACAAAGAATGTTGGAGTGTTTGTGGTTTTAAATTGTTTTAATAGATTGCAATATTCAGTTTCCCGCTGAATGTTGAAGCAAAGCAGTTGAATGGCGGTTTTTGTACTCAGGATGGATGAAAACTGAGTTCTAACTTCAGAGGAAAACAGTCACTGGTAGTTTAGTAGAGGTTAACTTTGAAGTTAAAGATTCCAGCAACTCGGTTTATCCTCATGTTCAATCTGTTACAGACTTTTGAACTGTTTTGGCTTTCTTCCATCAGCTCTAGTAAAACTTTATGACTTTTTCTTTTACAAAAACTCGGAAGTACTAAGCAAGATTTCTTTTATTAAAATTGTCTTTTTAATAATACATACTAGGAGAGAGAATTTGTAGAAAAACATTGAGAAAGGTATTTAAACTTTCAACAGTAGTCTTTCTGAAAGATATATTTCATTTTGCTGAGAGATTATGCTTTTTTAATGCATGTTTTAAAATGGTAGACTTTTATTTTGCAGTAGGGATCAGTGAGATTTTTCACATTTTCATGTACTTTAAGGCAGCTGACTTAATTTATTTGGATTAGACAGATGTTCATTAGTTGTATGTACATGTAAATGTCCGTGTTTGTTTCTGAACACACACACACAGACACACACACACACACACACACACAAACACACATGCACACATGCACACACACGCATGCATACATGCTTGCACAGCTTTTACATCTCCTTCTGATTTCTATGCATTTATATCAAACCACACCATCACCTTTTAGATATTAGTACCTGTCATTGTATTGTGCTGAGACACTTCAACACATCTCTCAGATAATGAAAAGATGATTTTGAAAGTTATATTTTGGCTAGAAAATTCTACTAGTTTATCAACTCCTCTAACTCAGGACTGTACATTTCTTTAGGCAAAATGAATCTCTGCTGTTGGCATGTGTCCAGGTTTTGTGTGGGAGGCACTGACACTGTAAATCACCAGTTGCTTTCACAGTAGAAGAGCACATACATCTGTGGAAACTGCCCCATCTCTTCTTTCTTACTCTATTAATGCTGCAGGCCTGCCAGCATGTTTATCATGATTCTTCCCTAGGGTTTGTTTTGCAGGCAACATGACTATACACAGATCATTCTGACCTAGAGAAGGAAGTGGTTTGGTTTGGCCTTGTCGAGCTTCAGCAAGGCCAAATGTCAGGTCCTACACTTGAGTCACAACAACTTCAAGCAACACTAGAGGCCTGGAGAAGTGTGTCTGGAAAGCCGTCTCGCAGAAAGGGACCTGAGGGTTCTAATTGGCAAGCAACTCAATGTGACCAAGTAGTGTGCTCAGGTGGCCAAGAAAGCCAATGGCATCCTGGCTTGTATTAGAAATGTTGTGTCCAGCAGGAGTAGAGAGGTGATTGTCCCCTTGTACTTGGCTCTGGTGAGGCCAAACCTTGAATACTGTGTTCAGTTTTGGGCATCTCAATACAAGAGAGATGTGGAAGTGCTGGAGGGAATGAAGAGGAGGACAATGAAGCTGGTGAAGGGGCTGGAGCATAAATTGTATGAAGAGCAACTGAAGGAGCTGGGGTTGTCTAGTTTGAAAAAGAGGAGGCTGAGGGGAGACCTTATGGCTGTCTACAGCTACCTGAAAGGATGTTGTGGAGAGGCCACTGCTGGTCTCTTCTCAGAGGTAATTAGTGATAGAACAAGAGGGAATGGTATGAAGCTGTGACTGGGTAGGTTTAGACTGAAAAAAAAGTTCACAGGAAGAGTGGTCAGGCATTGGAACAGGCTACCCAGGGAGGTGGTCGAGTCACCAACCTTGACTTGAGGTACTTGACTTGAGGTACTTGAGGATATGGTTCAGGAGTGAACCTTGTAGAGTAGGAGTGTTGTCTGGACTTAGTGAGCCTAAGGGTCTTTTCCAACATGAACACTTCTGTGATTCTGCAAACTTTTAGATTTTGAGCATTTTTTTTCCCAGCATAGATCCCTGCTCTGAGAAGAATTAGGTAAGGGTAAATTATTAAACAAATCCCTGGACAAAGGCATAATTTTTGAAATTAAAGTACCTTATGCCTGTTTATTCATTGCATTAATTTTCTGCAGTCCTTGAAGTGGTCTTGATAATACACGTTTATAATAACTTTAGTTACAGTATGTTAAGGAGGGGTTTGAATCTGTGTTGTAAATTAATCGTAATGAGGCCGATATAAAAATATTAAATATTTTTATTAAATAAAGAAAATTCCCGCAACTTATTTACAGTTCACACACAGATTCTAATATGCGGTCAGTAAAACTATCTTTGCAGAGTGTAGATATATTTAATCAAATTAATTTAAATGATTTTAAGAAACGTTTAGAAAATGTAAACAGCTAGAGAGTCCTGCAGCACAAACTGTCACCTTAAGACTAAGCATAAACTTTCATGAACTTCAAAAAGAGAGTTAATTTACTCACTGGTTGGAGCCTCAGTATTTATAACCCGAATGTATGGGTAGAAACTTAAATGAAGAAAAATACAATCCCTGCCACATGGTAGCGTTCCACATGGCAGTGATGCAATGTGGTTTCGCTACTTGTGTAAGTCCAATGGAACACATTCACTGTGGAGATCCATGGCCATGAGGCAAATCTTCCGTGGCTCTCAGGAGGTTATCGGAGTGGTCAGCCCCTGGGCAAAGCAGGACCCCAACTTCCGGACTGGAGCAGTCCAATCAGCTGCAGTACTTGGCAAAGGGCTCAACTCTTGATCTAGAGTGGCGGGCCGGCGAGTGCTGATGTTGTTAAGTTGCTGGAGGCTTTTTCTTAGGCTCGGCCAGCATCAAACAGACTGTGACTGGGCTGAGCTCAGGCGGGCAGCTGTACCCCAGCACGGGGCAAGCCTTGCAGTCCCTTAGCCCAGTGCAATAGATAGGCAGGGTCAGGGCTGCCATTTGTGGGGAAAAGACAAGTTCCTCACTATGTGATGCAAAGCAATGCAAACAGGTAGCAGACAAAATAATAGCAGTAGCAGCGAACAAATGTGTTGTCGGGGTTTTAAAGAGTTTCGACTGAGTGTTTTTGACCAATAGCAANGTATAACAGGAATTGATTTATTCATAGGGAGAATAAATGATCACTGACTTCATCAATCTACTAGTGAATTTAGATTGCAATAACAGTCTTTGCAGTTGGGTAAAAACTAAACAGATCATGTGTGGGAAGTTGTTAAAAATTCCCTAATAAAATATGTAATTTCTTCTTGTTAGCATGGTGAAGCCTGCAACAGTAATTCAAAGAACTCCATTAGTAGGCTGTGGGGAAAAAAAAGGTACCTAAATTGTGTTTGATTTTCTGACAAATGTTATCTAAAACCATTACATGACAACATGAGATGACAGTTTGTAGCTGCAAAGTGCAGGCATCCTGAATGCATAAGGATATATATTTATCAATGGAAACCGCTAACAACAGAGGAACTATGTTTGGGAGGAGGGGAGAGTTTAGTGGATCTAGACAGATTCTGAAGAGATCTGTAACTATTTAATCTAATGCATACTCCTTTTTTATCAAACACAATTTGAAGGTAATGATACCACACCCAAGTACCTTACAGTTTCACAGAAGAACTTCAAATCACCTTGGATTTGTATGTAGGGAACACCAAACTCACTGGAGTCCCCTCACATTAATTTGGAAACCTAAATTTGTGCCTGGGCTAAACCTATCCTTTTCCCTTTAGACAGCTATATAAACAGAAAGGAATTGCTCATTGGAGGTACATCATTCACTCCAAGAATATAGTAGTAACCCTGGTAAAAAAGCTCAAATGAGCATCTAAGTTTCGCATATCTAAGGCACAAAGAGACAATCCAAGGCAGTGTGTGTGTGGGAAAGTGAAAACCATACTATCTACCAGCTGCTAAGACTTAAGAATTCAAAGAATACCCTGTGTAGCATGTGCACCACATTTTGCGTCTTCTGTCTAGCACTGTGAGATGCAGCACATTCTTCAATGAGCTCTAGTCTGCAAAGCCTTCCTTCTCAAAAATTCAAAGCCTTTACCATTGTCTTCAAGGCTCACCAGCTTAAGAAGCTCAGGCTTCTTCTCCGCACTCAGTTCGCCAGCCAACCAATAGCAGTGCACAATGAAATTATTCTAGAAGCACCAAAACCACATGCTGTGCCTCAGATAGGTTTCTACCTGTTTAATAGAATAATGAAACAAAGGGGAAAAAATGTTAACAACCTGGATATGTCTGATGCGTGTCATTCACATCCTTTAGCTGTCTTCTCTGATGAAGAGAGGTCTGCACACTGGTCATGCAATGAAACACTTCTCGTTTCCTTATTTTGCTCAAACATGTACAGGACCTACCAAAAAGTGCACAGGACTTCCTTTCACAGATCAGAACTGAGAAAGGGAAAGAATGAAGGGTATTGTTTTCTACCACTCCCTAACTCAGCAAATACCTTTCTGAATACTTAGTTTTCTGTGTGACCTACAATCTTTCTTTGTAGTGCATGGAACAAAACATTAAACAGCGAGCAGTCCAAGGGGCACATGTTTTAACTGCACATTTTGAAGTGACAACTCCGTAATTTAATAGGTCAGGGTCCTTCATTGCCCAGGGATAAGTTTTAATTGCTGTAATAGTATTCATCTTGTTTCCTAGAAATCATGGAAGGCTGCTATTTGTTCTCTTTAATCCTATCCTCTAGAAAAGGAGTTCAGTTTCTTGTTCACTTTTCCTGGTATTCGTGAAAACAAATCAGTCCAGCTCTCAGCTCACAAAAATCATCCTCCCTTCAAGCTTCTCAAAAGTGGACAATTTTGGATTCAATTGTTCATTGAAATCTCCCAAACAACCAGAGGTTTCATCACACAGAGAAACTTTAAAGGTCTCATCCAAATCCCACTGAAGACTTTGAGTGTCATTGAGGCTTGACTCAAAGTCACAAGTGATTACAGATTTTCCACTGGGGTTTTGGGTGTTGCAACTGAGAGTTATTGCTGCTGTTTCTGAGTTGTTTTTGCACTTGTAGATAGCAAATAAATCAAATAATTGAGATTAATTTTTATGTACATCATATTAGCCCTCCTCAGAATCAGGCTTGGGAGTGTGTATCTTTATAAATTTCAAATGAAGAGCTGGAAAACTTCCAATATTTGCATTCTTTCAAGTAAGTATCATGCAGTAGTTGCAATGATAAAAAAAAAATAATCTGAAATAGTAGATCTGCTCGACACGGATCTAGAGACATGGAACTGATAGTTTCTGTGTGTGCCTCTGGATGGAGACTGCACAAGTGTATGTTTTCTTCAGACTCTGCTATTAGAGGGATATGTACCTTTCAAGAAGTCATGGATACTCTTAGGGACTTAACACAGTTCCTCAAATACTTTAAGGTAATGAATGCTTGAGAAACTGTGAAGTAGTCTTTGAGTTCCTCTTTTTGCAGTATTTTGTTCCTGTGACCTGAGCTAAACTATGGTCCAGCTCTGCAGAGGGGTTGGACTCAATGATCTCTTTGGGTCCGTTACAACCTCTGACATCCTGTGATCCTGTGAATCACATCAATCAGGCGTGATTGTTCCTCCCAGAAGGAGGAACTGGGAAATTACAGACCTGTCAGCCTGACCTCAGTGCCAGGCAAGGTTATAGAACAGGTCATCTTGAGTGCCATCACAGAGCACCTACAGGATGGCCAAGGGGTCAGGCCCAACCAGCATGGGTTTAGGAAGGACAGGTCCTGCCTGCCTGATCTCCTTCTATGATCAGGTTACCCTCCTGGTGAATGCGAGGAAAGCTGTGGATGGAGTCCACTTGGACTTCAGCAAAGCCTTTGACACTGTCTGCCACAACAAGCTCCTGGTAAAGCTGGTAGCTCATGGCTTGGACAGATTCAATATGATATGGGTCAAGAACTGGCTGGAGGGTCGCGCCCAGAGAGTGGTAGTGAATGGTGTCACATCCAGTTGGCAGTCAATCACTGGTGGTGTCCCCCAGGGACCAGTGCTGGGCCCAGTCACATTTACTATCTTTATTGCTGATCTGCACCAGGGGGTTGAGTCCATCATCTGAAAGTTTGCAGATGACACCAAGTTAGGAGCAGGTGTTGACCTGTTGGAAGGTAGGAGGGCTCTGCAGAGGGACCTGGACAAGCTGGATGGGTGGGCAGTGGCCAATGGGAGGAGATTTAACAAGGCTAAGTGCAGGGTTCTACACTTTGGCCACAATAACCCCAAACAGTGCTACAGNAAGCACCGCCCTGTGAGGAGAGGCTGAGGGAGATGGGGGTGTTTTGCCTGCAGAAAAGGAGGTTCAGGGGTGAGACCTCATTGCTGTCTACAACTACCTGAAAGGAGGTTGTAGCCAGGTGGGGGTTGGTCTCTTCTCCCAGGCAACCAGCAACAGAAAAAGGGGACACAGTCTTAAGTTGTGCCGAGGAGGCGGCAAGCCCCCAAATCTTTATGCCTATATCTAACTTTAACAGTATGATAGTCTCAGTGCCTTTGGGTTGGAATCTGAGCTGAAGCGGGTGGATCTACCTTGTGTTACTTTAGGGAGGGTGTGAGTGTAAAGTAAATTCCTCCTTGATTGTAATTTTTCAGTGAAATGTAAAAGTGAGTGGATATGTGCATAAAATTTTATGATGTTCAGGTCACCCTGCTGGAAACAATAGAGTGAATCTGTTAACAATGCTGAAGAAAATGAAGAGACACACGGATTAGGGATTTTATTCACTTTCAGTGAATTCATTGTTGGTGTTAGGATTGTGGTTAAATGAGACCGTGCCGATAAATAGGGAACTGAAAATTTGCAAATATTGAAGGAATATTAATGTTTTAATAGCCTGAAATTCCTATGATCTTATAAAATTTAATTAAATCAGCACTATTGCCTATTCTTTGGGCCATAGGTGCAGTTACTTTGGAGTGTTGTACAAATTTCGGTCTTAAAAGGATTTTGTAGTGCTTGTTCAGTGTCAGAAGGGCTATGCTTTTACTGAGTTTATAAAATTGAAAAGTAGAAGATTAACTGTAAAAGTAAGAGAGCTATAAGTTCATAAAATCATAGAAACATTTACATTATAAGATATTTGGAAATGTAACTGGAGGCACGAGAAGCTTGTGTAATTTTTTATACCATATTTTGTTGCTTATTTCTACTGAATTTGCCTCAAAGTTTTATGAAAAAAAAAAACCAACCAAACAAAAACCAAAAAGGACATTGTTTCGCCATTCCATATTTTTCTGTTTTGGATAGTTACTCGCTATAGCTGAAAGTAGGGAAGCACAGACAAGATGTTTTCAGCTAAAGGTTGATTTCCCCACACACACTTTCAATGACAAAGCGAAAATAGATTTAACAAAAGGCCACTCTCCCTTTATCCCACTTTTATGTATAATCTGGATAAATGGCTACTCTTGCACTGTCAAATTACTTGGATGCACATATTTTTTTACTAAATTCTAGTAACAGAAGATCCTGCAGAGCAAATGTTTGTACATGTACATGGATCAAAGGTGCCTGGAATTCATATTAAGAGATGGTCTGTTGAGGGAAAAGTCTCATTAATACATGGTTGATTTTTCAAGCATGTGTCCACTTAACAACATTTAAAGATAACATTAAACTGCTTGAAATTAACTGCAATTGTAAAAAATTAATAGAAGTTTTTTCTGTGGTCATTTGTTTTTCTGTAACAAATTCTTGATTATATTCTCTCTTATATTAATTGTCTTTCTCGTTTCTTCCCTCCCCCTCCTTGTTTTTTTCAGAATTAATGAACATTAAAAGTCCTCTGAGAACACATTCGTCATTTTGTCAGACTTGACCAATGAATTTTCTAATAACCCAAGGATATTTTGAAGTGCCTCTGACCAAATTTCAATCAAGGGCTGCATCTTAATAGAAAACGTATCCTACATTTTCATTTGCAATTAAAATTTTCATCCTTCAGTTTATGTTGAAAATCTGCCATAGGAGACAGAGAAGACTCTTTTGTCAACATTTTCACTGTTGGAAAAGTGCTGGCATCCCATTATGATATGAAGCCTTTCAAGAGAAGCCAGTTGTTCCTGCTTCTACCTGTTGTATTAAGAGTTGTATGCTCCTCTTTTATTAGTGTCAACCTTGGAGTGAAAGTGATGAAGGGACAATCTGTGTTCCTGTTAGAAGATGACCTCAAGTTTTCCATTCCCAGAGAGAAGGATGCCTGCAAAGTGGAAGTTGTGATTAATGAACCAATAACACAGAGGGTTGGAAAACTAACTCCACAGGTACTTCAGCTCCATTGTGCTGCTCTAAGTGTCTATATATGCAGATGTGGGGGAAACTAGAAAGAGAATCTTAATTGAAATTTAAGTTTGTGGGATTCAGTCAGCCAGCTGACAAGAGAACTGCATCCCAGAAATCCAAAAGCTGAGCTCAGTAGTATCAGCGCATATGAGTAAGTGTGTTGAGAATCTGCTTTCACAAGGGCAGAGTGAGATTTCAAAACTTTCAGTTAGGAGGTACCCTCCAGTCTCTCAGCTGCTTGTTTTTCTACTAAGAGGGTAACCAGTGCCTCTCGGATAATGCACAGCCCATTAGTTCATTTTGCATTTTAGTCACGCAGCCACTACTTAGGGAGCAATTAAGAAAAAAGTAATCACATACAATAAGCACATTGTGTACATTCTTGTTTGCTCTGCTCAGCCAAATTGCTCACAGATGGCAAATACATTGAAGCAAAATGTTTTAGTTTTACTTTAAATTTTCAAGCTTGTAGGAATAATGAAGTGTATTTAGTATTAACACCATTCTACTAGTCATTTGCCTTGAAAATATCCCCACATTTTTCATAAGGGGAAAGGGCTGTGAGTAACTGGTGTTAAGATGGAAGAAATAGCAGAGAATGATAAATCATTTTAATGAATGATTACCAAACAGTTATTATCACCAATAATAACTGGTGATAATGAATTATGACCAAACACTTCTGAAAAGTTCTGCATTTTTTCTTGTGCCATATAGCATACACTTCTGTATGCCTGCATATGTGTATTGTTTTAAACATCCTCGTTGAGGTTTCTGGTTGTGCCTGTGAAAGCAGGTGGAGAAGCACAAGTCTGGATAGATCTTTCAGAGCTTCTGTCTTCATCATCATCAACATCATCATCATCATCGTTCTTGCAGTGACGACTAGTATTTCAGCTCAACTACCACTCAGAAGAAGTGGAGGCATTCCAGGGAAAATGGGAGGTGATGAGCACACAAGTGTGTGACCTTCTGTAGAGACTGGTCCAAAACAGAGCAGTCCGTCTGCTGACACTTTCTCAGGACTTGCTCTCTGTCAGCACAGAGACCCTGATCATGGTCCACCCTCTCCAGTTCCCCAATCTAGTTTGGCCCATGAGAAGAAAACGAAAGACTTACATGCCTCATTGTTGGCAAACCTCTTCTGGAACAAGGTGGTTGGCTGGCTGAGGAAGTTACTGTGTTTTCCATTTCTACCTCAACCTCTACATGCAGTAGAACAAAACTATTTTTAAAAGCCACTTAGTTTTTGTAACCTGATATACTTCAAGCACAAGGTCTCCAGACACCCCAGGAGATGTGTATTCACCACACTTTTTTTTTTTCCAAAATGTCTAGGCTCCTTGACTTTTCCCATTCCCAGTCCCATCTCCTTTAAGTTCTCACCCTTCCATGGCCCTGACATGAGTCCAGGAAGCCAAATGTAAATCTTGAGCATGTCTTCTGGAGAATTCAACTCTGCTAGGCATGGTACCAGGCTGGAGAAGGACTGTGGCTGCCAAGAATACCACCCTCGGATGGCTCCACTTCCAAGTGCCATCCCAGTAGTAAAGGTGCCTTCTCTTCTCCGCAGCCATAAGGAGGTGGGAATGGCAGAGAATGCCAGTAAGATATCTGTCTGGTTATTTCTACCCTTATTTTCTTGCTGGCAAAGAACAAGAAAGCATTTATAAGTCAAGTACTTCTCTTTTAAATGAGAAGACAGGGACAGATGCTGAGCATGAAAAAAAGGTGCCAGAGCCTGGTCTTCCTTATGCCACTCAGGTTCTTTCTACCAGGAAATTCTGTGGCCAGAAAAAGTCTCTGGACAGATCAGCTTTACTGCCATTGAAGAGAATAATGTCCTAGGAATGTATGACAATTTAATTATAAATTGTAATGGAAAAGAGATGAATTAGAAAAAGCACCAAAGGTTGGCAGTAATTAGGAAAAGGTTTAGATCTCTTTTGTCTTACCCATCAAATTTACACACAATTAGAGGTGCCTGTTCAAATAGAATGAAAATGTATTAGGAAACACAAAGCAGATGTTTCTTTTTGCAAAGCAGATTGTTTCTTATACATAAACGAAATGACTGTCACTCAGTAGTAACAGACCGTTGTGGAATGGTCCTTGATTTTCCAGCCCCTTGTTATTAACAAGTTAATTAATTAATTAACCAGTGATGTCTTAGAAAGAAAAAGAATAACTACTTGATACAATGAACCATCTCCTCTTCTAAAGGCAGTCCCCTAATATGAGTAGGGATGCATAAACTGTGCATTAAGTCATTATCAGGTGCACACCAGACCTAGAAGCTTCCAAAACCGCTACTAAGTCTGAGTGCTCTACATTGAACTACATCAGTAGTCACTACATCATTTTTTTTAGGGCTGTATAATTAATCTTTCTTTAGGTTATAATTAATCTTTCTTTAGGTTAACTTGTACTAAGAAAGAACAGACATTAACTGAGAAAAACACGTATTTTTTGTTCATTAAATCCTGAAAGATAACACAATATTGTTATTTTGTGTCACATTCTTGTGACACTTAAAAACAATATACAACAGAAAAAACACAACATAGAAAGAAATCTTCATATGAGAACAGGGTTTTTTCCTCCACAAACTGTTCTTGTCCTTCTATGCAATCCCAAATAAAATCAGTCATAACACTATATAATATTCCAAGACTCATTTAACTAATAGTAAAAGTGGTATATGCATGTATATGTATCTGATAATCAACTAACTCATTACTTAAAAAAAAAATAATCCAGTAATACATTTTAAAATCACCAGGAATGTAGAAAAATTGCCACATAGCTTGAGCATCAGTCCATGGGGCCTGAAGAGATCCACCCATGGCTCCTGAGGGAACTGGCAGATGAAGTTGCCAAACCACTGTCCATCATATTTGAAAGGTCATGGCAGACTGGTGAAGTTCCTGCTGACTGGAGGAGGGCAAACATAACACCCATCTTCAAGAAGGGAAAAAAGGATGACCCTGGAAACTACAGACCAGTCAGCCTCACCTCTGTGTCTGGCAAGACCACGGAGCAGATCCTGCTGAAAGTTCTGCTAATGCAAATGGAAAACAGCAGAGGTGATTGGTAGTAACCAGCAATGGTTTCATCAAGGGCAGATCTTGCCTGACAAATTTAGTGGCTTTTTATGAAGAAGTCACAGCGACAGTGGACAAGGGAAGGGCAACTGATGTCATCTACCTGGACCTGAGTAAGGCATTTGACTCTGTCCCACATGACATCCTGGTC
>VWZE01010961.1:46499-66202 GCA_013396675.1 Eubucco bourcierii
CTGCTTATGGCAGAAGGCAATTAATGATTATTAGAGGCTTTTGGTATTTATTCACAAAAAATATTATCTGACAGTACCCAAAGCTTGTGGTGGGGTTGCTGTTGGTAGCTGTTAGAGGCTTTAGAGTTTCTCCAGGCTTCTGGGTGCTGGAGAAAGGAGACAGATGATCTCTGACCTGCTCCTGGTTTTCTGGACGTTTTGCGTTACCTCCAAGGTTTCCATCTGGGCAGAAAGCTCTCAGGTGCAGGCAGGATGTCTTGTGGTGTGCAGTCTGGGCACAGTGTCACGCTGGCTATTCAGGCCGAACACGTGGAGGTATCAGAGCCCCAGCTCAGGATCAGTGAGGCAGCAGGCACAGATGCAATAGCAGACATGCCTTGCAATGGCAAAGTGCACACTGTGCTCCCTGTTCATCTCCTTTTATCCAATACAACCCGAGACTAACAGGCCTTTGGCCACAGGATAGCCAATCAAATGGCAGTTATCCAGTCCCATCATGTTGGGTGAGCCATAGGCTTACTTTACCCTTTTTTGGGCAGAACACAGTCTTGCACAAGGTAACCGTGTGCACCTTGTTTATCGCACTTGCTGGGCAGGCCACAGACACCAGACTCAGTGGTTCCAGCTTCTTTGTCCTTTTTCCCGTGGTTGCTCTCCCCAAAACAGAAGGAGGGAGAGCAGAAAAACACACCTGGGCAAGCCAGGACATGTACAAGCCTATTTTGGCCTGCTTAGGCCTACCACGACATTTACATATTGAAAAGATGCAATATATACCATCATCATAGTTTAATATACCTAATGATAAAGTTAATCAGTTACCCTGCTTTGAAGTAGGAAGCTCTTTCAAGCACATGTAAAGAAAAAGTGTTTTAAACACTGTCAAAAATATGATGGATTCTTCTATGGCTATTCAGTGGAATATGGGATCTATGAATACAAGAGACTTCTAACTCAATCCTGTCTCTCAGGTTGCAAGTCAGCTGTCAAAACCCAAGGACAGATTTCTCTTCTCTCTGTGGGTTTAACATGAACCTTCAGAAATATGATGTCCACACTCCAAATTCATCAGTCTTCCCAAGTTCTGGTTTTGACTCTTTTCCAATGGCTCAGCTTTTCTCTTCCCCTGTGCACAACAGTGACCAAGCCACTTCCAACCAGATGATCTGACTGTCCATGGTCATAGCTCAAGGCCATCTGCACTGCTGCTAGGCTTTTTAAAAATTCTTTGAGGATTATTTAAGATGCAGAAAATTGTTGCCTAACAGTCTTGCCCTTTCTTTGGTTACTGTTCAAATGAACCTGAATGAGGAGAAGAAGTGTGCTTCTTTTAGACTGACAGAGCCCCTTTTGTGAAGAGAATTGCTCCTTATTCAGATCAGGCTGCTGTCTTTGAGTCAATAGTATGTAGTTAAATTAATGAGAAGCAGTGACTCACTAAGGTCATCTAGTAGTCAAAAGAAACTTTCTGTAACCAGGGAATGTGGGGAATGGAGATGGAAGAAGGGTGATGGAAGCAGCATTAAACTATGTAAAAAGTTTTGTAGGAGTCGGATTTATTTGTTCTTTTCAATTCTCCCTCTCTCTGTCTCTTCTCTTTTTCTTCTCCACTCCCTGCACAGGAATGAAGCTGATGTACATGCATGACAATTCGGAAAACCTCATTGACAGCTTTAAAATCCAGCTATCAGATGGGAAACATAAAGTCCTCAGAACCATTTCAGTAAAGGTCATTCCAGTTAATGATGAGAAACCAGTGTTGAGCAAGTAAGCCAAATGTTCATGTCTCTGACAGAGGGATGAGTTCAAATGAAATGACCCAAAAGTGATCAAACCAGCAAATTGGTGGCTGATGGGGAGAGAATGCCATAACTATTCACAGACTCATGTCAATACAGATGTTTACATCTGGGTCTCTGTCAGCCTTTTTAGCAAAAACATTTTCAGAGTAAGAAAGGGGGAGGAAAAAAAAAAAAGAACACAAGGAGGAAATGGCATGAGAGAACCTACAGAGTTGATGCCTCCTTGCTTCACAGGGGAAAGCCTTTCATCTTAATGATTCTGTTAATTCCTGTTATAAGATTCTATTGCTCAGCCATAACTCAACTTCTGAAAGGTATCTGGCAACTTGCCTTACAGTTCAAAACTAGGAACCATCAATTAATTAGACATGGTCAGAAATTGGCTGGCAGACCATTTGCAGATAGGCAGCTAGCTGTCAGAGAGTTGAACTTCCTGGACATTTTAACAAGGAGCCTGTCCCTTGCGATTTCCGTTTTTCAGCTGATGACCTGCAACACAGCATCAGGGCCTTCATCCTCCTGGCTGTTTTCCAGGCCTAGGCAAGCAGACGGGGAGCTGGAGGCCAAAGGTTTTGGGAGTAGAGCTCCGAAGTTTGCATATTGGAAATGACTCACAGCCTATTAAGCACGATGCTACTAAAGTGGGAATTTCTGATCCCTCGGGATATTTGGCCTACCTTCAGATCAGACCAACAATTCTCATGGCAGAGAGTTTTGAGTGTTTACCATGTAGAGCTCCCTGTACTAACAGATGTTAGTTTTATAGTTGAAAGATTATAAAGAACCACATAATGCTAACAAAAGAGAAAGTCCATTTCTAGTTAGAATAAAGGATAGAGTTTATATATTCAAATATTGTACTAATAATTACTGATAATTTCCTGTTTGTTCCTCATACAGTAAAGGTAGATATGTCTAGATATATCCTTTTCCACCCTTTCTCTCTGGAGGAAGATGATGGAATTCAAGATGTCAAGTATTTTTATCTTTGGCCAGCTGGATACAGAAACTGTTGCTGCCTTGTCTAAGAATGCCAGATCCTGTGATGCCATTCCTATGGTGAATGGTAGCACATAGTAAGCCACCTACTCATGAAATAGCTATTTCATTATGAGAAGTTACTGCTTCTTGCCTGTTACTCCTCCACTAGGATGCAGAATATTGCCAGCAGTTGAGCAGCAGTTCTTTCTGAAGGAAATAGGTTCAGCCTGACATTGAAGCATACTAGATTCACCACATTATTCAGTCACCACATCTTGCCTGCAGGGTAAGACATCCCTTATGCCACTGCAGTTTTAAAGGTTAAGATTTTCCTCATCTTTTGATCTGGGAGCACCTTTCTACCTCAGAGGTTTTACCTCTCATCTCCATTAGCTATGAGCAATAGACTGAAGAATTTGGGATGGGATGTTTTGGGCTGGCAAGCAGCAGTTCCTATTCAGAGTGATTGCCAAAACCTCAATCTGTCACCTCTTGGATTGGATTCTAAAGCAAGAGTTGCCCTTTAGGAGACAAAAAGCCCTCACACATTCCCCTTGAAAACTTCTCAGGAGGAGACATGTGGGGCCTACAAGGACTTAACCAGCTGACTGCCATGCAGAAAAATGTACTGACGTAAGACAGCATTCAGAGTGTAGCTAAATGTGCAAATTATTTTGTTATTTTTGTTGTTTGAATATTCTCTTCCTGGCTCAAACACTCTTTCCATCAGACATCTGGTCTTTCTGTTTGCATAGTCCCAGTATGTTTATTGCTGGTAGGAGCAAATTATTGAGGTTACTTGATCTGTCATTAATATTACTTGTGAAACTTTGCCATATGATTTCATTTTATTTTTTTCTCAATTTGCTAAATCTGAAATTTATATGCCACATATCTGTATCAGTTTGAGTATGAAACTTCAGAAAAAAACACTCTAAGAATAATAAATATATTTTCTAAAATCACTAAATAATTATGACAAATTCTTCTCTGGAAACCCCAGTTGTCATTCTGTTGCAAAGAACAGGCACTTGCATCTTGGGGAAAGATAGGGCTATTATATGAAGAATGTGTCTTTTACAATTCTTGTAAAAATCTATTTGAATTTGGCCTTTGAATTGGCATAGCTTGCATGGGCTCAGTTGTGTGCAGCCAGAGTTCAGCTGCCCAAATGCCTAAGGTATCTGTTCTTTTCCAAGCTGCTCCACAGCCCCTGGGTAGATTAACTTGAACAGGTCACACACTCGGGGTAACAAAATATGCTGAATCTCCTTCTACCTTCTTGAAACTTTGCATGATCTAATAACACTGTTTGGGTCCCACATTGTGAAAACATAAGCTAGCTAACAGCAAAATGAAAAAAACACGGTGTGCAGAAGCAAACTAGAGGGTGATTAGCAGCTGAGAACAGAAAGAGAGGCGACACAATCCAAGAATCATCCTAGAGTAAGACTCTACATGAATTTCAAACTATGGAGGAGTATTTTCCCCCAGAGCTGCTTCACTTTCTACCTTTGGCTATTGATGGTCATTTCTGCCAAGAAACAGGTGGTCTGCTTCTCTGAACCAAGAACTCAGGATAATTCTGCAATGGGGAGCACAGAGAAGAAGACATACTTTTAGGTGTTTCTTAAAGGTTTAGGTAAGTGGTGACGGATCAGTCATTTGAAGAGTAGTGTTTTCTCTAATGAACAATCAGAAACAGTACTGCTGTGCTTTATACGAGCAGTTGGAAGGTCTATTGTAGCATATAACATGGCCTATTTGTTCACATTGCACACTTCTTATAAATTGTACGAAGGCAAGCAGAAGAGGGTCCAAGGGAGGAAAAACAGACATGGTAAATCCCAGTTTGCTGTGAATATCTGTGTTGTTGTTTATCAGCATTATAAAGAGAAGCTGGTCTACCCCGGTTAGTTTTTTGTTTGTTTTTCCTTTTCCTGTTTTGGACTGAAATAGGCATCCTCCTTCTATTCCTTCTGCAACTGTCATTTTGGTCAGCATCTGGGTAATCCATAATCCTGGCAAAGAAATTACATGTTGGAAAGGTTACTTTTCTTTTATTGCATAAATACATGACTTCTAATTTTTACAGGAAGGATAATATAGAGGTGAACATGGGTGAAACACGAATAATTTCTAGTGCTGTTTTGTCAGCAGAAGATAAAGATACCCCCAGGGAAAGAATTCACTACTTATTTGAAAGACTTCCAGAAAATGGTCAGCTTCAGCTCAAGGTTAGTCTTTGTTCTTCAACAAAAGGCAGGCATGCAGAAAACTCCCTCTTTTTAAAGCAGAATGAAGCTCATCTTCCTTTTCTCCCAAAGGCCTGTATGTTTTGAAGTAAGATGGCTGTGGCCAGTTCGGTTGTGGAAAGAGTGTTTGAACAAAACAATGACACTCTCCCAGGGGTACTGACACTAAAGCCCTGATCCTCAGTAAAATAGGGAAGGTGAAAAGCATATGAGATCATCTGAGGAAACAACAGAGAAAAGTGTTAGGGAAACCAGCCCATGGAAGGGGAAAATCAAGTATCAAAGCTGGGAAGGCAAGGAGTAGAAGTTTTTNGAAAATAAGATCAGAAATGGCAGGAAATCTGACCATCTATGGAACACAGATAAGCACAAGAAGAAATGTAGAAAAAAATGCCACATTTTAATTCCATGTGTGTATATATATATATATATATATATGTGTGTGTGTGTGTGTGTGTATATATATATATATGTATGTATATATATATATTCTAATACCTGCAAAGTATTTTGATACTACAGCCCTGTAAGATTTTGGATTATATGAGACTTTAGAATTAAAGGGGTCCCACACACTGGGGTAAGAAACACCTACTGGTTGGAGTTTTGGATCAGACAGTTTGAACATATGATGAAGTTCTCCGTAGGTTCATTTCTGATATCCTTTTAAGTGTTGTTTTTGATAGAAACAGGAGCAGCTTTGCAAAATTAAGAAAAAGAAAACACAGTTGGGTCAGGAATAATTTAATTTTTATCTTGTCGGTGTCTTGTTCAGAATTGTGTAGAAATCTATTTCCAGGAATGAAAGTGGCTACACTCCACTTACTCCATTTTTATTTATGATATTTGTCGATCTTCTCCAGCAGCCCTCACAGCTGCTTGGGAACAAGTCCAGTTACTTCCTGCCCTTTAAAACATACTATGAAGAAAGAGTCTCTAACTTAGAAGGGAACTCAGGCTGCTGCCATGAACAGTCTGCATAATTACATAAAAAAAGAATGAAATGGGGAGGATACCTGAGAGACTGCTTAATGAAGGTTGTTTATTCTTTCTAGGTAGGCCAAATCTGGATAACTCTTCAAACTGGAATGAAGTGCACTCAAGAAGAATTGGATATGAACCTTGTGAGATATGTCCATTTGGGAGCTATAGGGTCCAAGAACCAAGACAGCTTCACATTTTCTCTGTGGGATGGGAACAACAGATCACCACCTTCAGACTTCTACATAAATATCAAAGACATGGAAAAGGGTAAATATTTACCAGCCTTGTCATTTTACAGTGCTTCTTTGTGATACAAAGATGATCTATGTCACGATCCTTCCCTAAGTACTTACATAGGCCCTTGACAAGTAACCCTGCAGATCACAAAATTGAAACAGGGGTTCAGAGAGGTAGTACTGCCTTCATCCTTGGCAGTTTTTAAAGCCCTGATGGGATAATGCCCTGTGTAACCTGATTATGCCTAATCTCACAGTTGGCCCTGCTTTGAGTAGAAGGTTGGATTAGAGAACATCTCTTCCAGTATGAAATTTCTCTACAGTCCTATGATCCCGTGATTTTTCTACTGCTGGTGGCTTACATGTGGCTAAATAATGCATGAGATCAACTTAACAATTCAAAATTACTATTTTAGTGTTGTTTTGGCTATCCTGCAGGAGACATTGCTGTTTTCACAAAACCCCTTAGAGTACTGAAAGGCAAACAGGGCTACATTACAACCGATGTCCTCCTTGCACTTGATGGTACTGACAAGCCTGAGGAGCTCCTGTATGTGATAACCTCCCCACCCCAGTATGGACAAATAGAGTACGTGAACTATCCTGGCACCCCCATCACAAGCTTCAGTCAAATGGATGTAGCAAGACAGATAGTCTGTTACATTCACAACACAAAGGCAGCCATTCCTGAAGACACATTCAGGTAAGGCATAATATCCCAACCCCCAAACTTTCCCTTTTTCTTCCCCTTTTCATTGGGAATTAAAAAAAAAACCCAAACCAAAACCCGCCAAACCAAAATCAGCAACAACACCCCCCAAAATAAAAAACCACAAAACCCAAAGCCAAACACATGTCATAAACCACCACCACCACCAAAAATCCCTAAACAAAATTTTAAAAAGGGGTGGAAGGTCTGTGGGAATTCTCTGTAGTTATATAATACAAGGTATTTCTACTATAATACACATAGCTGTGACTGCTTCGGCAAGAAATACTTTTTTCTAATTGATGATGAAACTGTAGCCAGAGCCCAAATCACTCAATGGTAATAGCTTCAATACTATTGCAACACCCAAACATACACAGCTCTTAAGGTTTAAGTGGAGCAGAAGTAATGAAAACTGCTTTGTAGAATTTTCCTTTAGTTTCTTGCTACAGATGGATGTGGTAAAAGTGGTCTATCCAGGTGTTAAATAATTACTTTTCTGTGTACTCTTATATATTGTATTCATTCAATTACAGGTTTTTTGAATCCCTAAATAGTTCTTGAACATGCTGAAAACTAGTCCACTTATCTATTCTGACACCACAATAGCTCAAAAATTTGTATGGACAACTGGATTTTGGGGGCAAGCCTGGTTACCTATAAGCATAGTTCAGCACCCTAGTGATATTCAGATTTACATTCACATGGCTCTGAAATTCCCTCTCTAACCAGCTTAGACTAGGTGAACTCCTAGAGTGAGGATCTCCTGATTTTGTTCGTAAATGAACCTCCTTCCCTGTTTGTAGAGGTGAACGATGTAATGAATTATCAGCAGGTAAAGATGGAGTAGGGGCATTGTTGGTCAAAATCTCCAGGACAGTTTTGTAAATGAGAGCAAATTCAAGCAAAACCCTACAAACCTCAGAAATCACAAAAAGATTTCTAAAAGAAGAACACTAACTTCTTGCTAGTACTGGCATTTTCTTCTGAGAGTTTTTGACAGAAAATGAACTCCACTTTCCCCACACACAAAAATAAAGCTTTTTGGGGGAGTTTGTTTATGACTAAGAAAGGAATTCAAGAATTGAAGGATTCAATTCTTAAGAGCTGCAATTCAGAAAATACCTTTTTTTTACACTCTTTTGGGAACAGATTCATGACATTTTCTATGATGCATGGTGAAGATTCAAGAGGACAAAACATTCTGGTTGAAAGACCTTAGAGCAAGTCAGGGTAAAGGACGAGTTGATGAGGACTGGGTTAGGGATCAGTTGGGATGTATGGGCATCCATAAATGTGTGGGTCCTGATGGGATGCACCTGCAGGCACTGAGCGAGCTGGCAGAAGTCATTGCCAGGCCACTCTCCATCATCTTTGGTAAGCTGTGGGGAACAGAAGTGCCTGGGGATTGGAGAAATGCAAATGTCACTCCAGTCTTCAAAAAGGGCAAGAAGGAGGAACCAGGTAACAGGTCAGTCTCACCTCTATCTATGAAAAAGAGATGGAGCAACTTATCCTTGGTGCTGTCCTTAGGCGTATCAAGGATAAGAGGGACACTAGGAGCAATTAATGTCATTTTACCAAGGGGAAGTCCTGTTTAACCAATGTAATAGTCTTTTATGAGCACATAACTAGGTGGACAGATGATGGTAGTGCCGTGGATGTCATTTATCTTGGTCTTAGGAAAGCACTTGACACCCTTTACTACAGCATCCTTGCAGCTAAGTGGAGTAAGTGTAGTCTGGATGGTTGTGTAGTGAAGTGGGTTGTGAACTGAAAGAAGTCAGAGAGTTGTGGTCAATGGGGCAGAGTCTATCTGGAGGTTTATATCTAGTGGAGTCCCTTAGGGGTCAGTACTGGAAACAGTACTATTCAATATTCATTAATGATCTCGATGACATTGATGACACAAAGCTGGGTGGAGCGGTTGACACACCTGAAGGTTGTGCTACCATTCAGAGAGCCATGGACAGGCTGGAGAGTTGGGCAGGGATAAATTTAATTAAATTCAACAAGTGTAGAGTCTTGTACCTGGGAAAGAACAACCCCATGTCCTGGTGGACAGAAGAACGACCATGAGCCAGAAACATGCCTGCGTGACTAAGAAGGTAAATGGCACCCTGGGCTGTATTAGAAAGTCTATGGTTAGTAAGAGGTTCTCCACCTGTACTCTGCTCTGGTGAGACCACATCTGGAATATTGTGCCCAGTTCTGGAATCCCCACCTGAAGGACAGGGAAGTGCTTGAAAGAGTTCAGCGCAGAGCCACAACAATTATTAAGGGAGTGGAACATCTTCCTTATGAGGAAAGGCTGGGGGGAGCTGGGGTTCTTCAGCTTGTAAAAGAGGAGACCGAGAGGTGACATCATAAATGTTTATAAATATGTAAAGGGCAAGTGCCAGGAGGACAAAGCTAGACTCTCCTCAGTGATGTCCAGTGACAGGACAAAGGGCAATGAGTGAAAGCTGGATCATAGGAGGTTCCATGTAAACAAAAGAAAAAACTTTTTAACTGTGAGAGAGACAGAACACTGGAACAGGCTGTTCAGAGAGGTTATGGCGTCTCCTTCTCTGGAGACACTGATAACCCACCCAAACACAGTCCTATGTCATCAGCTCTAGGTGATCCTGCTCTGGTCATACTAGGCAATCTTTCAAGGCCCCTTCCAATCCCTAGCATTCTATGATTCTGTGAAAGTCAAGGTACATGGAGGCGTCAAATAAACCACTCTATTATACCAGGGCAGGTCAAGTGACATTGTATCTGGAGTTAGGTTAAAAGCAATGTTGGGACTTTCCTTAGCTGAGATATTTTCTTTCCCTTCCACTAAATTGAATGTGGTGGAGGTTCCAGTTTTGTCTGGTCCACTTGTAGTTGTAATAGGAAAAGTGAACAAATATTTTCCAGGTTTCTTGTTCTCAATTGAGAAACAATGTGACCAAAACCAGTAGCTTAGACAGCTAGCAGCTTGTAGTCACATCAACTCCAGGCTGGGTTTTGTAGGAGTGCATCAGTATTACTTCTGTGCCACAACATAAAAGCAGCCCAAGCGATTATAGAGAAACTGTGTACGTGGATAAACCAAATATCTTCTGTTTAGACCTGTGACTAAGAACCAAACTAGAAAGTGTGCCTTGTAAAAGTAAGGTTATGATGATTTGATAAATATTGTTATTCAATAACATATTTGAAGACAATAATTGGTGTTCCTTGATGTTATAAATTGGAAATATAAACACTGTGGCAGAATATTATTATTATTTAAACAAGGAATAGCTACATTAATTATATGGGTAATTGTGAGAGAAGATTAACTGTTTGAGTTCTTACTCTCCACTGAAGTATTTCCTTTGGACATAAATTTGTCTGTATTGTTTGGTGCTGCTGGCCTGGAAGAAAGATTTGGCAGTGCTTCTTTGGACAGATGATTTCAAGTGATTAGGAACCTGACATCAGATGCTGGCAGCAGGATACTAAAAGAACATGTTAATGTCCTCCATTCTGACACGCTGGCTCAATTTTGTAATGAGCTGGCACTATTTATGATTCCATTTTTATCTTTTAAATGCCATGACAGATGGTAGGTCCTAGAGCCAACTCTGTTGCCATCAAACTGCAGAGAACATGAAATGTTGGTAATGTTGAAAACAAACTATGCAACATGTCCTCCTAACTGAGCCTGAGAGTTGTCCCCTACATTTCAGCAGAGTAAGGAGAGTATTGGCTGCTCTCCCTTCCTAAGGAAAAGATCAAACAGCCATAAACCAGAACTAAACAACCCAAATTTCCTATAATGTAGAAAAAATGATCTCTTGGACACAGACAGCTTTTTCACCTGTGAAATGATGTACAACACTTGCATCGTAAATTTCAGACCAATGCATAAGAAAAAGGTCTGGTATTCTGCAGAAGACTGGATGAATCTTCAGTTTCATGAACTGAATTATCTAAATCTTTCACTTAAAATATTGTTTAAAACATCACCCAAAGGGTTTTATATCTATCAAAAGAACCAGAGGAAACTTATTTTTGTCACTATATTCTGGACTTTTTGAGAGATGATTAAGGTCCTGACTGAACATATTTTGCCTTTTTTCCTCCCTTCACATAATATTTATCACTATCATTTTAGTTCTGTGTTTGATTTCAGCTAGATTGCTAATAGCATAACCCTTTTAGTATTGGCACAATAGCATTAGGCCAGTGCAGACGGACGTCTCTAGGTTCCCAGCTGGGAATACCATCCTCAGTAAACATATTTCTAACTGCTATATAATCTCTGGTCTGCTTATGCTCATTCCCATCTGTTTCACGGCACACTGCCATGAAACAAGCTGATGAAACCTTACTCATCCAACATTGAAGGCAGCAAGTTTTAGGTGGACAGTCTGTATTACACAGTAAGCTACTTTATGACCTGCTGCTGAAGGTCACTTACTTTCTGGGTATGCAACAACAGGCCAGGTTCTGACTCTAATTGTTTAAATACTTCTTTGAGGTCTTCAGTCAATTGAGAAAGAGGAGGCACAGAACATTAGTGTTAACTAGTTTCCATTCATTTATGTATGCTAAAAAGCATACCATACGGAAAGAGTCAGGGAGGCCAGCCCTCTTGTTGTCTGAAATATATGTCCAGTGGCATTGTCCCATGAAAGATCAACTGCATAACTGTAAATGTATGTGCACGCAAACCACTGTGCACTGGAAGGTGAGAGAAAAAGGAAGGTAAGGAAATGTGTAGTCTACCACAAGCAGAATTTCTTTGCTGAGCAAATTCATAAAATCATAGAATAATAGAATCACAGAATGGGTTGGAAGGGACCTCAAGGATCACCTAGTTCCAACCCCCTGCCATAGGCAGGGACACCTCCCACTAGTACAGGTCACTCAAGGCCTTGTCCAACCTGGCCTCCAAATTGTCCTCTGGGCTCAGTCAGAATAAACCTGAGTGAAAAACACTTTTCAAGAATGTGCTGTGCAGCATAACCACAGAAACTTCTGCAAAATGAAAGGTCACTCCTACATAGTGATGAGACATGAAGGATCATGAGACAGTTTCAAAACAGTTCTTACTTTTGTACGGCTGCAAAAGTTTTTGTTACAGGTATGACAATGTACAGTATAATTTGGTTCAGAAAAAATACTTAGATGATAATCTTAACATGAAAGCTAGGATTAATTTTGAAGGTTAAAAGGTTGCTTTTAACTTTGTTTTTACCCACAACTAAATTTGTTAATTACTTTCTGTAGAACATGCTACCACTTGTATGGCAAAAACCCATATTCAGCTGGTAGTCTTCCACCAGATTTTCTCTCCACCAGAATTTCTCTCAAATTGTTAGTGTATCTAGTGATAAAAAGCTGCTTCTGTTAGAACTCTAAAAAACTACGCTTCTGTTAAAATAAATTCCTGAAATGGAGTAAGAACTTTGGAAAGATGATTATTTGATTAATACATGGTATGGACATGTAGATTTTTAAAATTACCCTAGTGACTTTTATAGTTCTGCACAGTATCTCTCACAGAATCTCACTATTTCACGGAAACGTAAATAAGTTCGATAAACAAACATAAATCAGTTCTTCTGGATACACAGAAGTTTACAGATACAGTTGCTGCCTAAACAAGCAGTTTAGGGATGAGGATGGATCTTATTTGAGCTTTCTTTTTTAGAGAGTTTTGAAACTTTGAAGTGCAAAAAGCTTGTAGCAATGATCAGGAAAAAAAACATTGTGCAGGTAGATCATGCACTTTACATACCTGTTCCTGTAAGTTGTAGAAAAAGCCAGCACTTCCACTGGCAGTTGCCACTGCAACCTAACCAAGCAAAGATGCACTTAAAGATGTCTACAAATGTGTGACAGAGGGTGCACAAGATCCCCAGCTAGACCACCATCTTAGCTCTGTTTCAGGATCTGAGCTAGAAGACTAGATCAGCTCTGTTATGACTGAGGAGTACACCCTCAAAGCTATTCCTCTGGCTTCTACTCAAATTCCTGCAGACGCATTGTAACTTTTGCCTTATACCTGGCCATCAGATTTCATGTTTTTAACATATACATCCATTCCACCCACATTCTACTTTTGAGCTCAGACCAGTTCTACTATTTTCGCAGTATCAACACAGCCAAGTCCTGTAGTAAAGCTGTGTATTATCATTTCATTTCAGTACATGGTGAATCAAGAACGCTTGTTGAAGACTACCTTGCCTCTCTTTGCCAGATTCGTCATCAGCAATGGACTGAGGACTAAGCACGGGACATTCATGATCTTCTTCGAGGCAATTGACCAAGTTTTGCCCACATTATCTAGGAACATGGGGTTAAGATTAGTGGAAGGTGCTATGGTACTCCTTTCTCCTGATGTTCTGCAGCTTTCAGATCCAGACACTGCCAAAGAAAACCTTACCTTCCTCTTGGCTCAGTTTCCCCAATATGGTCATCTCTATTACCAAGGGGCTGTGCTACTGCAGTGCAACTTTACCCAGCAAGATGTGGACAACAGGAATGTTGCATACAAGCACCAAGGTGGGAGTTCTCAAACTGACAGATTTACATTCATTGCAACAGATAGGACGAATCAAGGCTTCATCGTGGACGGGAGGGTGCAGATCCAGCCGGTAGCATTCACCATTCAGGCAAGTGTGACCACAGGCTTGCTTAAAAGAGAGACATACCACCATAAGGTGGAAAACGCAGTCATTTTAATGAGAACTGGTAATTGCTGCAGTCTATGATTCAGTTAACTAAAATGTTTGCTTTTTGTGTTCTGGAGCAGTAACTATCTGCCACAATGCATTACTGAGGCACAGAATTGTACACGGTGCAAAGAGAGAGTGTATTTAAGAGAAGAAAGACAAAATTGCTTACATAAATAGAAGCAAATATATTTCTATTTTACATATCAACCTCAAACCAACCTAAAGTTGAGCCCAGCCATGAGGAGGAATGGACTTTCTCCCATTCTGCATTTTCACTGGATACCCACCCCACCGATTTGCATGTGAGGGATAGCAGGATGACTGTTGATCTCCATGTCACAGTGCTCTTGAATCATAGCCACTTTGTTCCCATGACTGGACAGCTTTCCTTTCTTCTTAGACCCTTTCTAAGATGCCTGCTCTGCTTCTTCCTTCCTTTACTACAATTTTTCTGTCCACTTTCCATTTCTCTAATTTTCAAGTTCTTTGCATTGTGACACAGGCTGAGACACCTTTGCTGTCATTTATTGTAGGAGTCTACCTGGCACATTTCAATATCAGAGCAGGCTCTTTGCTTTTTATGTCAAAATTATGAATGTATCAAAACACTGATACTGGCAAAGAGGCTCCTAAACTTCCCTGATGATGAAGTTTGAAGTCACATGATGAGCAGAGTGTCATTTCAGCAGAAGATAAGATATGGGCAACAGCAACAACTGTTGCTGAGTGCTACGACTGTGATTGTCACAATCCTTACATTTATATGGATATTATCATAAAAATTTACTGGATTTTTTATTTAAAAAAAAAATCATAAAGGAGAAGGACTACAGGGAGTGTGGGAGATCAGGATGGAGGTATAAAGATTTTGTGCTGCATTCCTCAGTGTGTGCTGTATCCCACTATGCGCAACAAGAAACTGGGCAGTCTGGGCCTGGAAATCTCCCATGAGAAGCAGTACGCAACTGGAGATCAGATTTCTTCTGGAGCAGACTGCAAGTCAAAGTGGCTATGACCACCTTAAGCAGGCTATTGTGCTTTTGGCAGAAGTAGGACAGAGAATACCCCCATGCTGTAAAATAACTATACATCTGTCTAACTTTGATTTAGGTGGATCATTTGGACAAAATGGCACCAAAAATTACTCATCTCCATTGCTTTTCTGATGTGGAACTTCTGAAGAACGGCAACTATGGGATCTATATTACTGCCAGGTCCCTGAAGGCATCTGACCCCGATACAGAAGTTGACAACATAATTTTTAAGATTTTACAAGGTCCTCATTATGGCTACCTGGAAAATGTAACAACAGGTGCTGTCTTCTACAGTCTCTGTATTTTGTGATATACCATCCCAGATTCCAAAACCTAACCTGAGAATGTTTGCTTGTAAGAGGAAACCAACATTTCTTAGCAAATTTTGGGCAGGTGTGAATGTAGTAAGAAAGGTTTTACACTAAAACCTGAGTCTCATGTTCATCACGAACCCCCAAAGAATTTGAGACGATAATAGCCACCATTGAGAAACTATTTTTTTGTTTCTTTCAAGAAAAAAACCCCAAACAAACAAACTTGGCCATTTGATAAACACATCACATAGGAAGAAACTGGCTGGGGTGTATAATGAGTTGAGATATGACTGTTTAGCTATAAACCTAAGTTTCTGTAAGTTCAAAATTTTTAAGTGTTCAACAAAACCAAAAATTTCAAACAATCTACGTGTGGCTCTTAATAAGATTTTAAAATCTATCTTAATGTTTCTCTTCTTTCCCAGGTGGACTTATTCAGGAGAGATTTAGCCAGAAGGATTTAAACAACAAAATCATACTTTATGTCATCAATCCATTGCGGGAAGTAAACTCAGACAACTTGGAGTTTCAGGTCACAGATGCCAGTGGAAATGCTGCAATGCCCCAAAGGTAGCTCTACTGTGATGCTCTCATGCAGTAAAAACTATGGGAACTATGTCTCTACAAAAGAGCACTTTAATAATGTGGAGGGCACACATGATCTTCTTTGTCATCCACTGCCAAAACCTGTATTAGATATATTACCAAATTTGCCTTGTGACATGTATGAATTTCATATTACGGAGCTGTCTGGGCTATGTGCTGATAGACTGGGCTCTCATCTGAACTGTGATTTGATGATAAAGGACAAAAATGCAAGTAGTTATGCAGCAGGGGCAACAATGTTCTTTATTTCTGAAAACAGACCTGAATGTTCAACCAATTTACTTAATCAGGAGCAAACAAGAAAAATAACCAATGCTATTTTCCTGTGCTAAACTGGTTATGGATATACCAGGGCTCGTGGTGGGAAAAAAGGAGTGGAGAGCTGGCTCCAACAGTCAGACTCCTCTGCAGAACAGTGCCCTGCATAATGCAGAGGGCACAGAGACTGAGCACAGCCAGGCATAGATTTCAGCAGTTATGCGCTGTGCCAAAAGATGTCCCCATGCACAAAGAGATTGTCCCCTGAACACAACCAGCCTGAGCACTTCCCAGCTGCACCGTACTGGATCAAAGATACACTATTAAAACCACCATTAAAACACTACCATGGCTCATGGGAAAAGTGTGGCTTCTTTTACATAAATAGCAACACATAGCTTTAAAAACAGAGCACAGAGAATGTGTTTGGTGGTTTTGTTTGTTTGTTTGCTTTTTTATGGAAAGTTTCAGGGAAGTAGAATTTATCTGTTATCTCCAGTAGGATAACAACTGAGATAACAAATAGGAGCTTGAATTTTAAGAAAAAACCCAGTATTTTTAATAAAAGCATTTGAGAGTTTGGATTTAAAAATATATATATATATTATCACCTTATAGTTACTTGTTCAAAATACAAGTTTGATTTGCAGGTTTAAAATCGGATCCCAGTTTTTTAAGTGAATGCTCCTGGACTGTTTAGCAAAAATAAAGAAAATCAGCTTCATTTAGTTGCCCACTAAATGAGCATCAGAGCATATAGGAGGACAGAAAGAAACTTCCATTGGTGTTAGAGGTAGTCAACCCCAGAAGGTCTATAAGTTTATTTTAGAAAAGGTCCATTTGTTTTTTTAAGTAGGACAGCTCATTTTCCTTCTTTACACTCTTTTTCATTCTGCTCTGACTCTCACTAATTTTGGTCACAGCCCTAAAAAAACCCAAGATCTTTATTGGCTACCCTGTGCAGGATGGATTCCTCTGAGGTTTGACCACATTCCCTATAAACAATTCTAAAATTCAGTATATAAGACACCTGAACTCCACTGCTTCTGTAGCTGACGAGGAAAGTATGTATGAGTATTTAAGTAAGGAGTATGGAGAGGGCAGTTGCACAGACATGATGAAATCCTGAAGCATGCTCTACACCGTGAGGAGGAGAGTTAGATGACAGATGAAGGAAGATGGTAAGAAAGGAGGATTTTGAAGAGAAAATACTGGAAAGTGAGACAAAACCTACAGGATTAAAGGGAATCGGTCTGAAGCAGCGATAGCTTGTCTTGGCCTGTTGGGTGTTACGGACTAGCTCCGCTCTTTAAGTTGTTGCCGAATTCCCTGGCTCTGAAACAAAGTACAGGCGTGGTTTGGTGTAAACCGGGGCTCGACTGGAAGATTTATTAAGCACCTCTCCCTCTTTCTAATTAGTGAAATCACACAAGTATGTTGATTTGTAAACAAAGACTTAGTATGTGTACTGGTTAAATCAGCAGTCGGGAGGAAAACAGCTCATCAATGAACCTCGGAACAGCAGGGGTGGTGGCAGCAGGGGAGGTGGCTTCGCTTCACGGAGGCTTTCTCTGCTCTCTCGCAGGCTGGAACTCCAGTGGTGTCGGATTGAAATGCAACAGACTGAATACGAAGTGTGTGAGAGCATGGGAATGGTGTCTCTGAAAATCACCAGGGCAGGATATTCTGCAGGCTCTGCCTTCATTACTGTGAAGGTAAAGCTGAAAGCCCAGCCTCTAAGCAGAAACGTCATAATAAGTCCTCAGACTTAGAAGGTATCTCAAAAATCAGCAAACAGGCTGTGCAATTCAAACCAGAGCAAGGACATTGTCGTTGCTAATGTAGATGGTTGAAAAAATTCTGAAAAAAACTTCCTGAGTTTTAAGTATCAATATTGGTTAACAGAAACTAGAATGTTTTGGAGCAGTATTTCAGCATTCCTGAGGCACTACGCATAGAAGCTGGGTTTCCAGGACTGCCAGTCCAAGCTTTGGGCAACCAGGTTCTTTGAGACTTCTCATTTTCCTGCTTAGGTTGGAAGAACCCAGAAGCTTCAACTACACAGCCGTCACAACCTCCCCCATTTCTGCTGCCCCTGTCATCAGCCTTTGAAAAAATCCAAGGAACCCCTTATGTTTTCAGTAATAATGTCTGTCTTGTATTTAAAAAAACAGACTGAAATCTGCAGGTTATGAATTTGTAAAACGTGTTTTGTGCAACTTGCCATCACTAATTTTATCTTCCCCTGCAAAATGGAAATTCTGGAATTTTATCAGCTCCCAGATAGAAAAAATACTAAAAGTTCCTTTGCAATTTCACAGGATTGTAGCCCTAATTTGAAACATGATTTTGATGTTTCTTCTATGTAAATCAGGAAATTTTGCTGTTGACCTCACCAAGGGCCATCCTGGCCAGTCCTTCACAGGCAATGTTCTGGCTGTCACTTGGCTAAAAAGACCAGTAAAACTGGTCACAGCATCAAGAATGCAGCATGGAAACTAGTGTTCTCTGTCAGTCTCCTAAGAAAATTCAGAGAGTTGCTGGAGTCATTATGTATATAGGAGTTCATGGCTATTCCAATTAAGACATTGGGACTGACATACAGATCTATATGCAAATGCTTCTTCCAAGACCTGATGAAGGGCTGAATAGGTAAGCATGACCATACTGCTCCTAGTCTTCTGGGATGCCATAATGTACCTTCACAGGAGCCAGGTATGACTGAGTCCCCAGGACTGGTAAACAGCTGTGGTATCTGAGGATGTCATGGAGCAATTTGAGAGGGAAGAAGGTAAAATATAAATTTTAAAAAAAATAATTAATTTGAAACTGTAAGCAAGGACAGAATAACAGTCATGTATCACAAGATTAGTTCTTTAGAACTTTTTTTTTTCTTTCTTTTTTTTTTCCTTCAGAATAAGCACATGTGTATGAGTTGAAATGCCTTTTAGAGACTTCATGGAGAGGCATACAGTAGCTTCGGCATGCAACAGAATGCAGTGATTTGGTGAAACAGATCACAACACGGCATTTACTGTTTGATTTCTTGTTAGGTCAATGAAATATCTGCTGTTCTGGGAAAGGACTTTACAGTGTCTCACTCCAAGCTTGTTCAGTTTGACCCAGGTATGAGCCAGTACATTGAATAATCTTAAAATTAAGTCACTGATTTTGAAAGTGTAAACTCTCATCTGTGACACTGAAACCTATTAGGTACCTGTAGCTAGAGGACCTGAATAGGATTACAGACATTCGGGCTCATTTTCTGGAAGTGCAGTGGGTTTCCTCTGTGAATTAGGATCCTTATTACTTAGGGTGAGATGGCATAGGGTCCCTTACATCAGCTGAAATATCAGAAATGATTAAATGACGTTTCCTAATCTCTCTACAGCTAGGCTGGAGATGACTTGCCCTGAGCTGAGCTGTTTGGCACTTTAAAGATTTAAAGCATAACAGATAAAACTCAAGATGCTGGACACATTTAAGAAAGAAATGAGTGTAACTTAAGTTATGCAATGTATTCATGACCAGAAAGTTGCAAAATAACCTGAAAATAGTCACACCTCATCTCCACTTCCACTATAATCATAAGAGCACTCTGACCTTGACTGCAGACATAAATATCATGAAATGATAATGGTTGTATTATCAAAATTACATTAAAAAACTGTACTGTGTACAGTTCTGAAGGCCCAGCACAGGAAGGACACGGAACTGTTGGAGCAGGTCCAGAGGAGGGCCACAAACAGGATCAGAGAGCTGGAGCAGCTCTCCTATAAGGACAGGCTATAAGAGTTTGGGCTCTTCAGCCTGGAGAAGAGAA
>VWZE01010962.1:3113-13611 GCA_013396675.1 Eubucco bourcierii
GTTTTTGTTTTTTTTTAAAACCACAAACTACTGCTGCAGAGTTCTCAGATGCGTTCCAGGGAAAAATGTTGTTTTAGCTAAGAAAGATTCAAAAAAATTTGTCTTCAGTACAAAAAGTCTTGAGAAAATAAGTTGGTATTTTTCTTTTCTTAATTTTTTATTTATTTATTTATTTTTTATTTTGCTCCCAAAATGCTACAATGTGTCTAGTGTATGTCTAGTGTACTCTGTGAAAGGTTTGAATTCAAGTCTGAGTTCTCGGAGCTGAGCCCCAGTTCCGTGGCGCTTGTACCATGGAGGCCTGCCATGCCGGGATTGCTAGCAAGCTGGGAAAGCATTGCACTCTGGTCCGGGCTGGCAAAGTGCCCTTGATCCATGGGGTTAGCCTGGGCAGCTACCAGTCCTGGATGTGGGGAGCTGGTCTGCGGGGAGACGTGGTGTGGAGAAGGCTGAGGTTGCATCCGAGGGGACGGGCTGGAATGGGGGGGCTGGGACTGGGGTCGAGGTGAGGGTACAGGCTGCGGAGAACGCACTTGATTGGTGAGCGATGAAGGGAGCTGCTGGCCCTGTAGGTGTGGGGACTGGGCCTGATTGGGGAGCATGTGCTGTTGGGGGCTCATAGGATTGGGCTGAGCTGGGGAACCCATCTGCTGCTGAAGTAGCCTCTGCTGGAAAGCCTGCTGCAAACTAGCTCCTGTCTCTGCACTCATTGCTTGTGGAAGCTGGCTTATTTGTCCCATGTTTCCTTGCTGCATCTGCTGCATGTGATGCTGCATCCGCTGCTGCTGTTGCTGCTGCTGCTGCTGCTGGGGGTACCCGACGCCCTGGGGCTGCTGAAACTGGTTGTGGTTGGCCATCCCCGGCCCCAGTGCTGGTCCTGCTCCCTGCTGCTGCTGTTGCTGCTGGTGGCGCTGCTGCTCAATCATCTGGTGCCGTCTCATCAGAAGGTCTCGGAACTGGGGAGCCATCCCCGAGTGATTCATATTCATCTGCTGCGCCTGAGGATTAATTCCAGCCATGGCTTGCTGTGGCTGCTGCTGAGGCTGCTGCTGGGTCATGCTGGGTCTCTGCACACCCGCTTGCATGGTGTTCATGTTCTGCATGGCCGGGTTGGGGTGCACCCCTCCTTGCTGCCCTTGCATGGCCTGCTGCGGCTGGAGACCCGGCTGACCCTGAGGGATGCCAGGTTGACCTGCCATCCCCTGGGGGTTCTGGGAGCCCGCGTATTTGGCAGCCCTCTGTTTGATGAAAGCAGCCAGCAGCTGAGGATTGGAGTGAAGGATGTTAAGCACCTGCTGCTGCTGCATGGGTGAACTGGGAGACCTGAGAGTCCGCAGTAGGTTTTGTAAGGCCGCCTGGGGCAGAGGTGGTTGTTTGGGTTGAGCAGCGCCAGGTACCTGACCCATCCCTGGCTGAGGTGCCATATTCATCGGCTGACCCGGCTGGGCTACTGACATCATGGATGGCCTCTGCATTCCCGGCTGCAGCTGAGCTTGGGGTAAGGCCCCTTGCACCCACGGTGGCTGCTGCTGGATTCCTGCTGGCCCCATTCCTTGATCTATATGGCCACCAGGACCTCTGCCTATCTGTGGAGGGTTCATTCCCATAGGTGGCATCTGGGGCATCTGGTGCTGAATCGGCCTTTGGAAGATCTGAACCTGTGCCATCTGACGCTGGGTCTCTGCTGCCCGCTGGATCTGCATGGCCATTTCCACTGCTGCTGGAGGAGGACCCTGAACTGGCGGTTGAGGTGGCTGGGGTGGAGTTGGAGGAGTCACCTGGCCACCTGCCTTGCCCTGGGACACAGCACTGGGGGGCTGAGTTCTTGGCATGGTGTAGGGTGGCATGCTGTTGGGAGGTGCAGGTTGAGGCTGCGAGGCAGGCTGGGGAGGAGGCTGCGGCTGTGGGGTTTGCGGTGTCGGGGGCTGCTGGCCTGTTGGAGTTGTTGGAGTGGCAGGTGTGGGCGAGGGCAATCCTTGCTGCTGGCCTACCACACCGGTCCGCTGCATGCTTGCCATCCGCCTTCGGAGCATCTGCGCCTGTTGCAGGCGGTGCTGAAGTTGTTGTTGACGAAGCTTGTGTTTGATGTTGAGGCAGAAGGGCACTGGGCACTTGTTCTCTTGGCAGTGCTTTGCATGGTAGCAGCAGAGAGCAATGAGTTGCTTGCAGATGGGGCAGCCTCCATTGGTTTTGCGTTTGCAGCCTTTGGTGTGCTGGACAACCCGTTTCATCTTCTGGCAGGACGGCAGCGAGCAGTTGGCATTCCGACACTGGCAGGCATGGACCAGCGACTGGATGCAGCGCTGGATGCTCAGGCGGCGCGAATCGCCGGGGCTCTGGGTCGTGGCAGTCTGCTGGTTGTTGCTCTCGTCATCTAGACCGAGGCCTAATTTTTCCATCTTGTGGTCATGGTTTTTAGTGTTATAGCAGGTGATGCACAGGTCATAATCCTGGAAAGGCAAGGCAGAGAGAAGTTAGCAGTGCTCCTGAAGCTCCACGCAATAAATAAGTACTGTCACAGTGCCTCAACAAATTACTCCCAGTAGGGAACAACTGAATCTTTCACACCATGCTCAGGTACTAGAGGAGGAATAAATGCAACTTACAGCCAGGGGAAGTGTGTGGGTGTGAGGATGTCTGACATTTACACAAATATGTATATAACTTGAAAAACAAGTTTGCTCTGCACTAACAAGTCACACATTCACCTGGGCCACAAACATTCCCTTCTTTCCTGATAGGGAAGGAGAAGAAAAAGGCCAAGAACAAACAGCTGTCCGGTTGCTGCTGCTTCCAAAGAGGGTAGAGGTGGCAGGAGAGGTACCAGTTTGCAAAGTGAAGATGGAAGGGAAGCTGCATTTTCCTGTTTCCAGGTGAGTTAAACAGCAGAGCGTGCTGATAGAGGAATGGAACAGCATTTACATCCTGTGAAAGCGATGGCACACGACTTTGGGCTCGGTAACTGATCTTTTAAAAAAATCCAATAACCCATAGGAAATTTAGAATTTGTTTTCTGATATATTGAAGTTTCCTTCTATTTGGGAGCACCAAATTTTAACCAGAGGCTTTCAGAACTGCATCCAAGACAGTCATTTACTTCCAGCAAGCTAAAAATTTAAGTTACAGGCCAGGTTCAAGGTCAGCCCAGTTTCTGGAGGATACAGTACTGACTACTGGGCTTGATCTTCAAACACACTAGTATTGCAAACACTCCTGAAGATAAAAATGCTGGTTAGAGCTTTCTACAGAGACAAGAAGGTAGAGGAAGAGGCACCCAAGAGTAGTAATCTGACTTCTAGCAAAAAAACCCTTCTATGTCAGTAAACCA
This sequence comes from Eubucco bourcierii, assembly GCA_013396675.1. Lineage (NCBI taxonomy): Eukaryota > Metazoa > Chordata > Aves > Piciformes > Ramphastidae > Eubucco > Eubucco bourcierii. The sequence goes on from VWZE01010962.1 coordinate 6,442, forward strand.
TAGTGGAGAGCCCTAATCACAGAAATACTGCACCAACCACACTTCTGACTATGGAAGAAGAAAGGACATGCTGCTCTTCAGGCATCAGCTGCTCCTACTACTACAGCTCAAGCAATTGCTACAGCTTCCAACTGCTTAAGCAGCAGCACCTTAAAGAAACAGCAAGAAATAAAATTCTGCTTCACTTCTCCATGGCTTTAAAAGCAGAAAACAAAAAAGACACACTAAGGAGTTACAGAAAACATTTCCTCTCCTTTCTTTCTGAGCTGTCAGAGGATAAGCTCTAAAGATCTTTCTCCATCAGCTAACATCAAGAAATTAGTTTAGGTCAAGAGCATCCTGGGCACAAAGACACAGGGACACAAGCAGGGAAAAAGTTAGCAAGCATACCTCACAAACAGTGCAGTGCCATCTGGTCTCCACATGATGCTTGCACTCATTGCAGGTGTAGACAAAGCGGTCTTGGCTCTGGGTATGCAGTTCCACCAGCATGCACATGGTTGACCACTGAGCCCTTCGTAGTGAGGAGAACTCGAGGTGCTTGTCTCTGGCAAGGGTTAGGAAAGCATCTCGCCCATCCATCAGGTCACATGGAATCAGCGGGTCAGGCTCAATGATGGGGGGCAGGGAGTTGGCTGTTGGGCCAGCAATGAGACGAATGACAAAGAAGACCTGAAAAGTAAAGAGACTTAATATTCTGGCATGTATCAAGATGCTGTGGTCACCAACAGAGCATACAATTCCAGGATCAGCTAACACAAATGATGTGCTGATGTACTGCCAGGGTGATGTGCTTGTGAGGGCTGGGAAATTTCAAACAGCTGAGTGCCCTGAAGGTTCACCTTCCTCGGAAGCATGAGGTAAAGAACAGTAGACTCAACAGTATTAGTAAAACCACTGGGACCATCTACACTGTTAAAGAGTTCTGCAGGGGGACAGCTGTTATTTATTCCCTTTGCACTCACAGCAGAGAGCACCCAGACTTACTGCTACTTGTCTGCTATGCAACTCAATTCTCCAGCCATACTTGTAAAATTTACAGGGCATGAAGCTGAAGTATCAAAGCTGTTTACAGCTCTCTAAGTATTTATTTCTCATTCTACCAACTCTCACCTCCTTGTGCTTCTCCATAGTGGCATACAGCTTTTGGGAAAGGTCATTGGACACATTGGGCATGCCAGGCTTTTTCTTATTGCCCCGACTCAAGCTGCTCTTGTTCTTACTTGTCTTCTTATTGTTTTTCTTTTTGGCATTTTTGCTGTCTCCTTTGCTCACCTATAAAATTTTAAAGGCATTATTACATCAGGTATTTAAGTCACACCACATCAGCATTCAATTACTTTCACAACTTCTGTAACTGCAGAACGCAAGGCACTTCACAATATTTTACTCTGAAGACACTTACCAGGGTGCCCTGAAACATTAAACAGAATCACTTCAGAGGATATCAAAATCAGCAATACAGAGTTCTAAAAATATTAAAAGCATAAACGCTCAGGAGGTGCAAGGGAAATGTTATTTACTGGAATTTGTTTGCTTGCTTCAATTGCATACTGAAGAATCTCTGAGATAATCACAAAGGGGTTCAGCAGATGGCTCTGCAATGCAACTCAAAACCAAAAATAACTGCGGAGTACAACTGATACTGCACTAACCAGGGGTAAGAAAGGACTAATCCACCCAGATTTAGCTGTTACAGCTCCACCAGATATTTAGTTTTTAATAGAACGCATTAAACTGATTTTGTTAAAGCAATTTTGAGCCCAAAAGGCACTAACAGTGCCATTTCTAGTATGTACCTTCCTCCCATCATATCCTGCAACACTCAAACAGAACAGGTCAGCTTAATTTCAACCCTAATCAGCTAGCAATGAGCAGTTTATTCTATGTGGTTCTCAGAGGGCCCATCCAAACACTACAGCATATGATGGTCAAGGATCAAAGCAATTCTTTTCCAAATAAGTGTTTTTCCCTATGCTTAAAATAACTTTGTCAGGATGGAAATTTCCAGCGGACATGAAAGACTTGTCTCTTCATTTGAGAGAACAGATTATTGCCTCATTGTCAAGAGGTGAAACATGGGGTCAATACAAAGCCAAACCCATTTTTAATAATAAAGGTTAAATAGTAACATGTTGCAAGTGTGCTTCCTCCACCACAGGATTCTGAAGGCAAACTGCTGTGAAGGATCAACTAAAAGTGTTGATCAACCTCACACACAGAGCTAGGTCAATTCCTCAGGGTTGGTTTCTGGTATATTAGAAAGATGGGGACTTGAAGCTATACCAAGTGTAAAACCTTTCTTAAGACAGTATTACATAAAAGTTGAAGTTAGTCAATGTAAATTTGATATCAATTTCTCCAATTCCCAGTTTGCTCTTGCACTTCGTTTCATCAAAGTCCTTAAAAGTGGTATTGCAAAGAGGATCACAGTCACAAATTTAATGATAAACCTAACTCTTCTGATCCAAACGTCTCTGAGGAAGAGGGTTCTTTCTAAATCCCAACAAAAATCTACTAAGGTGATGAAGCAGCAGTGTTTAAACAGAGTTAACTAACAACTGCTACTGTGTTAGCAAATCTAACATCCTTAGCCTAAAAATTCACTACCTCTTCCATTAAAAGAAACAAAACCAAAAAGACCCAAGGAGAGGTAAATGCATAAATTCTGCATCTGTTAATTTCCAAAATTACTGTTCATTTAAGAGGCATCTCTTTTTCTCTTCTCTGTGGAATGTGAAAGCAGAGTTCTTGCATGTTCTCCAAAAAAAAATAACAGCACAAGATACAGGCAAGAAATTACACCGGATTAAGTAGCCCAATAACAGTTCAGCAGTCATTTGTGCTTTGGATTTTCTCAATGGTCTAAGGCTTTCTACTTAAAAAAAAAAGCCCTATACAGAATAAACTACTAAATCACAGCACCCTTTCTTTCTCAGAATATTCTGCTAAGATTGGTCACATAACATTTAAGTTAGAGAGAGTCAGCCACTATTCAAAAGCTAAAGATCAAGGAAAAAGCTTCCAAGTTAGGTTGAGGCTGTAACATGAACGTTGATCATTGGCTTTCAGAAGCAAAATATTCAGCTAGCAGCTGTTTCAGTCTAATTGGCTTTGGTAATTAGTTAGGATTATAGTCATATGAACAGCCACTGCTCATATGAGTGTAGTGTAGTGGTATTTTAGCACCTCTCATTTATAAAATGTAAAATAAAAATATATATTAAGAGTGAAGCTAGGAAGGTGGAAAAAACCCAATTAACCAAAGTGCTTAGGCCCTCTTTTTTTAAAATCAGCCATATGTAATCACAACTTATACATCAGATCATGAAACAGCAGAAGCCTTCTTACATCTGTGCTTTCATTGCTAGTGTTCTCTTCTCTCTTTCTTTCTTCTTCCTCTTGCTCTAACTCCTTAATGCTCTCCTCTAAGACATTAGGCCAGAAATCGCCCTCGAAGTAAGGTAGCTCTTTTGCACTTGTTAAACGATCTTCTGTTGCCTGCTTAAATATATCCTGAAAAAGAGCACAACACTTGGTTACTACTATTAAAAGTCACCTAAGTAAAAGCAACCTTTTTAGTAAGCAAAAAAAAGGCACCAGCAGATCAACCAAAGGAGAGTTTAATACTTCAATCCTGAGAGCATAGTAAGTGCAGATTTAACACTGCATCAGTTACAGGAGGTTTGTCAAATACATTTAGAATACCCCCAGTCTGGAGAAATACATCATTGCCTTGTGCTAGACTTTGATACACAAACTTACCCAACAGGACAATACAGGCTCTAGAACTGTTGGCACACTCCGAAGTCCTGATTCATTCCAAAGGTTTTACGTGCTTCTAATTACATCAGCAGCCTAACTTTGCAATTTCATTTCATACAGGAAGATTAAAGATTCCACCTATTTTCTCTGTGTTAATGAAATTAGATTTGTTGTTCTTTATGGTATCCCTCAAGAATTGAGTTTGTTCTATGGAATCATTTCAAATCTCCTGCTAGAAGAACAATTTCAGGAGCTACATGCTTTGGAAGAGGATGTATTTGAACTCTAAACTTTTGGTGCTAAATCCACTTCAATACAGTGAATTCCAAGAACTGGGCACCTTACATAAGGCAGGGAAGGAACCAAGACACAGCTGGTGAAACCTGCCCCTCTGCCCCCAGTACAAACACACACTTCACAAACCTTGTAATCATGGACAATGCGCTCCGACACGGATTTGTCCAGCATCTTTTTGTACCACTCTTGCAGTCGTTTGGGTTTGGGTATCTTTTGGTCAGGAGGATGGCAGTGGAAGATGTAGTCATCCCCTTCGCTGGGTGGGCATGCCCAGATATGTCCAGTAGTATACCTAGTATCAGCAGAGAGGAAAAAAAACAAAGCACATGTGGGCTATGACGATTACCCTTAGCGCTTCCTCTGCTCTGCCACCAGATGGAGCCAGCAGGAAGTTGGCTGGCGGTACCAGAGGGACAGTAATTACAGCTCTCCCGGGATTTTAATTGCAGTGCTCATGCCAGCTTCATTCACGTGACAGCATTGCCAGTTTGTCAATAATTCTCAAAAATTCAGTGCTATATGTGGAGTAGTTTATAATTGTGTGCACGGGTCCCAGCCCAGATGAAAATCAAAGCCTAACAAGAGACCTGCAATTGTCACCTCCCAATGAACTACTGAGAGAAAACTGGACGCTGGGGAGTAAATGCCAGAATTTTGTTGTTGGGACAGTGCATTCATTGCCTATCAACATTTTAAAAACAGATTCATTGAAGACATAGATTCACTTTTCTATTGTAAATCCTCTGGTTTTTAAAACCCTGAGGATCAGTTTTAGAAGGTTGCACAATTATATCCAGGAACGAACAGCCACTGCCAACCTGTGCTATTGGATGCACAATGCAAATACCATGAAGACAAACAACATCCAAATAGTAGCAGCTGCAGAGAATCACAGCAAAGATCACTTCTTCATCCTCAATTCTTCTCTATTAGTTTTGGAGAAGAAGTCCAGTAGGAGGAATAATCAAGTTAGAAAAAAAAAAACTAACCACCCTTGCCATGTTGAGAAATATCTCTGCAGAACTCTCCCCTAACCCTATCAACTGCAGCCAGTTGCCATTCCTTCTGCCTGAGAGGGGAGAGATGATACTGCATGACCAATACTGTTTTCCCAAAATGAGAACCTGATGTCATTCATTAGCATAGAAAACAGCATTAAGTAAAACCGAGACCTGACCTCTATACAGCAACTTTACAGACTCATAGGCTAGAAAACACACAATAAAAACAAACCAACAAGCTGAAGTCTAACATATGCCTCTGAAGCACTATGGAATGTATCATCTCACTCAGGTACTGAAGACAGTACCACCCACTTTCACCCTGACTTTCCTGTTTTTTTTTTCTTATGCACCTACTCTAAACATAGTTCCTAAGAATCTTCTCAATAGCTCTTTGCCATGCTACCCCACACATCTCTGACAACAGATGTTTACTTCACTGCCTTTTCTACTTCAGTAATCAGGATCCTTTAAATTCCCACCTTTCTCAATTCTTCAGTTATATGTTTTCTTTTGTGTTGTCCAGAGCACACATGCCCTTAACTTTTCAGTTTCTCACTTCAACTACTTGTTTTGTAAGAGATTTCTCAGTGGCTTGTTACAGCTGATACACAGTTCATTAGCACAGACAGAACAAACTTACCTTTCTCCTTATAAACATGACTAAGAACTTGCTACCTCAAACGAATGACCTGATTAAGGCAGTGGCATTATACAAGCACTTCACTATCAAGAAGGCCAGAAAATTTTATGGTCTAGATAAAAAAAAGCTCACTTTTTCTGCTTAGACTTAAGGAAGTTTTATGTAATTTCAGAAACCTAAAAATATCTGAGGTATAAACCTCTCCTGAAAGGCTTACAATCCCCTTTTCAACTATACAGTCACCAAATTATTCTATTACTGCTTGAGATTTGTGCACCATATTCTGCACAACCAGGATGCAGCAATTACATTTCCAGTAAGAACCACCTAGCACAAATGCTGCACATGAGAACAGATTTAAAAATGCTTACCCTAGTTTCTTGACATATTCCAGATATCCTATTAGTATTTCATGATAGACAGCAGTCCTCAGGCATTTAGGGCGGAAGAAATGAACGCTATCGAGGTAAGATATATACACACGTCTGAAAAGCAGAAAACAAACCAAAAGGAGGCATGATGAGAAGCAGATTTGAGAGCAGTTCTACAAGTTTGTCCATGTTATTTTATACATTTGAAGCATTCAACATAACAGCAATCTTAAAAAGCCTGTGACCCTAATTTACCTCTAGAAACTCATCTTTCTTTAGATATCCTAACCTCACCTCTCTAGAACTAGCCCTCAGGGTCAAGGACAGGGAACTGCTTGGAAAAGTCCAGCATAGTGTCACAAAGATGATTAAGGGAGTGCAACACCTCCCTTATGAGGGAAGGCTGAGGGAGCTGGGGCCCTTTATCTTGGAGAAAAGGAGACTGAGAAGCGACCTCAGTCATGTTTATAAATATGTGAAGGGCAGTGTCAAGAGGACAGAGCCAAGCTCTGCTCAGTGATGTCTAATGACAGAACATGGGACAATAGGTGCAAGCTGGAGCATAGAAAGTTTTGTGTGAACACAGAACAAAAACTTTGTGAAGGTGAAAAAACACTGGAATGGACTGCCCAGAGGTGTGGAGTCTCCTTCTCTGGAGACACTCAAAACCTGCCTGGATGCATTCTTGTGTGACCTACTATAGGTGGTGCTGCCCTGGCAGGGAGGGTTGGACTGGATGATCTTTTGAGGTCCCTTCCAACCCACAATGTTCTGTGACTCTGTGGTCCAATCTCTTCTTTGAGAATAGTGAGAGCTGATCCTTAAAGTCAACACAGTCTGCCAGCATCCCCAGCAAGCAGCGACTTTAAGGATATATTTGTCAGACCCCATCTGGAATACTGGGTGCAGTTCTGGAGCCCTCAGCACGGGAAGGACATTGAAGTGTTGGAGTGGGTCCAGAGGAGGGCCACGAAGATGTTCAGAGGGCTACAGCAGCTCTCCTACGAAGACAGGCTACAAGAGTTGAGGCTCTTCAGCCTGGAGAAGAGAAGGCTCCCAGGAGACCTTAGAGTAGCCTTCCAGTATCTGAAGG
>VWZE01010962.1:17680-52696 GCA_013396675.1 Eubucco bourcierii
TGTCCTGGTTGTCCCTGGCCTAGAGAGAGAACTTTCCTAAGAGCATTCTTAAACTCCTCAGAACCATCCTCCTTCTTGGCAGCTAATCTGACCTGGCTTTTCTCATCACTATACTGGGATCTAAGCATATTGGCCAAATCTTTGAGGCTGTATGTCTCCTCCTCCTCTTCCTCCTGTGGAGGTGGCTGCTGGGTTCCAGATGTTCCTTCCCCTTCATCCTCTGAATCAGATTTTGTCAGGTGCTTCGTCTTCTGTTTAGCTTTAGCTGGAGCAAGGATGATTTGCGCCTGCTGATTTGAATCACTAGGGGTCTGACCTGCTACCTGAGAGGTTGGATTTGGCTTAGGGTTAGAATCTGCTACCTGAGAATTTGGATTAGAATTTGCTACTGGCTGGTTAGAATCTGAACTGGTTGAAGAGACCTGAGTAGTAGTTGTACCCTGCTTATCTGAATTATTTTGGCTAGAATTAGGACTATTGGCCTAAACCTTCACAATGTTGATCAAGAACTACAGAGTATCTAAGGAAGACCATATTGTCTTTCAGCCTTAATCTGATGGAGGTTAAACAAGTGAGTTTACCTGTTAAATCCTTAAGTTGTAACAAAATTTTTGTGGAAGATGACAAAGCAACAATTTGTACAAAAAATAAGATCAGTGTGAAATTGTTACCAGACTACAAGCATACTTTGATTAAGTATTAATATCTGAAAATGTAGAAGGCAGAAATGTAAGGTCAAAAGGCTCTCTTGGACACGAAGGAAGGTCAGAAACATTTAAGATTAGAAACAACTTCACACACGACAAAGATAGGATGTCTAAGACTGATGTTAGCCTACATATTCTGCAAAAGTCTCATCTGGGAATGCAACTTCTTCCACTAGATACTCTTTCAAATAAAACCAATAGAAGGAATTTTATGCATGAACTCTTGCAATTTTTTTCATACAGTCTCTATTTAAAGAAGAAGAGATTCCTCACCCAGAAGGCCAGATTATCTCATTATGAAGAACACAGATCTGGTGCATTTTTCTTCCACATTCTATACATTCAACAAATCTGTAGAAGTAAAGAATAGGAGTTAGTAGTGAATCCTTATTAATGTATCATTATTTGTCTATTTTGCAATATTTTATCAGAGTTCTAGGACTGAGGTTCTTGAGTCCACTCAACACCAAGGACTCACTCCAGAACAAATGAAGAACCTGCCAGCTGAAGCTAGGTAGACTATGCAGGGACACGTTGTTACTACCATTTGCTTGCCTTAATACCACCCACTTCACTCACTTTTTAAAGGATAAAAGCAGTAAACTGTTTTTTGCTACAATGAAGAGGAAAAAGGATTCACTGGTGTCAGAAGTAACAAACCAAGTGAAATAGTTGGCTGTTAGTTGCCCCACTCTCCTTCATAGAATCACAGAATGGTAAGGTTGGAAGGGACCTCAAGGATCATCTAGTTCCAACACCCTGCCATAGGCAGGGACATCTCCCACTAGTACAGGTCACTCAAGGCCTCGTCCAACCTGGCCTTGAACACCTCCAGGGAGGTTGTGGAGCACAGAATCACCCAACGTGATCTTCGATCACGTTGGGTGATTCTGTGCTCCACAACCTCCCTGGGCAACCTGTGCCAGTGCCTCACCACCCTCACTGCAAAGAACTTCCTCCTAACATCCAGTCTAAATCTCCCCTCTGCATCCACAAATGCTCATGCACTGCAAATATGTTGCAGAGAGGTGGGAAGGAATCAGAAACAGTATGGAAGTCACTTTCAGAAGATTAGCAGATATTTAAGGACAACTGATTTAAGTGATATGGCCTACTTCAGACACTGGTGAATATAATTGTCCAAAGTAACCTAAGGTTGCTTCATTCATCAGGACAATGAGCCTGCTTTAGAACACATCTGTTTGTAAGAGTCTGAGACTTTGAATGAACAGCTGTAATTCATGCAGAGCATATGGCATCACACTGCAAGTTAGGCCTCTAGTCTAGCGTCAGGCTGTATCTTCACTATAACAAAGGGAAAGAACAGTTGTGAATTGAGTTACTATTCTCTCCTTCCCACAGCCCTTGTAGAACAGCAGAACTGGCTGACCCTTATGCCCCTAGAAGGATGGTGTAGGAAGAATACATCCTTTTTCCTCATTCATTTGAGAACGAAGATAATTTTTACAGAGCAGCAGCATAGGTGTGTAACGCAGAGCCATGTAAAGTGGCTTGAGAAAGGCCCTGGGGATTCTAAAGAACAGCAGGCAAGCCACCATCATCTTATCTTTACTGAATGTCTTCAGTTCTGCTTCCAGAGCAGTGCAGAACCACCAGCTAATTCAAATTTAACAGCTTTCCCTTCTAGTACAGCTGCCTGTAAAATATGACAACTGAAAAGCCTACAGCACTAAAAGAGTTACTGTCAAAGTGCTCCAATCAGTTCTGAGGCTTGAGCCTCTATCACAACAGGGCTTTGGTGCAGAGTTCTCTGCATTCATCTTTCTGTGCACCCAGATTCAAGACAACAAAATGCACTGATTTCAGCCCATACAGACAGCCCTAGGAATGCCTCAAGCACAGCTATGGTGGTTTGGGTTCTCAGCACAGGAAAGCAGCCCCTGCCGGGCAACAACACGACAGGAAAATTGGAGAATGCTTTAAAAAAAACAAAAACCAAACAACCAACCAAGCTGATTGTGACAGAATAATCTGTCTTTTACAAAGTAAAGACAATGAAATGAGGATCCTTCCAAGTGTAACAGAGATACTTACAGTTCAGGGTCCAGTGTATCGTTTTTTCTTTTCGAAAACTGCTCTTTGTTTATCGTGCTATGGAGAAACAAGCAATAAGTAAAAACTCAGTTTTAACACAAGACAACATACATTCAGGCCATCATACACACACATCCACACACCCAAGGGCAAAAAAAAAAAAGAAAAGAAAAGAATATCTGCTTGCAAGTTTTGAAGCATTTACTAGCACTATATGGAAAAGGAATTAGAGACAGACAGCTACAATATGTGCCACCACTGACTCTGTCCATGGAAAATACTATTTTCTATGGGACAATAGCTTGCAGAGAATCACATTGCTCCCTTGTTCCAGCTTTACTACAGGATAAATAGTGAAACTTGCTGACACTCAAGTTTTGGACCAGTCTGATCAGTATTTCATAGTGCAAAGATTATTTGACACACTTCTCTAGTATTCTGAAGGCAGAGATTTCCAATTATCTTTGATTACTGAGAACAGCAGATTATTATATTTCAGATTCCACCAGTTCTCCTCTTAGATTAACTTCAAAGGATAAATAGCAACCTCCAAACTCTGCAACCCCAGCCTGGTCATTACTCCACACTATCTTTACCTACTCTCTAGCATTTGCAAGGCTAGAAATTCCACCTTTTGGACAGTGAGGTTCCAGGTATCTTTTACACCAGTAGGTTAAAAATACTCCAGAAAAGTCATAAAGAATACCCCTATCTGAAAGTGTACCCCAAAGAGGGTGCTGTATAAGGTGAGGAAATCAGTACATGCCTGTTTGAGAAGGAGTGAGAGAGGATCAGTCCACCCTGAATGAGGTGCATTAACCTTCCTATACTTTTATTTCAGTGTTTATTCAAAGTAGTCCCACCTGTAGAATGCATTAAGCTCATCAAATAAATGATGAAAAGTTCAATCTCTCAATTGCCTCAAATTATCATTACTATTTTGAGTGAAGTAGTATAAACAGGACCTGACATATAATCCTGATGCTTTTTCCTTTTGTTCATTTTAACTATAGGTTGTGGGAAGAGAGGAAAGGAGCAGGATCTACATGCACCAATAAAATAACTTCCTAAGAGAAATCCTGCAAGAAGGTGAGAGAACATTCACAAATGTACCTCCTCCTCATGTACAGCCTGTAGCTTCCATTTTCACCTCACAACCACCAAGCACTTAAACTAGCTATGACAAATAATACCAAGAGCTGGAAGTATCTTAACATTGCTCATGTTCAAAATGCTTTTGATTTCCTTACTTTCCTAAAATTCTGTTTCAAAATTTTTGAGAAGTGTGAGGAGGGCACAGCAAGATCAAAGACACTCCCAACAGTTTGCCACCACCATGAACAAGGCAACTGAATCCATGCACAGCCTTTAACCATGATCTCCTCAACAACTGTTCAACATTGCTCATAAGCAGATGGGACTTCAAATATTTGTATGGTGAAATGATATGGATTAGCAATCTGAAGCTGAACACAAGATTAACAGCATAGCCAGTCTAGAAACAGAAAAGTACATTTGACTATTTCAGATGACATTAGTCAGCTACCTTGTCTGTAGGTATGGTTATTTTTCTGCAGAAGAATGCTTTCACATTCTTTTCCACACAAAAAGCTTTTATCTTTCCTCTCTATTTCTATAGTTTCAATTTTCCACACCATGTGCTTTTTTTTCAGCTCGGTTAGCCCTGATTTTAAATTAAAAAGAGAACAAAACAAACCAAAAGATACCCCCAAACACTCTCCCAAATCTGTAACACAAGTTTAGAGTTTGATAAAGAATCACAGAATGTCAGGGGCTGGAAGGGACCTAAAAAGCTCAGTCCAACCCTCCTGCAGAGCAGAATCACCTGTAGCACACAGGTACACATCTAGATGGGTTTTGAATATCTCCAGAGGGAGACTCCACAACCCCCCTTGTCAGCCTGTTCCAGTGTTCTGTCACCCTCGCAGTGAAAAAATTTCTCCTCATGTTTACATGAAGCTTCCTACGCCTCAGCTTCCACCCATTGCCCTTTGTCTGTTATCAGTATCACCAAGCACAGTCTGGCTCCATCCTCCTGGTACTCACCCTTCACATATTTATAAACATTGATGAGGTCACCTCAGTCTCCTCCAAGCTAAAGAGTTCTGCTCCCTCCATCTCCCCCTTGTAACAGAGATATTCCATTCCCTTAATCACCTTTGTGGCTCTGTGCTGGACTCTCAAGCAGTTCTATGTCCCTCCTAAACTAGGAGGCCCAGAACTGGACACAGTACTCCAGATGCAGACTCACCAGGGCAGAGAAGACGGGCAGGAGAACACCTTATAAACAGCAAGAGTTATCCCAAACTACACTCTGTCCCTTTGAGAACGCACCGAAGGCCACACTCGAGCTCAGGAGCACACAGCCCAAGCAAGCAGCAAGAACTCACGTTTGAGGTTGTGATGGGTCATCTCCCAGAGAAACGCTCTCCCCTTGGATTTCATTGAAGCACTTCTCACAGAAATGATACCTGTCAGCAAGAAGGTCACATCTGGGTGAACTGCTCTGTCCACACAACACAGCCCAAGTCAAGCAACGGAGCCACCAATCACAGCAGGCCAAGGAAGGGACAGGAGCAGAGAGGAGGTCATCAACGGCAACAAGGATATTCAGTGGTGCCGATTTATGGGCCCCAAATTGTGTTTGTGTTTTGGGTTTTTTTGTTTGTTTGTTTTTGTGGTTTTTGGTGGCACAATCAAAGCCAAGTGCAGACAAAGACAAGGACAAAGGAGAAATAAAAAATAACACACAAACAAAGAAATGGGGATCTGCAGGACGAAAAAAACCACAGAAGCAGGACAAGACAACACAAAGCAGAACGCCAAGGCAAAGCACATATTAGCATTAGATCTCTCAAATGGGTTCACAAGCAGCAAATGTTAAAGCAAATCAAACAAGAGTATTCCAGTTTAGTATACCCATACCCTCTTCATTTTAATCATCCATGCCATGTAGAGCAAAGAATTAAAATGAGAAAGGGGAAAGAGCAGAAGGAAGGAAGAACTGCTACTCTGACTTGCACATCAGGACAACAGTTCTGCTGGCAGGAGATTCTGCAGGAGATCAGTGGAAGAAGGAAAGCTTCTATCTTAAATGTGTAAATGCTGAAAGGCTACAGGATTCTCTCTCAGTTGAAAGAGAGAAAGCCAAACACCAGAAGCTTCGAGAACAATAAAATCTGTCCTCAAAAATCTTATGAGACCTCAATAACAGAGCTATGAAATTGTCTGTTAACTAAACACCTGGCATTAACTACACACATAATGCTCTACATTTATATCGTTCTGCCATAGCCCATTTCCGAGTGTAGAACAATCCAGGCACCAAAAGAGAAAGCATTACAGAGAAAGAATTCATTTATACTTGAATAAAATAGTAATTCAAGATTAAACCCTAGCCTTCAAAAATGTTCCTAAACTGTGGCCTCTCCATTACTAAGGCATGTTAATTGAGTGCACAAGACATCCAAAAATAGAAAGAAATAAAAAGAAAATTTGAACAAGCCACACAAACTGCACAACAGCAGCAGTTTAGGCTAAAATGGGAGGTCTCAACCCTCTCTTCCAGTTTCCACCTCAGATAATGCAGAGAACAGTGCTTCTGGAACTCTGCGCTCCAAACTAGAGAAATATGTGCACACATGTAACAGTTTACATGTCACAGGTGTGCACACCTCTTACAATACAAACATTTCCTTCTAATGTCTGAAAACATGTGAAGCATGCCAGGGTTTGAATAACAGTGCTTGCAGTTGATCAACAGAAGCAGAAGATACATTATGAAAAGCTCTACACTACATCTAAAATGACAATAGTTACTGTGGGATACTATAAGGTTATTTTCTACTTCTTCACTCCTTAAAAACTCTATTCACTGCTATAAACTATTATGAACACAGGAAGATTAAGGATGTAACCCTTAGGTTGCTTGCACCTGACCAGGTGCTTAAGAAAATGACAATTACTGCAAAAACTTCTTGGTTTTCAGGGAAAAAATGGTTTTGTTGTTCTAGGAGGTTCTTTAAAGTGTTGGAAAGAATGTAGAGCAGGAAATAAATTGATGGAGGCAACGGTTTGAAAGCAGTCAGCCTTCTGTTGCTCCAGTCAAGTGACATCTGAGTACTGAAGCGTGCATTTTCCTGCTCCTTCCTGCTTTGCTTCCCCAGCTGGCAAAGAGATATCTAGGGAGAAACCTTCTTTCACAATAAGTTTAAACTCCAAGTCCCAAGTTTTAAAAAAGAAAAAAAAAATTAAAAAAACATAGAAATGGTAGCATTTTAGAGAGCTGCTGACACCTACTGCAAGGAAACTTCAGGGGAAAAAACATCCATCTGCTGGAGATCTGAACACACAAATCTTCCAATGAAAGTGTGCATCACAAAAAGAAGTTTGCCCTTTAGTGTTAACACCAAAGAGCAAGTATAACATGCATTATGATTGTTAATACACTTGCTGCATAGTTTACTCAGTGCTCTGCATGAAAAATACTGCTGCATGGTAGGAAGCAAGGACTTGCATATATATATTGTAGGTAACTGTAGGACTTAATTAATTGCAGAACAAAAATTCAGTAAAACATTGTATTTCTGCAAAGGAAAAGAGGAAGAGCAAAGGTTGCTGTTAACTTTTGCAGAAAGGTAAACTATTCAAGGGCATTTTCAGCAAAGTTTTATCTTAAAACACAAAGGAGTATACCTATAAAGAGGGTGTATATGTGAATACATGCACACTTTTAACAGGCTGATTGCAGCATGCACAAAGCGGCACCAAGGGACTTTTCCTTACCTGTTCTGGTAGCTGTAGTAAGTAGCATCTCGAGGGATCGTGCATAGCTGTTTGCCATAGCAACACAAGGTCTGTGGTGAGAACTCCAGCTGCAAAGAGGAGTGGGTTGTTTAGTACTCATACATGTTTCTGCATGCTCTCCATGGGAAGGAAGCATGACCTAGCCAACAATAACTCTCACCCTGCACACATCTCACAGCACCACAAGCGTATGAAGTGCTAGGGACAAATAAAATGTTCAGTGGGCTGTTACTCTCAAGTTAGCTCTTCTCCAAAGATGGAAAGCATATCACATCAAGACAATGGAAATACAATCTCAGTACAGAGAGAGTCCTCCTTCTGCAGTAACAAAACCACATCTGTTTGACTTGCCATAGCAAATGAGTTGGCCCTAATCAAAATAAGTCTTCAGTTACCGACTTCTTCCCCAAAGGCCTTTTATATAAATAGATAATTTAAGCACCAGATAAAATTAGAAGATCCATAAAAACCTCAAAATCAGATTACTCAGGATTGCTAAATCCTGGTAAACTTGCTAAATTTTTGCCACGCCACAACTGCTAACAACTGCAACTGCTGTATTTTCCCTCCTTCAATATCAGGAAGCAAGCAAGTAGCAGACTTAAAAAAAATAAAAAAATTCTTTCCTTACCTTTCTTCCACAGCAATAACCAAGGCTCTGCATAACTGGGTCAATTTCTTGCTCAAACACCTCTGCCAGTTTGGAACAATACTTGTATACCCGGGATGTTTTGCGGTTATAAAGCCAGGCATTATTGAACATGAGCCAGATGTCATCTACATATTGCCATGGTTCCTGGTACTGTCCTGTGTCTAGCTTCCTCTTGATAGTAGAAAGGTCCATGGGGTTCTTCACTATGTCAAAATAATCCTGCAAGAATCACAGTGCATCAAAACAACACTGTAGAACTAGGTTGTGACATGAGAGCCTGTGTTCTCAGCATACAAATTCTTCTGCAGTGCATCAAGAAAAACAGGTTCCTCCCTGACTTGATTCTCACACTGATTGTGACACACAATGAAATCTCTAAGCAATAGTATATCCCTTCCCAGTGCCTTCTTTTCATTATTATCAGGCTTTATGGCTCTTCCACTCCTAAAGGAATAAAGCCACTCTAATTTTAATCAGCAAAACAATTATTACATAAAATAGAAAATGGCAGTGTTTTTGCAGCCACTGATCTGAGGATACACACTAGAGCAGTAATAGACAGAGACTGGTTTTAGCAGACCAGACAACCCTAAGACACAAAAAGCTGTATTTTACCATCTAAAAAGTTATTTCATGTCTCCTCTGAAGAATACCTTTCTCCAAATCTGCCCCGTGGTTATGGGACCAATTCTGCAGAAGTTCTCAGAATGTGGTAGCTCATTAAGAGTTTATTTATGCATGCTTATAAGACATCATCAGGCCTTACACTTTTGTAGTACTTAACTTTAAAGCCCACACTTAAACCAAACAAAAAACCTTTCAGAGAAAAAAATGTGTCCAAAGTACCTAAGTAGGACTTCAGTGTATACATACTTGTGCTTAGACAGTAAACTTGTGTGGTTAATTAAAACACAGATTTCTTGAAAGGTAGTAGTAATGTCTTCTGAAGACAAATCTAACACAATCAAGAAATTTGACCTAACCAAACCCAGTAACTTGAATAGTCTCTTCCTTGCTTGTTACAAATAAATCAATCAATAATAATTAATCTATTTTCAGAATGGTCATGATCTGCTGCATTTCCCACTTATTCCATTAGGTTTTATAAACTATGAGAAGCACCTATGAAATTTGGCAATAGAAACACCACTACATGAAGCAATATCAAAGAAAGCCCACACAGCACTGAGGAATCTATTGGTAATCACTTCCATGTATGGCACCATCTACTTACTCATCAAAAGAAACACAGAACCAAAGAAAGTTGTGAAAAAACAAACTTCCCTTAGTCAGACTTTGGACATTCCACTGCCTAAACGAAACCTCTTCAAAGGCATCAATATCAAAATTTTAACAAGACAGATTTAAGCTGTTCTCAAATAGGTATGTCATAACAATAGCTTTCAATTAAAGCCAGGAAAGTATTTTGGTTAAGACACTCACAGGAATTCCAAGTAGTTGGGGATCCACAGGCTGTCGAAAGGGAAGAGACTCTGGATCCTGACGGTAAAGTGCCTCTAGTGTTGGCATAAGCGCCTGCCGCAGCTCTTCTGGCTTGAAAACTTTGAGAAACAATCAACGTTAGAAAGACAGCAAAAACAGCTGTGAGGAAGAGAACTGCTGGAAAATGTGAGGTCTGTGGAAAAAGACTACAGACAATGGGTTTAAGTTACTTCACACAGCTTGTTTATCCTCTGCAACACTTAGTTCTGAGGATGATATTGAAATGATCACCTGGATGGCCAAAATATTTACAAGAATCTTTTTACCATAAGATGTTGCTAAATTTGATAGAGTCAGGTTACATTCTAGATATGGTCCCTCTCTGAAGTCCCAAAAAAACCCACACCTTGTCCAGAAAATCTACTGTACCAACTATTTTACTATACAGCTTAAGGTCTTGTACTAAAGTCTTAAAGAACTTTCTCAAAGCCTATGACATGCATGTGTACTAAGCCCTTCTGTCCAAAAGTCACAAAAATCAATCCATATAAGCCTAATGAACACTAATAAAGAAAGTCTGAGGGTTTTCCCCTGAAGATTTCTCTAGAAAGATACAATGAATTTATGAAAATGCTGTTGCCCTGCTTACTTTTTTTCTTTGACTGTCCAGCAGCAGGAGAAGACTGAGTAGCTGGAGTCGTAGGTCTTTCTTCCCCCTCTGTAACTTCGGTCTTCACTTCAGATTTCTTCTCTTCTTGCTCCATTGGGTCTGGTTTACATTCCTCCACAACAGGTTCTACTTTAACCTGGAAAGTAGTTTGCAGTGTGTCACTTAGTAGCTCACACATTTCTTTCCTTTAAACCTATTTATCTATCTGCCATCCTGCCCACCACTCTTGCCTAGGATTAAGGGTATCTAGTTTGCAGTCAAGACTTGCCTAAAACTCGAGCAAACGTCCACGTTTGAACACTGCAGTATTAGCAATCATGAGCTGCTAACCAGTTCTCAGCTGCAAGCAGACACAGGTATTCATCCAGCTCTTCAGGCAGGCCTGACAGTCTTCTGCACACTGGGACTGCTAAAATGATGCTGCTGACAGCCATGTTCTGTCATCAGTGACAAGCAGTCCATCATTTACATACAGAATCACAGAACCATTTAGGTTGAAAAATACCTTTAAGGTAATAGAGTCCAACCATAAACCTACTACTGGCAAGTTCACCATGAAATCATGTTGCTAAGCACCCCATCTGCACATTTTCTGAATAGGTTCAGGGATGGTGACTTAACCACTTTCCTGGGCAGCCAACACTTGACAATACTTTTGGTGAAAAAATGTTTCCTAATATCCACCCTAAACCTCCCCTGGCACACCTTGAGGCCATTTCCTCTCACCATAATATATGCCATTCCAATATATAACAACTGTCAATAATACCTGAAGGACTGACCTGAGTGCCCTCTTACACTTGCATTTACCAAAAAGCCTCAATATTATGGTCTTTTCTGTGGCAACTGGCTTCTACCACCATTTCACCAGAAAACAGAGCTCCTCCTTTAGGAGGATGATGATGCCAAGAGACAAAATAACAACATCCTCTGTGAGGAATGGTTTGCATGGAGACAAAAAACATGTAGCAGCACTAGATATTCTACTCAACAGATGGCTGCCTGTCTCACCTCTGGTTTCTCCTCCATTTGCATTTCTGTTTGTTCTGGTTCCCCTTCTTCTGTTTTAATGTCCATTTTCACTTCCTGCAAGGGTGGCTGCTGCTGCTCTGGGACAGTCTGCTGAGAGTTCACCTCTGTGCTGCTGGTTGATGGAGGGTTAGATACCTGCCCATCAATGCTTACGGCTGGCTGTGAAAGCTGAGGGAACAAAACACACGTAACAAACAGGTTTTTAATAAGCTTAGCTTTAATTTCTCTACTCTGCCTTTTACCAACACTGCATTTCCACCAAGTTTCAATGCACTCTAGTCCTGTTTGCTTCCCCTGAAACACAAACTGCTGCACAACTTCAGTTAAAAGAAAAACATGCAACAGACATATGCAGTGGAAGGCCTGGTATACAGTGAACTGCATACTGGCTCCATACTGTACACTGGCATCAGTTGTGTGCACACACAGCTGAAGACCTCACTCATGTTTCACAGTGTGTTTCAAAACATGCACTAAACTTCTGGAAACACCAGATGATCTAGACTTGTCTGGATGCAAAAAAACCCAACCCATTTTGACATTAATCATGTCAAGAGCTACTGTCCTAATCAGAAACTCACACAAAAATAAAAAGACTGACTGAAGAGCAAATTTTACACTGAACTATTTGCAGGGAAAGCACAGTTCAAGTATTTCCTTACAGGTGTTGTGGGGTGCTGAGGCTGCAGCGGTGCTGTTGGTGTGGGAACAGATGCAGTTGTGCTCTGCTGTGACAAGGGCTGCTGCTGCTGCTCTGCAGAAGGAGTAACTGGAACTGGAGGCTGGACTTGTGGGGGCAGCTGTGCCTGTGGAGGCGTTGGAGTCTGCCTTTGAGGGGGGTGCATAGTTTGTGACTGTGGTCCAGGTGGCATCGCCTGAGGAGTAGGCGTGGGGGCAGTATTGGCTGCTGCTGCCTGCTGTTGTTGCGAGCCCAAGCCTGGGGGGGTGTGGTGAGGTGTTGGCGTTCGGCTAGGTACTGGAGAAGGAGAATTACGGTGCATGGGAGGCTGTGAAAGAGGTGGGCAGTGAATGTGGCTCCCCTGAGAACCCGGAGCCATTGCAGGAGAATTCACAGGACAGGAAGCGCTGGTCATTTGTGCCTGCAGGATAACAAGGAAACGTTTGCAACGACTTGAAGGAGAAAAGTGACAGAAATGACTGTTAAATGCCTGCTTTCCTACAGCTACTGGCATACTTTCAGCAATGTGACAAACTTCTGTTTTTAAAAACACTTATTTCAAAAGGAGAAAAGGTCTATTCAATTTATTTTGCTCCGCATGAGCAAAACGCTGTTTAGAATTTAGTCAGCTCTAAACCAAGTTCCAATGGAGTAACTTCTGCTTGCTGATACATTTAAAGAGCACCATCACCTACACCCTCAGCTCATAAAGCATTCCCAAAAGTACAGATTTGTACATCCTGAACATGGGACAATGCACCACAGTGGAAAACTGCATTCAAACACAGGTAGTGTGCCCATGCCCCCACCCCCAAGCCTGGAGACTGAATTTATCATCAAATGAGTACAGTTGTAACTGTACCATTAAGAGATTAGAGAAAAACTGTACTGGTCAAAGAAAAGAAGCTGTCACTCCACAATAATCTTGCCTGCAAACTAGGAAGAAGCATCAACGAGAAGCAAACTGACGTTCCCTACTTCTTCCTGGCCTGAAAGGTTCTGGCTGAAAAGGGAGAGGGAAAGGACAGAAAGGAAACTGCTAATTCAGAACTTCAGTAGTGATAACCCTCCTATCCCCCAAAGCCAGCCAAACACACTGCTCCCGGATAGACATGCCTTTTTATGACTTATTTCACCATCTCTCAGGCTCTGCTGCTTTGCTGTTCAGCAAGAAATTCTTAACAACTGCATGCTGAGTAACACCTTCCTCTTTGCTCCACCAAAAAAGATTTAAAAGATTTCTCTGTCACACTTAAGCCTGAGAGCAGCCAACAATGTTTCACCCTTGCCATTCCCAGTGCTACATTAGAAGAATGGAGTTTCATTAAATGAATTCAGGTGGTTATAATTCCAAAAGCACCTCGAGAAAGCAAGCGGTTCTCCATTACTACAAACTGAGCAATGAAATGAGTAGATGACAGAACCCACTGACATCAGTGCCAGAAATCAGAAACTTACTTGAGAAACTGGTGTCTGACTGCCAGGCTGAGTCATTGGCATGCTTGCTGTGTTCATTCCTGGGGAGGAAGCTGGGAACTGAGGCTGTTGTAGAAACTGGTTCTGACCAGAAGGCTGGCCAACCCCCGGCTGCTGCATACGTGAAGCAAATCCCATCTGCTGCAATAGAAAGGAACTCAGTTCATACAGTGTGCTCATACCTCCATAACACAGTACCAACCAACCAACACTGCAGTTTCTTGCTGCAGAAACTGATGTTTGTTGCTTATTGGTAGGATACAATATGGAAAGCCTGTGTATAGTTCCTCTCAGAAGACAGGAATTACGATGACTTCCCTTGTAAGTTAAGGAAAAGGATATCGATTTCAAACTGCAACTGTGACTTATGATTGAAGTAGTACAAAAAGCTACTTAAATTTATTTTTTAGGTAACTTCTACCACCGAGATCTAAAGAGAGATTTTTAGCAGGGATACAAAAGGAAGAAGAGAGAAGATAGTGCTTAATTTTAAAAATGGAGGGGGTTTACCTGTTTGTTTAAAGGAAATCAGAGCCAAAAGAAGCAAACCTGTGAACTCAACAGCCTGGACCAAATGTACACTGACCTGGTTCATGGCCCCAGCCTGGCTTAGCTGTCCAGGGTGCTGAAGAGGAGGGGTTTGCCGGGGTCCCATCGGTGACAGCTGCATGTTCATCTGGCCAAATTGATTCATTCCTGTGCAATCATGCAAAAAACCAAACTTAAACAAAGGCCTGAATTCTCCTCTGAGCACTATTCAGCATTTGGAGAAGAAATGCTGTCAGTTTCTCACTAATTTCATTTTCTAGCAACCAGTTTTCAAGGATGCAATACTACAAAGGAGCCATTTCTATCCATCATTCAGTGAGTTACATGGAATAAATTTAAATCTAAAACCTCCAAGCTCCATCAGAATACAGACTAGGTTTTTTGCCTCAAAGACTTGTTTCCACTGTTATCAAACCTCTGAAGAACAACATTCTACAGAAGCTGCATTGCCTTAATTACAAATTCACTTACTGAATCCCAAACCATACCTTCACTTCCTGAGTTAACTCTGTACATTCGCTATGATACTTCATGAACACACAACAGATCCTGGCCATTTCTTCTGAACAATAATTCTTAACTATCATCCCTCTGCCATCAACATGTTCTAAGCTGACTAGGCTTATATTTGACTGACCCCATCATACAATGTTCACAATGATCAAAAGTTCCAAAAATACCAAGTTCTTGAACAAAGCAAGCAGCTGAAGTGCAAATTGTGAAATGTTATTAGAGAGAACTATGCATAGTTTAAATATATATATATATAATATAGAATAGAATCACAAGGCCTGGAAAAGAGTTAGGATCATGAAGTTCAACTGTCAACCCACCACCACTATACCCACTAAATCATATCCCAAAGTGTCATGTCTTCACATTTTTTTCAAGACTTACAGAGATGGTGACTCTGCCACTTCCCTGGGCAGCCTATTCCAATGCTTTAACACTCAGTACAGATATTTTTCCTAATATCCAATCTGAACCTCCCCTGGTGCAACTTGAGNTAATATATATATATATAATATAGAATAGAATCACAAGGCCTGGAAAAGAGTTAGGATCATGAAGTTCAACTGTCAACCCACCACCACTATACCCTAAATCATATCCCAAAGTGTCATGTCTACACATTTTTTTCAAGACTTACAGAGATGGTGACTCTGCCACTTCCCTGGGCAGCCTATTCCAATGCTTTAACACTCAGTACAGACATTTTTCCTAATATCCAATCTGAACCTCCCCTGGTGCAACTTGAGGCCATTTCCTCATGTCCTGTTACTAACTACTTGGGAGAAGAGACCGACACCTACCTTGCTATATATTTAAGTACTCTATAATATAGTTAGGTATTTTTTCAATCAAACAGGGAAACTACAGCTGAAGCAAGGGCTATGACACTTCAGCAAGAGCTGCTCAATGCTGAGGCCCCTTTGAAAACACAGCAGCTGATTTTCTTCAAGTATTTACCTGTCTGTGCCTGCATGCGATTCATCATCTGGTTTGGCACATTGGCACGTATCAAGGTGGGGTCTGGAAGTGGACCATCTGGAAAAACAAAAGATATTGCAATGAGAGTATGGCATTTAGAAGACCACCAGGTTTTATCTATCAAACTTTTCAGTGGAAATTGTACTTAAAAAAGAAGTGTAAAAGAAAACAAACACAAAGAACACCTCCCCGACAGAGTACGGACACAGTCCAGTAACTCGAGTCATCAAAGCATGAAGCAAACCCAAAAACTCCCTTGCAAACATAAACATATCCCATTGGCAGAAATGTCTTCAAACTTGAAGAGTCAGAAACTGAGGATTAATTTGAATTATGTTATCAAATGACAATAAACTCAGTAGCTCCCAAACATTCCAGACTACACAAACCTCTGCAAGACCAGTCTACACTACTACTGCATCTCTAGATCTAAAACACTATGACAGCTCTATGGTTCAGTGTGTTTGTCAATGCTCTGAAGTTTGAGAATTACTGGACTACATAATAACCAACCACCAAAAATGTCCCATCTGCTGCTGAAGACTGACTTTCTACAGAAGTTAGAGCACATTAAGTCATGGCATTGGCCTTTCTTGAGTCTTGGTAATGCAGCTCAGTAAATTCTGCTCCAACTTCAATCATAAAAGTATCCAGAACTGGATTTACCAAGAAACATTTCAATTCAAGCAGGAGAACAAGAACTGATATAAAGTGATCACAGCATATGCCTGGAGCTACTGGACCTTCCTGCAGTGTCAGGGGGAAAAAAACCCAAGTATTTTGCAAGTGCTTATGAAGAAAACCAAGTTGTTAACTTTGAGCAAGTCAGGTACCTGTGAAACAAGAAGGGCAACCAAAATGCCCTAATCATGCCTGCCAAAATGACAAGTACACAAGTCCCCAGCACCAGGTAGTCAGCAACCCCACTGTCCTTACTTGCAGACATCCCTGGTTGAGGCTGTCCCATGTTGGGCCCTTGATTCATGGGAGCCTGTGGCATGCCTGGAGCATTTGGAATCATGCTTTGCTTCTGCAGCCTTGTTCTTCGTTTCTCCTCCAACTCCTTCTGAATCTTATAGATCTTCTCTGCTAGCAAGTGATAGTACTCTGCCTGTTGGGAGGAACACAAGCCAGGAAAGATGACACATTAAGTGAGGCCAACAGGCTCCAGTGATTCAAGCTTGGAAAACAAGCCTTCCATGCATTTCTGCTTGGGTCAGAGTGGTTCTTCTCTTGTAGGGGCTGCTGGTCAGATATGGCTGAAAAGGGCAGTGCTTGGAGCACTGGTGGTTGCCATAAATCAACACCAGACATTTATCCTCTCACAACCAACACTTCTTTGAGGGAATTGCAGTAAAGAGCTTCATGATGCCTTCAGGGAACCCCAAAAAGTGTCACGCACAGCACACCCCAACAGCCATACAAAGGCAGAAGCCAGAACCTGGCTGGGTAGGTTCCATTCAAGCAACCTCTGAAGACACACTTCCTCAGCCCATGCCTTTCATTTGTGCCTTCATTCCTCTTCCTCCCTTATTACTATGGGAGCAAGTCAGAGATACACATGACTGGACAAGAGAAGGTGGCATCTCACCCTGCTGTTCGCTGATTCATACATGTCTCCTTCCACTTTCCGAGCATAGGCCACCAGATTCTCCATACGCCGATCCTTCAGTGCTGCTGGGTCAGGAGTGGGAAATATGGCTTGGACTCTGAATAAAAAACAACCAAACACCACACACAAGTGATGAGGACGTCCCCAGCATGGAATATCCGCACTAATGCCTGTGCTATGAACACAGAAGCAGCAAACCAGAAATACTCTGTTACTGCTCCTGGGGTACGCTGCCCCAACACAGGCTTGAGTACAGAGTGGGACACTTCCAACACAATAGCCCCAAACCAGCAGATGCAAGTTCTGTCTTTCAGGCTTTTACTTTCCCTTCTCAGGGGCCCTGACAAAACTCACTTCTCACCTTCTAACCGTGGAAGTCATGCCCCATATGCACACTTCAGAAGCAGCCACCCACCTAACAGGAGATTAATATCACCTACTCACAATTTATGAACAAGGTGGTTTCGAAGATCCTGAGTAATGTCTTCATGCCACTGCTTTCGAATTCCGGTACTGGATGGTTGAGCTGTTGGCATGGCTCCCAAACTGGCAACGCTGGCACTGTCACTCATCATGGGGCTTCAAAAACAGAGCAAGAACTGAGGGCAAAAGTCTAGTCCAAGCTTAGTCATCTTACAGTCATAACCTCTTTTAGAATAATGTTAGGACAACAAAGTGTTAGCTCAGCCATCCCCTAATCAATGGACAAACTCTGCAGAAATAGCTGTACAGACACCAAAACAAGGCCATGAAAGAGTACATGCTGTCCTATCCAAGGATTTGGCAAACTGCAACAAAAGCTACAAAATCCAAAAGGGAGAGATAGCCATCAATGGCATTTACCCTGCTGTTTATGCAAGGAGTGCCACGAGATCAAATCACTGGGGTGCAAAGAATAATTCAACTTACTTTTGAGAATTCATGGTTGAATGTAACATTGAGTCTGGCAGTAGATTAGGAGTTTGGACTCCTACTCCTCCGTTCACTCCCATTGGACTTGCACCTAGAAAACAGATGAGTAAGAATTCTTACATGAACAGCCCATTTGCTGTGCAAGTCATCAATTGCTCAGCAATAGCAAGGACCTAGACTTTCGAGTACTTTGATTTCTGTGAAGGTTTGATTGTGTTGCGCTCCTTACCCTCCCCTCCTTTTACAAACAGAAACCGAGGCACAGCATTGGAGACCTCCAGGTGCAGCATCACACCACAGTACTGCTCTGTGTATCTTCCTGAACTTCTCCACAAACAAGCATTTTCAATTTGGTGCAAGTATTATGTACTAGAGCCCTTACTTTCAGGTTATATTTTTGCTTTGAAGTCATTGGTTTTGGTGGGGTGGTTTTTGTCATTCAGTGGCTTCAGATGTGTTTCACAAAGGCTTCAAAACCTTAAAACATCAGCTATCATTTACATCTGACGTGGCCCCCTCTCACCCATTCTGTACTTAAGTGTACTGCAACCAACCTCAGTGGTTGTACTATGGAAGAGAATATGACAATCAGCTGCAGCAAAAACCTCTAGTCATTCGTTAGTACCAAAATCTGTTTGTTTTTTTTCCCTGAATCACTGCAGATCTCAATCATTTAAAAATATGCCTATTTTCTTCACACTCTACAGCTAAGACTCAAATAATGAAGAAAAAATGCAGCATATTTCTGTCTGGAGACTCCGAATAGATCAATTTGTGAAGTTGAGGATAGCGTGAAAGACAATACAAAGCACCGCATGTATTTAAGACATCTGAATCCTACAAAATCTGTATTTCAAGCAAAACTAGACACTGTGTACAAGAGAAGTTTGCTCAAGTTAAATGTATCAAGCCTAATACACACCTCTAATATCACAACCAAGTTTTTTTATACAGCTGACTAAGGCAAGGGAGGTTGGAGGCACTTTGTTCTCCTTCCCAAATTCCTTTTGCCATCTGACAGCAAGCTGGCGTAGAAGACAACTGTTAACCTTTGCCTTGTCTCTCCCATTTCAACTGGCAAAACCAATCATTTGTTTGATCTACTCAGGACTGCATCTTTTCCCACTGAAGCCCTCACCAAATCCTGCTGTTTCTCCTGAACTATCCCTTATTGTCACGTAGGCCATGACCTGATTAATTCCTATCTCATCAGTTGGAATTCCCCTCTTAACCATTGACTCTTAACAGCAAAAGAGCAGCCAGAAGCCTACACTTTCCATGCTTGTCCTTTCAGTTTTTCACACCCCAAGAGCTTTTCAAGCCCATCTCAGTGGGATTCTTATCAGTGCTATAAGGAGTGTCCTCTAAGAATGCACGGGCCAAACTCTGGGTCTACAAAGAAAAAAAAACCCACAGAGAACCATTTTGCCTCACTACCTTTTCAGAGCATCTATAAACTCATTGATTTGTAAAACACTATAATGTACAGTAGAAAACCATACTGTTTTATTCTGCTTGTTTTAAGACTAAGGTCTCAGCAACCTTCCCCCTACCTTATGGGTTTTGTTGTTGTTGTTGCTGCAAATTTTTTTTGTTTTGTTTTGTTCTTGTTATTGGGTGTTTTTGGTTTCATTTTGTCTTTTCTTTTTAAAGATTTACAGATTGGATGGGGGAGTTTTAACAGTATACAAGTCACATGCAACCTATAAGGAACAGCCAGAAAACTTGCATTGCAGTGCAACTATAAATCTACAAAATAACATTAAATAACTGTTTTGGAAAATTGGTTCTCAAACACCCAAATAACAACAAAAACAACAATGACCAAACAAAAATCCCCTCAAAACCAAACCAAACCCTTTTTTCCAAAGCAAATGCTCTTCCCAGAGAACTTCTTTTCCAAGAGAAGTCATCTGGGCCCTCTAATGTTCCTGGTTTCACTGAGCAGCTTGCTAATCAAGTCTAATATTGCAAAGCCCATACCTTTTGCAAATTAACCAGCCTTATTAAGAAAATTTGCATTAGATATAGCCTGGGAAAGTTGCCTGCAGTTTGTATTTTGACATTACCAGATAAACTTACTCATAGGATTCATAGGGCGCAGACTCTGTGGTGACTGTCCTTGTTGCTGATTCTTCACTTGAGCCTGGGGCTGTGTCTGCATCTGGTTGCCTTGATAGGTCAGTCCAAGGGCTGCATAGGCTCTCTCAATGGAGCTGGGGTCTATCTGACTGGTAGTGTTTATGCTGGGTGTTGTCTGCTGCCCCACACCCACGGAGCCTGTATTTGCAAGTCCTACTGCAGCTCCGCCCAGTAGCGCTGGAAGAGACACACCAAATTAATAAGGATAGCAGGAGGTTGCTTAAGGGGTCCAAGAAAACAGGGAAAGAACATTAAAAGTGCACTGGCTGTTCTGAACTAAACCATCTCTCCCTTCTAGGAGCATGTAGAGAGGAGGAAGAGGCCTGGAAAAGCTGTCATGGAACAGAGAGACAGCTCTGACCCAACCAGCCACTCCAGTAACACACTGTTTTCCTTTCCTTTCCAGATGCTATGGGTAAATCCAACTCTAAGTATTTAAGACACATCTGTTTTCTTCAAACTGTAAACAGAGGCAAAACCATGTCACAGGCTATAGGAAGAAGGGTACATACAACTCTTCAGCAGCTACTGCAGTGCCTTTTCTAAATTTTACTTTCATAAAGCAAGAAATAGCTCACATGAGTCATGAGAAGAGCCACAAGTAACATTGAGAAGAGATGAAAAGCCCAGCCTGTGCAGGTAACACAATGACAAAAATCTTGCCAAGATTTCGGCAGGAAGACCAAGAGGACACAAAGGAGGGGGAAAAGACATCTAATGCAAATGAATTATACCAAATTTAATCAGGGCTGAAATGACACAACCCTCTAGGCGCGTACACACCTGTCTCCAGAACCTGGTCAGCTTCAAGAGGTAGTAGTGACAAAACAAACATTTGGTTGGGAGAACTATGACCTGTTCACTCTTACCACTCTCTGCTAGCAAAATCCAATGAAGTTAGCTATTGTTTATGGAAGTTTCCTATCAGCAACAGAAAAACACTGACTCTAAAGGAAAGTTATAGTACACGTTCCCTGTTTCAAAAGCATCGCCACTATCAGCTAAGTACAAGAGACTT
The DNA here is from genome assembly GCA_013396675.1 of Eubucco bourcierii. Taxonomy (NCBI): domain Eukaryota; kingdom Metazoa; phylum Chordata; class Aves; order Piciformes; family Ramphastidae; genus Eubucco; species Eubucco bourcierii. The sequence goes on from VWZE01010962.1 coordinate 38,946, forward strand.
CAGCCCCCAATATGCATTTTGTGTTTTATTTAATATACAGAATCCCCCAGGAAACTTACATTGTTGATTTCTTTTGTCCCCAGCATTTTTGAGAGGCAGACACACAGGACAGTCGTGCCTTGTGCAGTTCTTCCAGTGTGAGATGATTTGTCGGGAAGACGCGCAATGCGCCACTGAGAAAGGGAGAGGAATCAACAACTTTCACAAACTGCTGCCAGTATCTCCACATGGTCAACACTAACTGGGCAAGGAGCAATTATTTCTTCTCAGAGCAATACAGGTCAATACAGTAGTATCTGAAATAACCCAGCACTAGCTAGCCAGGTTTCTTCAAGGATTATTGGCTCAACTAAAGTTTACTTTAAAGTTCTCTATCGTGCACACGAGCCTATATCTCCTCAGCTCAAAGGATGACACCATATACATCCATCAGATTGCACCACACAATTGAGATGTCAGCAACTGGCACAACCAAGATGAACCCGGGCTACCAAAAAGGCAGCACACACTTTCCTTGGCTGCTAGGATACACTAAGAATTCTCCAGTGTCAGTAGCAGCTTAATTCCTGGCTAGCAATTGGTCTTTTCTGTGTAACAAAGACAAGTAGACACCCACTTCCACATTCCTGCTTTGTGTCCATCCTTAACAGAAAGCAGTGTTCAAAAGATGTTACAGTGAGATACAAAGCTAACAAAGGATCTTTGCTCACCTCTCTGTGCTATCTCGTCCCCTCTAACTTGCCTAAACTTTAAAGGCTCAAAAAAGGTTTATGATTTCCATTCTTTAGGACAGTTAAAAACAATAAATTCTGCTTCCCAAGCCACCCACTAGCTCTTCATCTCTTTCTAGGAGCCCTTCTCGTTCTGCAGATGTTGACCACATCCACATAACATCTTCTCTACTTACCCTGGCAAGACTTGCCAGCCTGGCAATGAGTCATGTGGTTGAGGACATTCTTCATGGTTCGGCAGTGAGGGAGGTTGCACTGTCTCACCTCCCCATTGGCCTGTTCTCGCCGCTGACACTTGTGAGCATGTAAGAGGAGAACCAGTTGCTGCTGAATGAGTTTGCGCTTCTCTGGATCCGCTGTCGGTGCTCCAGACCCCATTCCTTGAGAAGCTGCTGGCCCCATCCCAGTTTGCTGAACTTGGGGAGCCTGCTGCTGGCCCTGGAGAAGGTGGAAAGGAAATTCCCAGAAATACATCTGTTCTTGAGAATAATCCGTTCAGCAAGTAAACAGCAACAAAGAGAGGAGGAAAATCTATCACATTCTGTGGTTAAAAGGAACATCAACATCCCACCTATCACTAGTTCTGAATGACTCATATTAAATATACCCCTTAGCAACAGTCCTGCCAGCCACAATTTCTTCTCCATATCACTCTTAGTCCTAGCTCCTGCCTTATCAAAGAGCAGGAGAACTTTGCACATGTCCACAGGTTAATTTGCAGTGCTAGACCAACCAGAAAATATTAATAGCACTTAGACCTCAAATCTCCTCCACATTTTGCAGGCTATAAAGTCGCATCCACAATTATTGCATTAACAAAAGAAAGGACCTTTCAGAGTGAATAAAGCACTCTCTGTTTCAGTGTAGATACCTCGGTTTGTTCCTAGAAAAGGAGGATGAAGAGGAAGTTCTGGGAGCCTTTTTCCATTGGGAAACTCACACATAAGCATTCAAAACAAGCATTTCCTAGTCTCTACTACAGATGAAGCACAACTCCAGGATAATACATGTCACAGAACTAATGTCAAGTATGGCAACATCTAGCACTTCTGTTTATTTCTCCAGACTTCTTTGTATTTCTTACAGGTGACATCTGAGGAGTACTCAGCAAAGAAGAGAGGCTCATGGACTCATGGACTGTATATTGTTTGAATCACTTCAGTTTAACAGCCTTCGGTTTCTAACAGACTCTTCACGGCAGGTTGTAGAGGATGTTTTTGAAGATCTCCAGATTTTCAGAGCTCAGCTACCTGCATTCCTAAACCACACTTCTGTAGCTCTTCAATATCAATATTAACCTTCCATTTTACAAGGAGACTTCACCAATTACTCAGTCCCCTCAAGGTTTGTTTATTTTCCAATATGACCATAACTGCCTTGTTTGCAGCCTGTGATTCTGAACGACAGAGACAGCAGCAACTTCTCATTCCTTGGTTCAGCTGGGTGGCATTTCAACTTCAAGAGAGTTACATAATCTGCACTGAACTTGACACCTGGGGTTCTGAATGGCAAATTTTGGCAGCTTCTTTACTGGTTCATATAACCACCTCATTTACTAGACTTCCAATGTTTCAAGCTCGACTTAAAAACATTAAATAAAACTCAAAGGAGTGAGCTCTATTAATTCCAAGGTATGAAAGTTACCTGGAAATGTTTTGGGTTTTCTTCAGCAACAGTTACTAAGATCAAGAGTGATCCTCCTGGGGCATTGGGTAATGGAATTTGAAGCAGGGAGAAACACAAGTTGTATTAAAAACAGGGAACTTGTTTCCCACATTAAAACTGGTAGGGTTTGTAGCATATGCTACCCCTGAACAATTTAAGCTTCTAAAATAATGAAGCAAATCAGTGTTAAACTCAAGCCAGGGAACCTAATGTCAAGGCCTGTCATTTTGTTTATCAGCTCCGGCCTTCCACTATTTGGTCATCTGCTTTTCCCATCACTCTTACTTCCCCCTTTCCTTAAATCCTGCTGCAGTAACAGTGTAGGGAGGAAAGGGGGAAGAATTATCAAGCAATCTCCCACATCAGGATTGCTGCACATGTTCATGTAATCTGTAACAGGAACAAACACATGAATGGGGCTTCTAAGCCCTGATATGTAATACATGTTTGAAAAGTGACACTTCTCTCTCCTAAAAGCAATGAGTACAATCAGGCAAAAAATCCTCAAGACAGAGCTATACTGAGAAGGGTCCCAATACACCACCAGGAAAAGGAGTGATGGGAGAGGAAAGCAGCTGTCCAAACAGGTGGCAAAGCTTATTTCAGTTTAACTTTCTCTGCTAACAGGGTTTGCAAGGAAAGGAGTGGAGGTGCAGCTTACCAACAGTGAAAGCACAACTGAGACCTCTCCTTCACATCAGCTTCTTCAGGAGCTGAATTAAGTGTGTTGTGTGGATTCAGAGCATGCATTCATACTGGCTGTGACAGCTGCAAAGACTCGTAACATGGCAACACCAGAGCATGCTACTCCACTTTGGTCTACTACTACATTTTCTGGGAGACATCTTTCATTCTACTTACCATGTTGGGCATTCCTGCCCCAGGAACTGTCTTCTTATCCATTGGAAACTGTGGTAAGCTGTTCTGCAGTCCAGCTTTATTCTGCATCTGAGGTGCAAGTCCACTGGTTCCGATCTGCTGCCCGGTACTCTGACTGTACGCCTGGCCGTAAGGGCTGGGATTGCTCATCATCCCCATCTAGGAATTAGAATGGTACAGTGTTCAAGTAAGATAGCTGAAGTTCACAATGTAAAAGGCAAATCACTACTACCTCACAGAAGCAAAAATTATCACAACCATGAACTAGCTGCAATGCAATGTTCCCATTTCCCTTGCTCTTTTATGTGCATGCCTTTACCCAACATAGAACATTAACTCCTCAATCAGACAGTTCCTATAAACACAGTGAAGCCAACTCAACAACCTGGTCAGAACTGGCCTGATTATTTCTTTCATATAAAAGAATCTGTTGGACACAGCTTTCCCAATTACAAATTTGCACCACAGACTATACAATTCAGAAGTCTGGAAGACTTTTTTTCTACTTCAGGCATCTGTGCAGACTCCAAAAGCAGACAAATACCACCTTCATTCATATCAGCAAAGTTTATCCCAAAAACCTCCTGCCCAGCTGCTAGTACTCCCACAGCTCCTCTCCAGACAGTCTTAACAATGCATGTCTGCATTTTCAGTACAAGCCATTTTCAATTAAAGAATACACCACAGGCATAAGTAACACCACGCAGTAGCACAGGCACACTAACTCATTTTCAGTGAGTGCTAGAGGTCAAAGGAGATGGTAGAAAGGAACTCTGCAAACAAAACAAATCTATTGAACCATTCATCCACAGGGGAAGTAGATTGGTATTTCAAACAAGCTATATGCATATTCAACAGTTTCGGCATACCAGAATATACCATTTGTTGCCTTGGAATGCCCTAGAACCTAAAGAACAGCTAGTAGCAACCCTGCCAATAAAGTTGTTTGTCTTCTGATATTTTTTCCCCCCATTCCTTTCATTCTCATCTATTTTTCATGGGAAATCTGGCATTCTAGGACCAAAAGAATTAGCCATAAAGGACCAGGAAAACTGGAGATCTTTGTTAAGATTATCCAATTCTCACCCTTACTCAGGCAGGACTTTCAAGGAGCCGTAACTCCTAACAATAAAGGCACAAAAATACTTCAGAGAACTGTATTGTTTCAACCCACATTAGCATTTGACTAGACAATGTTCAATCTCCTTGATGCTTTCTGTGTTCAAGTCTGGGCATTTTCCTGCACCAAAAAGTGCATACAAGCTCCTACGGCAGGTTTGTTTCCAACCCCTCCTACTTTTATACTCAAAGGATCCTTCCCTACTAGAATCGTCTTGGGTTTGCTCCTAACCAAGCTTCTCCAGCTTGCACAAAGTAGTAACCTACGTGCATACATGCACTGAGACTGCATGATTAGCCAAACACTTCCTTTTTCCAGGTTGTAACACCTGCCAATCCATTTATAACAGCCTTGAGTCTCCACTTACAAAATAAATCAGGCTCAAACACCAGCCACGGGAAAAGGAACAAATTTCACTGAAGAACTTGCCACTTGAAGAGTCTGATATGTACAAGTGAAATCCCTTGAGAACAGCCCCCCTCCTCCATACATAAGCAACAGCCATAACCACACAGCAGTAATTCATTAGAAAGCAAGGAAAAGAATCTCAGTACACAGCGCAGATGCCATGCGGTCATCAGGCAGAATGACAGAAAAAGAGTAATCTTCCTTTCCTCTGTCTCCCTTGGCACAATCTCTCCTGTGCCTCAAATGTGATGAACACATACATGGTGATGGATGAGGCAGCTGCTGCCAGAACCAGAACAGGTAAGACTCAAGCCCATCCTGCCTCTCTCTCAAAAGACTAAAAAGATGTCACAGGCAAGTTGAACAGAAAGGGAATGAAAAAATAAAAGGAGTCAAGCACTTTCAGCACTCCTACCTGTTGTCATTGTTGCTTCAAACTGATCAACAGGTTCAAGACTTAGTGAAGGACTGAGTGGGAACTATTTCTTTATGGGAAAAACAAAAACATCCCCAAAGCCCCCAGAATTTTTTCTTGTAAGATAACCTGATCCCTTTGGCACCGAAGAGGGTTTTGAAAGCAGGTACATCACCAAACGGAACAATTTCTAGGCAAAGTTTTCAAGTTCATTAATAATCAGCGCTCCCAAAGCTAGCTGGCATCTGAGAGCACACTAAAGCACAGCCTATGCTGGCCATCACTAACACCATCCCCATATGACTTCTACAGCTCATGCTGCTATCAGCCTTAAAAGAATTTTTTTTTTTTTTTAAATGACAGGTTGAAAATACATTTGGTATCACAGCAAGAAATCAAGATGCCCTCAGACAGCTGAGAACTTTACACTGGTTCGAAAGGATTCTGAATAGCTGTAGCCTGATGAGCCAGGTCTGACCTGACTGCAGGGAAGAAACCCAAACCTAGACTTAAAAATCCTGCCTTCGCAATGTCACCCAAACCAGAAGCTTTCTAATGAAACTCAGGGATAAGGTTTGACCATGCCAATCTACTTGTCTACTTGCAACACAGCTGGACACAAACATTATGTGAAGTATCTGGCTTATTCAAATGTACTAATCGAGCTGCCCAGCACAAAGATCTGATGTCTTCTCAGGCACGAGCCACTGGCACAGCTCGGAAAGCAAAACCAGCACCCTCAAACAAGTCTGTCTCCATGGCAGAAACAGTGCTTCACTCACCTTAGAGTTGAGGACTGTCCTCCACCCCACTGTAGGCAGGGACCTAGCAGTAGCAGATTACATGCCCAATTCAGCCCAGATGCTCCTAATAGGGATAATCCTCAATTCCCCATCCCAGCCGACAGTAAAGGGAAAGACCAGAGCAGCACAGGCCAGGTTGTAGAGCAAGCACACCAAAATTAGTCTGAAATCCACAGAGTCAAGCAATACTTAAGAAGGATACATAAACCCCAAATGTCTTAAGGTCTCCTGTAACAAATTATCAGCCATCATTTGGTCCAGGTGAGACTGACATCTGTCAGAACCACATCTGAACCTCACAGCAATGCTTCCCAGTCCTGCTTCAAAGACCCACTAACCTGACATCAACAACCTGCATGTAACTCTAGACTGAGTCAAGAGAAGGGTCATTTAGGAGATGATACCTGACACAAGATGCCCTTGTCAGCCTCACAGAACAAGCTGGAACACGCTCATCCCATTTGCTGTGACTGAGAATCATGAATAAAACAGAACAGTAAAAAAATGGATGACTTCATGACTACAGAAGGAAGATAAAAATAGTTCTGTATAAATTTCAGTGGGAAACAACCACAAAGACCAACACATAGGTCACCATTGTATTAATGATCTAGAGAGAGTGAGGGGTAGATAAACAATTGAGTGCAGAAGAACCAGCCAGAGAAGAGTAGTGTTAGTGCCACTGCATGAGACAAGTACAAGGTTTCATCTGCAGTATCACACAAATGCACACAGCTGAATCACAGCTACAAGTCAATGAGTGCAGCCTCTGCTCACGCTGTCCCTGCCACACCACCTTCCACTGCTCTTCCTGTTTCTCTTATCCCTCCCATCTCCTTATCCATCTCATCTGTTTCTCTTCCCCTCTTGAAGTCACAGCCTCAACTTACATCACACATGCAAAGACTTGCACACAAGGGAGAGCAGACAGAAATCCACATCACAGAAAAAGGGGAGGAAACAAAGAAAATAACAAAAGATGATGATGCATGGCTAAGAGATGGCAAAGGTAATCTCAGATAGTTATACATTCTAAATAAACAGTGGAAAACAGTTTGACTTTCCTGCCTCCAAAGCAAACAGGGCCTGTCAGGACCAAAATGGTGGAAGATGTGCACCTTGCACAAGAAGGACATGGATGACATGAGTTCAGGCAACATGAAGACATGAGTTCACAAGCAGCATCACATCTAAGGCTGTTTAGACACTCCTCCCAGATCTGACAGGAGCAACTAGCAGAGGAAATTCCCTGAAGTTCTGTTCTAATGCCACGAAACACATGCAGCTTCAACTTGGAAGAAGGGCAAGTAATTAACTCTGCTTTGAGTTTTACTGTCAATACAAGAGAGTAGAAATTGAAGAAGAACAACTCTCACAGCTGTGCACACATACATTACAAATGTTACAAATGTTTTTCTATAAAAACAACTGCTTTCCTGACAGTCTAATATTTGAAAGACAACTAGGTATCAGCAATAGCATTGACTAATGACCAGTTCCTAAGATTTGCAAAGGTAAATGTAACCACAGAGAAATAAAGAAATAGAACCAACGTTGGAAAATCTGCAAAAATGTTATTAAACATTTGCTGTATCAGCCATGTCTAGCAATGGGGGGAGTAGGTTTAGGTTGGATCTTAGGAAGAAGTTCTTATGTATGAGGGTGGTGACACACTGGAACAGGTTGCCCAGGGAAGTTGGGGATGCCCCCTCCCTGGAAGTGCTCAGGACCAGGCTGCACTAGGCCTTGAGCAACCAAGATTAGTTGAGAGGCATCCCTGCCCATGATAGAGAGGTTGGAGAAGATGATCTCTAAGGTCCCTTCAGAACTAAGGCATTCTATGATTCTATGTATCTGTCAGGGTAACTACAATGTATACAACAGTTTAAGACCATATTAAGCGTCTTCACAACCACATGATCACAACTAGAAAGTTAGTTTTATTAAATGCCATCTAACTGTTAAAAAGCCAGCATTTCCAACTGATAAATCATACACCAGTGTCTAGTGCCATTCTACTGGCTACTAGATCATTGCTAGACCCAGACACAACCAACTAACAACATAATTTTGCCAGTGGTGTCTGCTAGGTTCTTTCCAAGTACTACTAGCAATCAATTACTCTTTGCACTTGACTGCATGATGCTTTAAGATACCTACTGGAAGACACTAGGATTTCACTCCCTTATCCACCCCATAAACTTAGTCTACAGACAAATCTTTGGTGCTACATTTCTCCTTCAAATAGACACAAGTCCTCCCTTACACTGGGATCTTTGGTTCACCAAAGAAAGAAATGGACCAGAACACACAACTAGACTTTTAATGGATTAGTAACTGATCATATGGTGCCCTTGGTATCAGAGTCTAAATACTTACAGGATGTGTTTACCTGCTGAACCAGACAGCTATTGAAAAGAAGGCACTCAAGAGCACTGACCTTCTACCTAAAATGACACTGGATATGCTAGCAGTAAGGTGCATAAGCTGCTTTTTCTTTCCTGAATTTTACAATTTGAGGGTGAAATCTTCAATCTCTCCGCAACTTGGAACAGAATTTTACTATTCTGAAATTTCACACAATCATAGAACAGTTTGGGTTGGAAAGGAGCTTAACCTCCCCTTGCCATATGCAGGGACAGTTTCCACTTGACCAGGTTTCTCAAGGCTTTATCCAACAAGGCCTTCTCACACTTTTACTTAAATGAAGTTACAGTTATTCTGAAGAACTACATTTGCCTTTGCAAAATACTGCCACTGATTCTTCTTAACAGAGGTTTAACTGACAAAATCGAGTGTATCCATTTTAATGGGAGAGAACCCTGCATGTACTCAAATGGTAAACCAAATGACAAAGAATTACCATTCAAACTCTGAACATTTCAAGTAAATTTCGCATGTGAGGGAAACAGTCACAAAGACATAGCGGTAATGCCTAACCTGACCTGCCTTCAAGTCTGTTTCATTACTGCAGTAACAAAATGTGTCTTAAATCAGTGGGAGATGAAATAAAAAATTACCTGAAGGCTAGGTGAGCTTCGTCCCTGTGACAGAGCATTGCCATCACAGAAAGGCACACACCAGTTTACACATATACTCTCCCCCTTGATAAGAGGCTAGACAGTAAGACCATAACTGAGTGTTCCTGACAGAATCCAGCAGAACAAAGAAGTTTTAATTAGCTATAATCCCAAACTAAGAATGGCTCGAAACAGGAAGCATGAATTTGTTCTTAACTTAGCAAATCCAAGTTCTGTAATATCTGTTTACTTTCAAATTAATCAAAGCTGTAAAACTAGTGAAACAAAGCTTGAAAAATGCTTAAACGCTGAAAGAATCAAAGTGGTATTACAAACCGTTTCCAAAACTATTTGAAGAGTAACAGGCACGCCTGCCATCCTCCTAACTTGCAAACAACCAAGGCACATAGAAAACAAAAAGCTATTCAAGAAAGCAAAGCTTGTTGCAATTCCTTTTCCCCTCCAAATTTCTGAAGTTCCTTTCAGGATACACTTCCACAGATATTTTTAAGCTGGTACTGTTACCAAAGTAGGGTCCACACCCTCCTCTGACTGGCAATATCAACTCCTTTACTATGCTCCCTCCCTAACATCAGCTTTCCAATTTATAAGCTGAACCAGAAAAACAACTCAAATTAAACTCTTCCTCCTCCCCAAATGACACCACAGGACTTCAAGATTCTCAGCACAGCCTGTCATGCAAATGGCAAAAAGATGGCATGTAAACAGAATCAGTTCTTTTATCTTAGAGACTGCTTACATCATGTATAAAACTACAGCATTTGACCACAGGATGTAAGCAGCAGATTATGACATTGCAAGTTAATGTGTACCAGGTGACCCCCAAATGAATTAATTCATTAGGATTGACTCTTAAAAAGTAACACAGACAACCAGACAATTGGGGAAGTAAATGGCTAATGTGTAAAGCAAGTATTCCACTCTCTTGCAAGCCAATGTTTTGGAAGGAGTGAAAAGAAAACCCTTCGGGAACTCCACAAGACAACAGAACAAAGCAGATACATCAGCAACCCCACTCGATACATTGACTAAACACCTGGAGCTCATCTAAACCGTTAGGAGATAGTAACAACCCTCCCTTCCAACTAGTCAGCATCAGAAGTCTAAGCTACTTCTTCCCACAAACCCTCACAGACAACACACCTTAGAAAACAGGAAGGTCACCCTTCCATCACCTAGAAGGGCTGACCTTGGCAAGCTAACATGAAGGTGAACACAACCAAAGGGTCTGGTCTGGTTTTTTTTTCCCCTCTTGCTGAAGGACAGTTCCTAGATAATACATTTTTTGCAGTGATGAAGTAAACCTACAGAAATTACTACACAAACTCCCACATTAATAGCAACACAGTGCTAAATTTACCAATTAAAAAAAAAAAAAAAACAAACAGCTTTTCAAAACAACTGCTTAGGGTTTGTTTTCATCTGCTTTTTGAAGATTTGTAGGTGGGAAAACACAAAAGCAGATGGATGGAGAAAAAATGGTCAGGCATTACTGTTGTCAGATCTTTGCTAACTTCACTGCATGAAGTTAAAACACAGGCTCCCTGCCAACAGCCAAACCAATTGAAGACATTCTGGAATTTCAGCCTCCATTTCAGACTGTTCTTTTCAACCAGCAGATTCAACTCCTTCATGAAGGCTATACTCACCCTACTTACACTAAAAGTCTCAAGGGTTTTTTTCAGCAATTAAAGAACTTTGGGTATTTTTAACCAGTCTGGGACTATGAAACAAAAACCAGAAGACCTCATGTATTTGGTCTGAATATTCCCCCAAAATGGAAAATGTTCTTACTTGAGATGTACAGCACAATTTAGATTTTAAGTAAGCAAGGATGATTGTTTAATTTTGGACTATACTGGCCAAAAAGCTTGTGTTTGCCTCCTTTAATTCTCCTACATAAACAGATGTATTACAGTGCATAATCCTACCTGAGCTGTGATAAGGAAGGATTAAGAAGTTACACTTCACCCAAATACCCAATACATCAATTTTTGACCTCCGAATACAGCTTTCTGAAGATGAAAGCTGAGGAATAAGGTATAAGACATTATATAATTCCAATCTAAGAATTGTTCTAATTAGCTACATATTTCTTTCCACTGTAAACTGCATACAAATTTCCAACTGTAACAATAAAGTTCTGCATCAGCCTTCCTATCAGGCAAAAGTATCTGAAGTGACCAGATCACAAAATCAACTAACTACTAGACAAACACAAAAATATATATGTATCAGAACCACTGTTAGCAGCACACTCAGCTTAATAAAACAGCTAAGATCAAAGAACTTCATAAAATTAGTAACATTTGCAGAACATAAAATCATTGTACTTAATACATTAAAGCACAGAGAAACCATAAACTGGAAGTATGCTGTGCATTAATGTTTCAAATATACTTAGAGACTGTGCTGCTTAATCATTAAGAGCCCTCCAAGTGCAGTGACTTTAGGCACTCCAAGATAGATCTATTTGGGTATTGCAAAGCACTTGGAAAAAAACTTTCCCTTCATTAGCCAAGAAACACAAAATAAGCACATAAAGTGAACAGAAACATTTAAGTAATTTCTCAGCCTTTGATCAAAATGCTAAAAGCTTTAGAATAAATATTCAAGTGGCTCTTGTACTCTAAAAAGGCTAATAGTGCATGGCAAAAATTAAATTTAGGCACCACCTTGTCACTTAAACCACTACTCCTTCTCTTGTCTTTTCAGTGCCTCATGACAACTTTCTTCCAATCTCCTAAATGACAAAGGCACATCTATTTCCCTAAAAAAAACAACCCAACACAACATTACTCAGTTTTCTAGCTTACTCTCCTAGTTTTAAGATCTACAAGGGCTTTGCCTTTTAGAACTGAGTTGGATGAACAGTCTTTTAAGAACCCAACACCCGTCTTCAGCTGCTTAACCAAACATTCGCTCTCCACCGTTAACTACAATGCCTATTTCTTACAAGGCAAAGTACATCTCAGCACATACAGTGTAGTTCATTCAAACCTGTATGTGCCTCATCTTCAAGAGCACCAACACTCAGCTCACCTCAGACAATGCTCTCATTAAACATCACAAAGCAAAAAGCACCATAACATCTATAACACCCCTCAAACTCATCACATCAGATGAGAGAACGTATTTGTGGACAAAGCATAGAACAGAATAAAACAAAACCATTTTTTCAGTGTTGTTAATAATCTATATTCCTACAAGATTTATAAATCAGGCTTTCAATTCAGCAATAATCTTGCTTGACTCAATTGTCACCTCCCCTGACTGTCACTTTATCAGCACAAACTATTCGCCACACGATCCAGGACTCTCAAAAGGAAAGAAAACCTTATTCTATAGAACCTGTACTGCTGAAGAACAAACCTTACAAAAAAGTTAACAAGGAAGGTAAAGCAATAAAGTCAAGTTAAGCTTGTCTTACCTTGTTCATGGCTCCAGGTTGCGGCCCTCTCAGTCCAGCCTGTCCTCCCATCTGCGGAGAGCCTTGCTGCAGTGTCTCGGCCAACAAGTTACCAGCACTACCCATTCCTGGGTTTGGGTACGGCATGTTAGGTCTCCCTCTGCCTGCTCCAATTGAACCGTTCATGACTTGCCCCTGCATCATTCCCTGTCCGTTGCCTGCTGCCAGCATCCCAGGATTCATGCCAGCATTCATCCCTGTGTTCATTCCCATGCCAGGCTGGTTAACTGGACTGTTCACTGTTGGCATCATTCCTGCTGTGGATTGGGCTGAAGGACCCTGGTTTGGTCCACTTGCACCCATTGCCATACTGGGAGAAGTCAACCCAGCTTGTGCCATGGGGCTTTTCACCATGCTGTTTAACATTCCCATTCCAGGGCTGTTTTGTTGGGTTTGACTGGCCATGCCCTGGCCGGGGCCACCAACACCCATATTGAGATTTGGGGAGCTACCAGCCCGCAGAAGTTCAGAGAGCTGCTTGTGTTTAGAGGCAGCATCTTGTGCCAAGCCAAGGCTGGTCTGAAGCTGATTTATGTCACCGCCATTGGTGAGTCCTAGTTCTGTGGAGCTGATGAGTTCATCTGGCAAGTCATGTTCCAGATCGAAGAGCGAACCAAAATCTGAAAAACAAAACAAATTTTATATGAGTTCAGAGTTATCAGTAGTGTCTCAAAGAAAAAAACTTGGATCATTTGCTTCTATTTGTTTTAATTAACTAGCAAAATTTCATTCTACTTTCCAGCAAAATTCCTGTATAGATTACAGAAAATTACCCAATTCGTTGTGATAAAGGAAATTTGTAAACTTTACAGTCCAAGCTACAGAAGACCATTCTACTTCACTTTTCAACGACAATCAGCATTGAAAGATCACTGGCTATCTCAGACTATCATCTCTGAACTGCAGAAATTTGACAAAGAGGAAAAAAAAAAAGTATTTGCAAAAAAAATCCCACAGCCAACAGAATGAGACAGTTATTACAAAGCATGAAAACACTGATAGGAATGCACTGTCTTTCATTTTTAAGTTTCATTGAGCTCTGTCACTCTTAGGACAGACACAGTTTAAAAAAATAAGTTTAGTATTTATAAGAAAGGTTTGGTTGTGGCAAGTTTGTTTGGGGTGGTTGTTGTTTGTTGTGTGGGTGGGGTTTTTTTTTTGGCTTTTTTTTTTTTTTTTTTTTTTTTTTTTTTTTTTGTCGCGGGGGTTTTTTATTTTTT
>VWZE01010962.1:52725-67769 GCA_013396675.1 Eubucco bourcierii
AAGTTCTTATGCCTGCAGAAGGAGCATGCAACTTGATCTGTGTATTTCATCTATGGCAGTCACAATACTGTAGAAGTGTTATGCCTAAAAGCTGAACCACACCATCACGTCAAATAGCTATGCACAGCTAGGTTGTGAAGCTTAGTATCTAGAAAAAGAAGGGTTCTAATGCTAACTATTGGAACATTTCAGCACAGCCTCTGTCAAAAAGGTTGTTTCATGGATGCTCTGTAGGGGGGTACTGCACTGCACTTTCACAAACTTCAGATCTAGACAACGACCTAAAACTATTCATTAGTTTAGCAACAACTGCATTTAAAGGGAAATATCAATTACACTGAATTCTATAGAGATGCCACCTGGTGCAAACATTAATGGAAAGAGGCTATAGTTAGATGGCAGAGCAGTCAGAAAAGCTCTTCGGCATTAGATAATCTGCTCAAACTGTTTCACACAATACTGTATTCAAACTGCCAAACTCCAGTAATACCAGAGTTCCTACGGCTTGGGAACTGTTACCACAGATAAGATCATGACTTAAGAATTCTAAAAATATGGTATGAGGTTGGGAAGAATACAGGTATACCACAACAGAAGGGATTTTTAACAACTTCTTTTATATATTCTTCATATAAACACCAGAGACGGAACGAAAACTTTCACTAAAGAACTATCAAAATCTGTTAGCCCACTCTTCATTAGCATAAATTTAATACTGAAAGCTGTTTTGCCACAAACAGAAAACTGATCTTCCATTGGCATCACTGGTTTTGTTTAGCATGACTACAGTTTTTCAAGATTCAGACCTGAAGGAAGAACCAAGACAAAGTTTTCTCCAAGTTAAGGGGCAATGAGTTTAAACTGGCAGAGGGAAGATTTAGACTGGATGTTAGGAGGAAGTTCTTTGCAGTGAGGGTGGTGAGGCACTGGAACAGGTTGCCCAGGGAGGTCGTGGAAGCTCCCTCCCTGGAGGTGTTCAAGGCCAGGCTGGATGAGGTCTTGAGTAACCTGTACTAGTGGGAGGTGTCCCTGCCTATGGCAGGGGGTTGGAACTAGATGATCCTTGAGGTCCTTTCCAACCTTACCATTCTATGATTCTCCTCCACTGAAAGTGATGAATTTAGAGGTTTGAGTCAGTAAATTTCTCAAAACTTCTCCCAGAAAAAAACAAACCCAAACAAACAAAACTTATGATGCTCAGTGATTAGCTTAATAACTAAATACTGATAAGTATAGGAAGAGTCAGTATAGGAAGAGTTACAGTGGAAGAGACCCTGAAATTAGAGGAAATCTTGCTGTGTATCCTTAATGAAACAGCTTGCAAGGATGGACTCTGTACTGGAAAGTCAATCAGTTCTCTGAAAGTTTATCACCATTGTCTTAAGCTTTGCCTTTGACTCTTGTGTGCCATTATTTTGCATAGCTTATGAACTATCTGGTCTAGCCTTGGCAGTTTTTGTTTTGGTGATAGTTATAAAATATCAGTGAGCTTTAGGATGAGTATTATGTTCATCAAAGTAATAATCAAAAAATACGTGACAGTTTAAAACAGCTTCAAGAGTTGCCTTAAGATGCCTTTTACAGGCACATGTTGAAACACTGCATCCAGAAAATACTCTGGCTAACAGCCTGACATTCAGGCCATACATGAAAAAAGAGTGATAAAAAAAATATGATCAGTAATTCACAAGTTAGTCTGATGTTCAGGAAAAAAAAAGTACTTAATGATGCACAACACTGAAAATCAAAACTTAAGCGTCTGATAAGATCAGCCAGCACAATCCCTGTGCTTCAACAGAACCCTAAGAGCAGCACACAACAATCCCTCATCTGCAAACCGAGAGACAGCTGCTGAGGCAAAGATACCACGCAGCTCAAAAGCCAGCTTAGTGACTGTAGCTGGGGAAGGAACTTCTGCCCTTCAACACACACAGCTTCCAGGACCAGATGAGTCCAAAACCAAAAATCCCCATTTCACCTTTATTGTTTTAGCCTTTCACATATCCACCTGGACAGTGATCAGTCAATGCCTACATATGAAAAGCTCACTTATTTTCAATCACCACTAAGTATTTTCTCAAGACTAATTCCTATACCTCAGATACAACATTTTAAGAAAGCAGTGCAATTCTTATTTTGAGACAGAGATCTGCTCATCTTTCTTCACAAGAAAATATGAGTCTGCTTTTCTGTAATCTCCTTCTCAAAATTTCCCCTCACAAATGAGAAAATTCAAGCTTTAAAGGTTTGTTTGCTCATATCCACCTGGAATATTCAGGTACACATTACCTGAACTCCTTGGCCTAGTCATTCTATGCTAGTCATGAGCAGGAAAGAAAATGTCATAAAACTCCTAACTGTATTTATTTTTATAAAGGTCTCAAAAGACAACAAATCAACAGGTACACTGAACAAAACAAAGCAACAAAAAACTCCCAAAAAAACCCAAACTTTTGTTTTTGCAAACAAAAACCTGAAACGAAATGTTTGTGAAATTAGTTCTTTAAATCAAAACCAACCAACCCAAAAAGCCACCACCAACCACAAATGTTCTACCTATATAAGATTAACTTGCTAGGATTTTTAATTCTATAAAACACACAACATAAAATACCAGTAACTACAGGTCAAAACCGTCAAGCAGTAAATAGCAACAACAAAATATTCTGGTAAGAATTTGCTCTTTTTTATAAAGTTTATCCAAAAGCAATACTTCAAAGTCATTCACCCAGTAGATGAAACAACAAAACTAGGAAAACTTTCAGTTGAACTATGGAAATCACAAATTTTAGTCAATTGTCAGGAGGCAGAGGTTTTCAGATACGGGACTGAAACATGAACTGTCTCAAAAGTCATATAAGATCAGTAAGACTGCGTACACCTAGCAACAGCTGCCACCCATTTCAGTCTTCTACACATAATACTCATCCTAAAGCTCACTGCTTTTTTATAACCATCACCAAAACAAAAACTGCCAAGGCTAGACCAGATAGTTCATAAGCTATGCAAAATAATGGCACACAAGAGTCAAAGGCATAGCTTAAGACAATGGTGATAAACTTCCAGAGAACTGACTGACTTTCCAGTACGGAGTCCATCCTTGTAAGCTGTTTCATTAAGCATACAAAGCAAGGTTTCCTACTAACAAAAAGCTTCAGGGAAAAGAAGGGAGGCAAATCAGTCCTGCAAAGGCTTGTCTACCTGTTTTCATAATCTCTAGAGATCTTAGGGTATAATCAGACACAGAAAAACTGAGATGTAACAGAGCAGACAGAATCTAGCCTAAGAACTCAAAACCACCCAGTAATATGCAAGCAGTAAGTGGTAGAGCTAAATCTTCAAATCTAGAATTGCCCAGAGTGATTTCACATGCTATTTAAAGTGTTATTAGTGTGTTTCTTTCCATAGGTAAGAAGTAGATACAGAATAGATTGCTACTGCCACCTAGGATACAGAGGAATGAAAAGGAAAGTACCTCCACAAAACAACATCTAAGTAGGGAATCAGAAAGTCTTCACCTGAGGTAGTCTCAACATGCAAAGGCACATAACTCCTTTTAGGATCTGTACCACTACTGAACACTCAAGCAAGTTGGGGTTTTTTTTGTTTCTTGGTTGGTTTTTGTTTGTTTGTTTTTGTTTTGTTGGTTTTGGGTTGGGGTTTTGTTTTTGGTTTTTTTTTTTTTGGAGTCAAAAAACTGGCCTGACTTGCCCTGGTTTTATTCGATCTGCACTGAGAAAGCGGGTCAGAAAAGACAGCAGATAAAGCAGGTCCCTTTCTTTCAACGCAGTCCAGTTAGACAGGATTAAGTAACATCAACTTCACACTAAACTGTTAGAAAGTAACTTTAAAAATCAGTGTGGTAACTTGTATTGCATATTATGGATTATTTTCTTAGTTTTGGACCACACTTCTAAGTCTCTGTCAGTGTCTGATCAGCAAGATACAAAAGTCTGACACTTGTGGATTGGAAACCCACCTGGCACCAAAATGGACTTTAAACTAGTTCAGATTCATAGGGTGCAATCACAATCCTTAAGTTAGTAAGGCACAGGTGACTTATCAAGTGATCAATCTTCCAATGACTTAAAGTATTTATTTCAGGCCAGTTTTACTGCAAAAGGACCTGGAAGCAGCAGTGACAGTAACAACTCAACACATGCAAGGTTGCCAAGGTAAGGAAAATAAAATATCCATGCTAACTACTTAGCAAAGAAACAGACCTGTGGGTTCACTTGTTTTGCATGTTTTCTAGCCTAGAGTCACGATTCAGACATTTTCTCATTTCAAAATTCAGACAACATACCTCTATTTACTTTTCATGCTAAACCAGGCATTTCTATCAATATGGAGATTACCTGGTTCTAGCCAGTGCTATTTACTACAGGCTGCAGTAAATAACACCACTTTTCTAAGAACTTGCCCACATGCTACAAAATAGCAAGAACACTTTAATGTGTACTGTATCCTCGGGCTCAAGACATGCAAGCATTCAGACTCAGAGAAGAGTTGGTATGTATGAACATCATGTGTGAAAGAGCATCACACATGAAGAACTCTGCAACAGTATGACAGCTTTTACACTTAACCTCACTACAGAGGCAAGAGATTTTACAGTCCCTGTCCCTGCATCCCATTTATATTACACTCTGAACACAGACATATCAAATCAGAAAGCTGCTCAACAGCCACCTTTTTGCACAAGTGTTTCTAGGCTTCAGAAACCTATCAGTGGATCAAAATATATCAGTCGTCAGGTTCACAATGAAACAAGTGGACAAGGTTTAATACAAAGTATGCTTGTGACAGGGTTGACAGGAGCCACAGATGATGTTGGACTACACAGAAAATATGTTACCTTTGCTGTGCTTTCAGACAAAGAACAACAATCAGCTACTGAGGTGTATATCTTCCCTGCATGGTGACACAAAAGCTATCCAGAAATCAAACAGGGCCTAAATGTACCAGAGGAAGTGCCCAGAGGATACAACCAATATTCCAGAGAAACCAACCACTGAGGCTTGTAGTCAAGCACTGGCATTACAGGTCCCCAAAAATATTGTCTGAAATGCCATTAAAAAGAGGCAGAACTGAAAAAGTAACAAAGTAAGAAGACACATCCTCACAAGATGATTCTCATGTATCCACGAAAATGCAAAAGCAAAGGGAAAGCACAAACCTGAAAAAAGTGCTAAAAAAAGGTCATCAATTCTCAAGTCCACTGCGACAGCAGAAAATTAAGCCAGTTATGTTCAGGCAGTTTTATCCGGGGAAAAAAAAACCCAAATCCAATTCATCAAAGAAAACACCAAAAACAAAACCTAACAAAAAAACCCAACCAAAACCAACCAACCAACCAAGAAACAAAATCACCAAACAAAACCAAAACACATCTAAGAAAGAAGCAAAACCTATCTATGACTCCTGCCAGGTAAGAGTGAAAGAACTTCGCTACACAGCACTTTGAAGATCATCTTTATTCTTGCCATTAAATCCCACTAAGGAGAAGGGTTTTCATTTTTCAGTTACCCAAAGGTTACATGAACTCTGATAAAGAGTTTTTCCTAACTTAAAGTGTGGACTTAAGTCTATTAGCTTAATTGAAAACACAGGGGCAAAAATTCAACATCAGCCTAAAATACTGAGATGCAGAGCCATTGCTGCAATTACACCTTGCAAAATCCTAGGACTTCAGTCCATATGTAATCCTAATTATCACTCACTCCAAAGTGGAAGTAGGACCCACAGGTCTTCACTATTGCTTATGCAGCAGTAACAGAGAATTCTTACTCTGTGAAATGCTGTTTGGGTAATAATGTCATCAAGCATTAGACTTCCATATTAATTCTGCTCCTGCAAAGAACTGAGGCAGCACTACTACCTCCTTTCTTCCCTGCCAATCCAGAGAAAGCCTGAATCTGTTCACTGCATCCAGAAACTCAGTAACTTGAAGTAAGACTGCAAACTAGCAGAAAACACATCTACAGAGGACATACACAAAGCCCTTGAAAGACAACGAATGCAAAGGTGCAAAAGATGTTAGCACATCATGGTAGCGTGTAACTTCAGGCACACTTTATTAAACTATCCAACTTGAATTGGTCAAAACCTAATTTGTCATCTAGAACACACACAATTTCATTATTAATTGTGACAACCAGGTATTTTACAAGTCAACAACAACAAAAAGTATTCTAAAGAAGCAGCACCTTTGCATTCAAAAACCTGCTGAAGTCCTAAAATGAGGACCTCACTCCTTTTTTTTTTAAAGCCACCCTAATTCCTCTTCAAATACTGGTGCTAAATACATTAGTTTTTGCTTAAGGAAAAAAGTCTCAATAATCTCCAAGTTTAAGTCATAATTGTCCTAAACTAATATCAACTGAAATGCCAGTTTATTAGGCATCTAGTCAAAGCATGGATTTTGTAACTTCAGAAGCAAATTGTATAGCATCATAGAATGGTAAGGTTGGAAGGGACCTCAAGGATCATCTAGTTCCAACCCCTTGCCATAGGCAGGGACACCTCCCACTAGTACAGGTTACTCAAGGCCTCATCCAACCTGGCCTTCAACACCTCCAGGGAGGGAGCATCCACAACCTCCCTGGGCAACATGTTTAAATTGTATTTATAAACATAAATTGTATAAATTGTATTTATAACAAACTGTTTTAATTTTCATTATCTTATTCAAAGTTATTTTAAAAAGCAGTATTTAGAGACACAGGTAACAGGTGTTCATCACTGAAAAACAGTGAAAATTCCATGGTTACAAACCTATGGTTATGTTTATGGAATACAGAACTGTACTAGGGAAACAGAAGTGATGGGATCATACAGAAAAGACTGGGTGCAAGAATCAAGACAGGATATGTTCAATTTTTTAACATTACTTAATGATTTTCCAGAAGCACTGCTGTGTGTGCACCTATTGATGAGGTTATCCAACACAATACCAAGGTACTAGCTTGTCACTGTTGATAATGAAAGTAAGAAGAATTTGTAACAATGCTGAAATCACAGCTGTCAGTTTCTTTGCGAAGGTGTTGCTATTTGCACGTATTTCATGAGGCTACCTTTAACTTCACTGAATATTCTCTACACGAGTATTCTGGTTCCCAAGACTATCCTGCATATGCCACTGACATTGCCGTAAGACCAACCTAACTTACCTAGTTACTAAGCAATAACAACAGGATTGCCACTGGGAGTCTGCTAAACTGTGGACCACTGTGCACACAAGTCTGCAAAGTTTGAGATGCCTTACTGGTTTGCCATACTGATGGGCAAAAGACTGGGTAGGTGCAGATAGAAAGGGAGTATCTATATATGGACAGGCAGACTTAAAATCTTTTCACTTTAGAAACTATTAAAAACTGGTTTCAAAAGCATAAACAACTTCGAAATGATGCAATCTGCATATAGTTACCAAAAAGTCAAGTCCATCTTCTGACTATTACTGAGATGAACTTGTTCAATATTATTCCTAGGCAAAAACCAAAAAGCAATGCTGAATTTATATACCAAAAATACATACACGCATATATATACACACACAGAGCTAAACAAAAAACAGAAGTCTGCATATCAGACTGCTTCACCTTGAACAAGTAATTGCCCAGAACTCTTGAAATTATAAATGCAGGAATATGTAAAAGGCAGTTAAGTTTCAGCAGAATCTGTGTTGACCAAGCCACACACCAGAACTATCAAAATTTTCTTTAAGAGAATTCTTAAAAAAGAAAGCTCTGAGAATTGGGTTTTAGTTCACTGTCTATTCACTTGTATTTGGGAGTTCTGCAAAGCAAGAAACAGTAAATGACGATTCCACATACAGTTAATAGTTCAAAATTCTACTATCATCTCTGTTAGATGCCACAAAAGGTTTTTCACCCAAATGACAAAAAAAAAAAAAAAGGCAAAATGTTTCTGTGCTCCATCTCACAGTTACCCAATAATAATAATAATAAATAACCTGTGCTGTACTTGAAAGAGCTGTATCAAACTCGCACTTCTCAATGAAAATTCTACTTTAGGCCACAAATTCATCTCTTTGCTCTTCCTGTAAACACACCTGACACAGTCAACTAAACCACAAGTTACTACGATTTGAACACATCAGAACTCAGTCTTTTTTCTGATTTTCTTTAACAGGTTTCAGAAGAAACATGCTGGAAGAAGTGTAGCATGTCAAGTTTTTAAAAGAACTTTAAATTCATTCATATGCCAATGCAGGTTAAGGAAAGTGATTGCTGTTTAGGAAGCGAACAAAGCCACGCTGTCAGATAGGTCACACTGCTCAGGGAGAGGGCTTCTGTGAACTGCCCCAGCTGAAGTTCTACAAAGTCAGTGTAAACACAGAAGTTTTGTGTCAGTGCATACGACCACATGCAGGGACAGCTGCACGTTATTTCAGCCTGCTGCTACAGTTTAAGACAAGACAGAAAAATCAAATCCTTGGAGACAGGTGTGTATTGTTTATCTGCCAGTGAAATCTACACAGCAAAATTACTCCATTTGTCAACTAATAAGTCTAAATTACTTTTGCCCAAGTCCTCTCAGAGGGGGCACTAGCGATGAGGAAGGTGAAAGTGGTATCGTTACACGACTGGAACAAGCCCCAAAAGGCTGCTCCTGCTAAAGCAGCTAAGCAAGACAATGAGCTTGCACACTGGAGATAAGCAAGCAGCCTACAGAGAAGATGTGAGAAATACACACCAAATCATACCAAATAAAAATCTAGTAACAAAGTCATTTTCTACAAGTTGTAAAGGTACAAGAAACCACAATCCCTGCAGAAGTTCCCAGTACCTTATGAAACTTGCAACTGAACACATACACCAAACTCAAGTTCAGTAACTCTTCCCAGTTCATCTTCCCAGATGAACTTTGGTTTTCTGCAAACAAAACAATGACCAAAAACCTGAACTAGACACCCTCTAGACTAACCCCAAACTCTGCTTTAGGACCATGTCCTAGAGAGATAAAGCAACTAAATTAGTAGGTTTGTTTTTTGGTTTGTTTTTAACCTAGAATTTAAATTACCAAGTTCAACAACAAAGATTTTCTCTGAAATATCAAACTTGTGAATCCATATTTCTAAACTGCATCTGCAACCTGGTTTTCTAATCTCAGACGTTTTTTACTTGTAAGTGCTCAAGATTCAGGTTTACATCATAATAGGTACACTTCCTGTATTTATTTTTAAAATGTTAAGTACTTTTCTAACATTACCCAGAAAAAAAGTTGGCACATGTCAGAGACAACTCACTTGGTGAAAGGAGTGGAAATAAAAAGCAGAGATAGAGCAGTCTGAAAATCTCCAAGGTTCAAAAGTCTGTAAGATCATCTTAAAAACATTCCTAAGCACCATGTGAATGATCAGTTTACTTTTAAAAGGCAATCATTCACACTTAAGTTTTCTTCATTTACTTCGAGAATGTACTTGCTTCAAGAAACAGATGCCACAAGTCTCCATCTCTGCAATACTCAATTTACAGTACATGCTGCCCATCAAGCCATCTTTAAAGGCTCCTCTCATCCCATATCTAGCACTTGGATGAAAAAACAAATAGAAAGAAAAGTGGCTCTCAATAAGGAGGGATAAGAGTAGTTAACTGATAGCTACAGGTCAACTTTAGCTAACGACTTGGTCCTGAACATTAACCATAAAGCAGATTTGTGTAAAGTGTTTTATTTTAAAAGTAGTATATACAAACACCAGGAAAAATATCCATAGCTGTCTGAAAAAAAAGTAATTGAAAACCATGCATATGCCTCTGGAAATGGCAGTGAGACAAGATTAATATGATTCCCTTCAAGCAAAGAAACATCCTGATATATTTGGAACAAATGAAAGATGGGTATTAGTCAAAATTGCAGTAGTCCAAGCGACAAGTTTCATTACAACTCTTAGCACTTCGATGTAAGGGAGAATAAAGTTATAAAGGTCAGAAGTGGGTACTCAAAAAGAAGAAAAAGAAGAAAAAGCAACATATAAACTTTACAAAAGAAGGGTACTGAAAGAAAGATTGAAGATGTGCTATTACTCAGAAGAACAGGGCTTCTGGGTATAGCGAACTGAAGGATGTTAAGGCACATATCACACAGTGAACTGAAGGGTGTTAAGGCACATATCACACAGACGTAAGCCGATCTCTGGTACAACAGATGTGCCAACTGCAGAAAACTGAACTCTAACGCTACAGCAAGAAACACTGAGCACTTAAAATTCCAATTTTCTGATCTAGCAACCCAGTACCATACAAACACACTGCATAAGAGCATATACTCCATTTTTGTTCCTTCATGAAAGGGTAGTTCCCAACCGAGAGCCTGAAATGCTTTACTAGNCTCTCTTCCTGAATATACCACATCTGTATGTGACAATTTTAGCATATCTGTATTACTGTAAGAAAAAATAGGATGGTCAGATAATTAAAAATATAAAAAGAATCACTGCTCTAAGGCATTCAGTTTAAAAATGTATATAAATTAAATAAAAAAATTTATATAAAAGTTCTATTCATCTATTCAAGGAGACAACGCTTCAGGGATGTACTCATCTTCGTCTGTTATAGTGGGGGGATGAAGGGAATCAGACACCAGTACACCAGTTTGCTAATACAATGTTTAAGATGATCTTTGTTAACTTAGGGGCTACATATCAAAACTGTTTCTATCATTATAGCAAGGTAAGTAAAATGAGCTATGCTGGCAAAGTACTTCTGGTCAATCTAACCATGCCAGTACAAGCTGTGCCAGCATCAAGCATCACAGGTTCACATCCCATACTAAGGATACTGTACCAGCAAAAGGTTGAAGGACATCCACAGCATCCTATTCCTGAAGCTATCCAAGAATTACACAACATTTAAGGAAAAAAAAAAAAAGCGACCATTCAAAAATTCTAGCATGCCACATGACAGGTACAACACCAAGACTTTCTAAACTACTTCAAAACGTTTGTTACAAAACGTGATACAAACATTACAGTTTCTCTGCGAGCCTGTACATTATTTTTGCCTTCTGAAGGAGGAATTGGCATTAGTAAGGCAACTCAAAATTACAGCAAAGCCAACTCTGGAAACGTATGAATCATTTAAGACTTCTAATACAGAGGAAGATGCAGCACTGCAACAGCTGTATGAGACGCAGCTATATGTGGTTGCTGCAAATATATCAAGTGTATTAGGACAATATTTCCAACTTCTTTTTAGAAGAATATCACCAGCATTTAAGTTTAGTACATTCCATGTCCAAGTATACACTGAAAACACTTAAGAGATAGATTAATCTTCAATATAAAGACACTTAACGTCTGCAAGTTTGGGAATGAGTTGAGTCAGTCACTTGTTTTAAGTATCTAACAGGTTAAAACAGTATACAGATTAAGAAATTACTCCAAAAGGGTGCAGCAAAATGAGCACATCGAAAGATCCACTATGCACATGTGCTAGAAAAACTTTCACCAACAGTGCAAGTTTCCTGCCTTTCTCCTTCCCTCTCTCTAATGATGTTGTGAATCTAACAGTTTTAAAAAGAGTGCTTGAGTAAGTACATAAGCACCATGTTATTTATTATCTATAATTAACTAAGGAGTGGGGACAACAGCAGATTCTATAAGTGGAATTTACTTAATGAAAGCTGCCTGCACTATTTCAAAGCAAATTTAACCAGCTGATAGGTTAAAAAAGGTAAAAAAAAAAAAAAAAAAAAAAAAAAAAAAATCAAAGCAGTTGCCCACAACAGTAAAAGTGGGTGAGAAAAAAAGTGCAGTCTCTCAAGCAGCAAAACACACTTGTTGGTTAAGAGGTTCAACTTCATTTAGAGAAACAGATATGATGTCATGTTAAAAAACAGAAACTCGAACTGTCCCACGTCCAGGTAATAAGCTGTCAACTGAAAAATCCAGAAGAGTAAGAATCCTTTAATATTTTCTATGTAGCAACATTATAAATCTCTGCCTAGATACCAGGTGATGACAAGTTCAGTGGCACTGAAACTATCTCATCTGTGCATTACCAAAACTGTTCAACAATCCCTGTAAAAACTATGAAAAGCTAATTTATTAAGCTGCCCAGTACACCAATAATCAGACTAAGTGATCTGTGAAAATCTGCACCTCTTAAACAGGAAAACATTCACATATTATCCAAAGCTTATTTGATCACAAACGTCTTGAGATACCTCGGTTCACCTGGATCAAAAACCTGCCTTTAACTTCCAGGTTTTTCACGTATCAGGACTTCTCTCAAAACTACTAACAGAGCAAGATAATCACTGTCGTCACAAACTAAAACAGGTTACTGCACAAAACCTCCAGCTCCAGTTAAAGAGTAGCTTCTCCAATGTTCTCCTACTTCTTCACTAGAGACCTGTTGATACTCGGAACAGTCACCTCCTCCAGTTACAACTTAACATCGCCTGTATCTAATATGCTCTAAAAGTTACAAGAAAACCCTTCAAGACTAACACCTCATTCACCAAGAACAGAGAAAGGAAAAAGCAAGATTCTGAACATGATCCCAAGAAGAATCATATCCACTGCTCAACCGAAAAATAGGCTACTAAGATTTTGTTTCCTGTAAATAAGGAGCCTTTATTTTTTTAAAGGAAAAACAACACCCACCACCCCAAACAACAACAACAAAAACAACTAAACGAAAAGAAAACCACACAAACACAACAAATACAAATAACTGTTCCTTTTTCTTGCCAGCTGTTAACTGCATCGAATAACACCACTGGTGGCTTCAGAAATGTCACCGCTCACCAGACTCTGGCAAGAAGGCGGCTTCCTCCACAGCCCATAGGCTAACAAGATCTAAAGTAAGTTCAAAGAAACTCCTGTGGGACAGGTAACCAAGTATTCTCACAGCAAAATGACACCAAATACTCATCTGCTTCACAACAAGCATTAAAAAAACCCAACAGCTCTTTGTACCCCCCCTCCATCTTCCCAGTACAACCAGTTTATACTTGTTAGGGATCGGGACACCTAAGGTTTCCAACCTCCAGCTTGCTTCAGCAGCACCACAGAAGACCTTTGGAGGACTGCAGAGAAGCCCCTTCATCTTCACAGCCTTTAAGCGTACAGGGTAATTTCAGACATTTTGGTCTCGCAGCACATAAATAGGAGATGCGGGATGAACCACACTCCGTATTGATCCTTAATGTAAATAAGTGAAATAACATTTAATTTCCAAGAAGAGGAGAGCCTCAGGAAATCTTATGCCCTAAGTTTGAGATCTAGATTTTGGCCTCAGCCAAATCCACAGCCCATATGAATCGGAAATGCAGTTTTTAAATATCCTTCTGTAAGGAGAAGTGTTTTTTAAAAAAAAAAAAAAAAAAAAAAAAAAAAAAAAAAAAAAAAAAAAAAAAAAAAAAAAAGTAAAACAAATGTAAGAAGAAGAGCAGGTAAATAAACCTCGTATCTAAACAAACTGTAAAAACACCCCATGAATATATGAAGTAAAACAGAAACCAAGGCACATTTGTGTGTATGAACTTACACACTTAATTCAACAATAAACTGCACAAAAGCATCGTCTTTAGCACTAGTTCGTATTTCTGCAAACGGTATTTAAAGGTATAGGCACAGCAAGGAGCTCAGTAATCACTACTATTGTTGAAACAGGCGAAAATGACGAACTGTTTAAGTCTTCTCTGCAGTTGATCAAAAGCCCACTAAACTGAACAGGTTTGCTTTCAATCACTTCCAAAACACCAGACGGGCAAAAACATCCAAATACCCTCCGTATGACATTAAGGCTAATAGGTGCAAACGGGAGAAGCAGATAGGCAGAAAGGACGAAGGCAGGTATGAGTTAACAGCAGCAAAAGGGAGGAGGAGATTTAGGCAGAAGAGGGGAGAAAAGGGTAATAAGTGCAGCACCGAGGGGTGGGGAGGGCCTGGGCCCCGAGACTGACCTGTGCCGTCGCTGGCGGACACGGAGAGCGCCGGTGAGGAGAGTTTAGGCCGCTTGGCTGAAGGCGGGCCCGGCTCCACCACATTCTCGGCCATTTTTAATTCTTTTTTAGACAATCCCTCAGAGAGACGGTGGGGGGTGAACCCCAAAACCTCCACCTTCTCCTCGGGCCTCGAGTCAGCTGAAGAACAACAATAACGCCGAGGGCGAACGAGGAGGATCTGACGGAGGAGGGGAGCCAAGTTCCCCTTTTTCTGCCCCTCGGGCTCCGGGAGGGCTGCAGCGGAGTAAGCGGAGAGAAGGTGGGAGCTGGGGCGGGGGGCGGAAGAGGCCTCTTCCCCCAGGCGAAAGGGCTGAGCGAAGATGGGAAGAGCAGGTAAAGCCACCGCCAAAAACAAAAAAAATTAAAAGGGAAAAAAGAAAAAAAAAATTAAAATAGGCTGGTGAGGTTGATTGGTGGTTTTTTTTCAGTAAAATTAATCCCGGCTGTTGTGCTGCTGGTGCTTCCTCGCCGTCATCACCACCATCATCTTCATCCTTCGGGGGGTCTCCTCCTCCTGCTGCCTCCTCACCGCCGCCATCAGCCTCTTCCTCCTCGGCGCCGTCCTCCTCCTCCTCATCGCCACAAGGAGGCGGGCGAAGGAGGGGAGAGGAGGAGGAAAAAAGAAAAAAAGATCACCGTCCTCTAGCAGCGGCAGCTCCTTCTCCCTCCAACACCACCCTGCAAAAAAATACCCACCGCCAGCGACAGGGCTGGGGGGGAGGCGGCGGGCAGAGAGGCAAGGCGTGCGCGGGGTCCCCAGCTCCACTCGCTTCTTCCTTGCTCGTCGCTAATGGCTGCAGAAAGGGGAGCTGTAAGGATGAGGAGGGTGAGGATAAGTCCCAGGAGTCTCCGCTTCACATCTTGTTGTGCAGGGAAGGAGGAGGGGTTGTTGTCCTGATGGAGGCAGCACCGATCGCGGGATGGGAAGGTGGGGGGCGGGTTTCAACACCCTCTTTGCACCCCCCCTTTCTTCTCTTCTTTCCCCTTCCTCTTTCTCTCGCTTTCAGTAGCAGGCTACCCCCCCCTTCAGCGCAGGCAGAGACCGATCCCGAAGCAGGAGGAGGAGG
>VWZE01010962.1:68460-90406 GCA_013396675.1 Eubucco bourcierii
CACTCTCCCGAGTCCTCGGAGGGAAGCGAGCGGCGGCGGCGGCAGCCGGAAATGAGCCAAGAGAAAAAAGGGGCGTGGTCAACTGGGGGGCGGGACCCGGCGCGCGGGCCCACACAATGGAACGCGGGGGGCTGGCGCGCCGCGAGTGGGGGGGCAGAGGAGTGGGACCGCCCAGCTGCCGTCACAGGGCCGCACTCGCCCAATCAGCGCCCGCCTCTTGCCAAGCTCTTCCGCAAACTCCCCTGGCCCCGCCCCTTAAAGGCGAAGGCAGCTTTTTGCATTTAAAGGGAAAAAAAAAAAAAGAAAAAAAAGGCTCCTTCGTTCGCTTTCTTCCTCCGCCCCTCACGCTCTTTTCCGTCGGCGGAAAAGTGTACGGCGACGGCCCCGAGAGAGACCGTCCGTAACCTGCGCCCAGGGCAGGGAGGCGGCCAGTTCGCCTCGCCGCGCTCTTCTCCCCGGCCCCCGCTGCCCGGCCCGGTGGGCTGAGGAGCCGGGCGGGCGGGGCGGGTTTCTCTCTCTGCGGTCCTCCCTCCCCTCGGGGTCTGTTCCCCGTGGTGCCGGCGGGCGGGGCGCTTCTCCGGCGTCCCGGTCCTTGCTGCGCCACAGTCATGGCAGCCGGGGCGGAGAGGAAGGCCCCGGGGCGGCGGGGCGCCCAGGCATGGGGTACAACCCCCACTTTCCTCCTCCGCCTCGGAGCTGCGAGGATGGGGAGCAGCCTCCTCACCCAATAGCAGCCGGGCAGCGGTCGTACAGACCCCCAAAGCCCGCCGAGTGGTGAATGTGAGAGATCCAGAGACAACGCCACGCTCTCGCTTAACTCGGGGATGCGGGACCTGCCGCAGGTCTCCATCGACGCTACGAAAAATAAACACAATAAAACCCGCTTGATGCCAAAGAGTAAATAAACGCGCAAACCCCACGCTTCATGCCCAAATCTCCTACGTGTGCTGGAGAAGGAGGCACGCGGTTTTACGTGCTACAGCAGCGTCCTGAAAGCCTCCCTTGCTGAGGCTGGGCGCGGGCTGACTGCTGGGTAGGGACAGGTAACGCTTAGTTCTCCTTCGTATTACTTCACGGCCTACGAGCCCTTACCGAGCTTAGTGAGCATTACTGACCCGGTAAGAGTTTTCCTCGCATCTTTACCGGACTCGTCAATAAGGAAATAACCCATCCCCTGCTTTTCCCTTTGGTGCGTTTGGACTCTTCCTGGCTGTACACCATTACGGGATAGGAGCGGAAGGGAAACGTGGGCAGGTGTATGTTTTTAATAGGAAAAAAAGCAGTTTCAGGGGCATCTGCAAAACCTTCTCTCACCAACTGCCCTCAGGGCTGAGCTCTCTGCAATCCTGCGTGTACGAACCGGAGCAGGTATTAAGGAAGAGCAAACAGGCAATGAGAGAAGGCATGAGCAGAGATTCACAACCCTGTAACAGTTACCCACTGGCTCCCTCACGTACTCCCACACTTCAGCTTTCCTTGTTTGGGCTTTATTTCCAGCAAGATTGTTGTTGTCTCCCTCGGCACAAAAGGGAAAATGCACATAGGGCTACACCCAAACCACTCTGAAAGTGCTTAAAGACTGTATATGTATTAGCCTTCTGAAATACCCTTGGAGCCATAGGCAGTGCACAAATGTGTATGTTTTAAAAGAGAGGTGGAGGGGGCCTTGCAAGAATAAATGAGTGATAGGAAAATAGTCTGGAGAGGATAAAGTCTCAGGCTAACCCTGTCAGGGTCACCAACGTCAATCCTAACAGCATCACCTTAGAAACAAAATTACTGCTCTCACAGGTTTTTGGCCTCTTATTGCTACTAAGCTCCCCTAAATATTCCAGTTACAGAAGTCTTGTCTTACCTAAATTGATTTATTTTGTCAGACTGGCTGCTCCCCTTGCTTGTGAAGTATTTTTTCTTAATACAGCTGAGACTAATTTTTTTCTTTTCTTTCTTTTTTTTTTTTTGTCTCCTTAGAATTAAAAGTTGACTGAAATAAGTCTATATAAGGTTTTCAGACTCTCTAGAGGCCTTTAATCTGTACTTCAGTAAAGAATTAATAGCAGCTTTATAAAGACACCAAGGTGCACATAAACACCTAAATGCTTTTAGAAGTCAGACCCTTACTAAATAACAAGGTTAGAGCAAAGCAGATGTTTCAAATAAGAACTTCATGACACTACTTCCTACCTAGAGACTTGATCCTACCAATAGTTTCATGTGTGCTTAGTTTTTTGTACAGCACATAGTTCCACTGAAATCATGGGGTACTACTGGCCACAGTAAAACTAAGCACAGTGTGGAGCACAGCCTGAGAAGTAGAAATTAAAGAACTGGGTAGCTATTTGCCACTCCAGAGAACTTTGTATGACTGAGTTCATTTTGTTAGATACAGGAAAAATCTGACAAAGTTAAATCCTTCTAATTTTTGGTGCATCTTCCCATCTGCTCTAGCTACCTCTTTATCTACCCTTTGAATTAATTCAAGGAAGCATACCTGAACTGTGGGAATCATATACCCTCTCATGAATGCTACTGAACTACATCTTCTGAATAACAATTGCAGAGATAAGTGATTAACCAATGTATTAGTAAAACCAATACTGCTGCCTTATAAGCTTCACAAACAGTAGAATGTCTTGGTCCTTTACATATTAGAAAGTCATATTCGGTTGCCTTTCCATATTAGAGACTTAACTGCAAGCTGAAGTGTATGAAAAATAAATAGAAAATAATGCCACTTATTGTTTGATTCTGAAAAAAAAAAAGGCATCTGAAACAAGAGTAGGAGGAAGAAAAATAAAAACTCCAAAAAACAGGGTAAAGATAAATCATATATATATATATTCATATTTATACATATGTAAATAATAATTAACCCCCCCCCAAACCCTGCAGCATCTGTTAATTTCTCTAAAAACACTGCAGTTTTCTTAAATGAACCTTAAGACACACACACAACCAACTGTTGCTGAATGCCATCTATCAAAACAATAACACACAACATTTCTGGAAGCAATAATAGAACAGAAAATGTACTAAGAAGCAAAGATGTAAACCTATACAAATAAAACCAGGAAAAGATTATACCATTTAAAGTAAACTAAACCTATTTATCCAACAGCTGCTCCTCCTTACCTGAGTTTCCTCATTCTTACAGAAAGGATAGTAGCATTTATCCCTTGAAAATAATACCCAGAAGAATTAATTAGCTCATTATTGCCTGTAATTACAGCAGTCATTATGTATTTTGAGATAGCTGGATGAAAGTACCATAAGTCCGATTAAAATGAGAATCTGCTCAGGAAAACAATAAGAGGAATGCAGGGCCTTGAATTTTTACCATGGGGTCTAATTTGGCTTTAGCTAGGAGCTACTGAAATTTATATGCATGCCCAGCTGCTTTGAGGGCTGCAAGGAACAAGATCCTCATGTACTGCAAGGGTCAAAGTGGTGCCCGAAGCTCAGCATCCTACCTTCCGTGGGACAGACTGGGCAGAGGAATAATCATCTTCCTTGGCTTGGAGAGAGACAGGGCTCTTCCCCTTACAGCTCCTGGACAGAGAAGTGGTGTGTGATTTCAGAGACACTCGACCAACCTCTTGCCCTCCCTAATGTTGCTTGGAAAGTCACTTAACACTAGATAAAACGTCCCTGGTCCCCCTCGGCAGGATTTGCCCTGCAGGCCTGTGGCTGCAGAAGCTTCTCTAAAAGAGCAGGGCTCACGGGATGGGGTTCAGGAGCTGGGTAGGGGGCACTCCTATCTCTTCGGTTCTGTTTCTGCCTGCCGTTTCCAGCTGCATTCTCTCTCTCTCTCTCTTTCTTTCTTTTTTTTTTTTTTTCTTCTTTTTATTTCCTTCCCCTCCAAGCTTTCCAAAGCTGCTGCTGCTGCTGCTGCGTCTGGCAGGTAATTTCTCCTGTTCTCCAACTACCTCCAGCCACCACCGCTCTCTGCTTGCACAACACCGCTCCTGGGGAGCGAAGGAAAAATGACCCCCGCATTTCCATGCCAGCAGGGAGATCTGCGTGTGGAGGGTCCTTCCCAGCACAGGTCAGAGGGGTGTGGAAATGACTTAATGCTGCAGTTTTTGCAAGTAATGCCAGGGCATAGCTATATTTCTGGAAAGCAAGAGCCAGCTGTGCCGGAGCAGAGAACATTGCTCAGCACGGCGTCAACATTAAAACCCAGCAGCGTTTTGATACGAGACAGATTTTATTAAAACCATAAGAAGTAAGCAGCCAATAGCTGGTTCTTGCATCTAGCATATACATAAAAGAAAGGGCTGGCTTTCTGACAGCAAGCAAAATGCTTTCAGTCCTCAGCCCCAGAAAGGCAGGCTTCCTCAGTCACACAGTTTTCAATAGCTGCAAACACAGAGTTATGTTGCTAAATGTTAAGGGCTCAGCTGTTTACCAGAAGAATGTTTCCTCCCTGGAACACATGGTTTTGCTTAAAAGAAGTTCTCAAAAAAAAAAACAAAAAACAACCCCAAACCCCCAAAAAACCAAAACAACAACAACAAAAAGCACCCACAAAACAACCCAAAAAACACAACCCCCCCAAAAACCCAACCCCCAACAAAACACCCCACTTTGTTTAATTAGCAAATACAACATTATAGTCCTAACAAACATGCCATGCAATCTCCTCTTGCAAGAATGAAAAAGACAGAAACTGACCTCTCAGTTTAGGAGAGGAGGGCAGAGGTAAGCTTTGCCTAAGAAGTACTGCAGCTTTGAGGTCTGGTGGTCTGGATCAGAATCTGGCACTCTGAAAGGTGCATATATACATTGTTTTCACATTCTGGTTCACATTGAAAGCACGAACACGGAACAGGAGCAAGAAGCTTGCAGGCTCCCCTGGCTTCACCAAGGGCTGGCCACATTGCTGCCTTTCATTCTCCAGGCTCAGGCCTCCCCTCTGTAACAGGGAGTTGATGCTGTGAAGCTACTCCCCCCTTACGGAAAGCACATCCAAATCACGGAGAGCAAATATAATAGTCACGTCTCTTCTAAATACAATTACATTGAAATTAATTTGTCTACATCAGCAGATGATTTATCTCAGGGTATTATGGTGACACAAGCAAGATGTTCTAGAGTTAAAGCATAATATTTTTAATTAAGAGCCCTTGAACTCACCATGTGCTTTGATCTTGTGGAAGGCGAAAGGATGGCAAATTTCTGAACAACTTGTTCAGCTCAGCACTATATTTACAACAATCTGCTAAAAATGATTATTGTGCTGGGGAGCTCAAGCTAACATGGGAAATCTGTGCTGAAAGAATGACAGTTATTGTAATGACCTGGAGGAAGCATGCTGTTCTTATTCCCCTTGCTTCTTTTGACTTGGGTATCTAACGAGAAAGTTCATGATAAACTTTATTGCACTGCAGAAGGTATTAACAATCTGCTTTGAAATCTGCTGAGCCCAAACCCAAAAACTTATCTTTCTGTTTGTGTCCTGAGTTGTCCCACAGATACAAATCCACTGTCTGCATGTGCTTACAAAGGACAAAACACACTTCTGTTATACCTCCCTTTCCTTCACTGTTTTTTCTCACAGTGTTCCTTAATTCAGATTATTTGGTTTACATTCTGCAACATTCTTCTACATGCTGAGCTGCAATGTGTTGTTTGATGACACCAAGCTGTGTGGCACAGTCGACTTGCTAGAGGGCAGGGATGCCATCCAGAGGGACCTGGACAGGCTGGAGAGGTGGGCCCAAGCCAACCTCATGAAATTCAACAAGGCCAAGTGTGAGGTCCTGCACCTGGGTAGGCACAATCCCAAGCACAACTCCAGGCTGGGTGGGGAATGGCTGAGAGCAACCCTGAGGAAAAGGACCTGGGGGTCTGGGTTGATGAAAAGCTCAACATGAGCCTGCAGTGTGCACATGCAACCCAGACAGCAACCGAGTCGTGGGCTGCATCAAGAGACACGTGGGCAGCAGGGCAAGGGAGGGGATTGTGCCTCTTTGCTCTGCTCTCCTCAGACCCCATCTGGAGTCCTGTGTGCAGTTCTGGAGCCCCCAGCACAGGAAGGACATGGAAGTGTTGGAGCGGGTCCGGAGGAGGCCACAAAGATGATCAGAGGGCTGCAGCAGCTCTGCTATGAGGACAGACTGAGAGAGTTTGAGCTCTGCAGCCTGGAGAAGAGAAGGCTTCCAGGACACTTATAGTAGCCTTCCAGTATCTGAAGGGGGCTTACAGGAAGGCTGGGGTGTCCCTGCCTATGGCAGGGGGTTGGAACTAGATGATCCTTGAGGTCCCTTCCAACCTTACCATCCTATGATTCTATGATTCTGTGATTCTATGTCTGCAATCAAAATGCAAAGAAATAAAAAGTAACTTTTTCTCCTGTTTTCATGCTTCAGGTTTTTGTGCTTCAAGATATAAAGTGATTCCTTCAATGAGGTCAGGCAGGAATTTACTCTGTGGCTGAGAAATGGTACTGAATGAGAAGTTTTCGTTGCAGAAGGTACTGGCCTTCTGATGGAGCTAATGGGACCCTGCTCACAGGGTTAATCAGTACAACCTGAGCTGCTTTTACAGTTGCCATGAAGAAATATTTTCAAGTAAAAGTCATCCAGGTGTCTGGTTGAGGGGTTTAAAAAAATATCTTTCTGCTTCTCTCAAAAAAAGTCCTGTATTTTCTTGGCTTTTGGCATGCTAGGAAAGGTGAGGTCTTTACAAGTGCTTTCCTTCTACACATAGATAAAAGTCAATCATTAATGGCAAAAGCAAATTGATTCTCATGTGACAGCTCTGGGTAAAACAATAGGGTTAATCCTCGGTTCCTTACCTCCCCAATTTATGTGAGTTTATTACTTCTTTTCCCAGAAGTTCCCTTGTGAGCCCTCATGATTCAGTGCCTGTGAGGTTTTATTCTCTTGGCCTCTTCTGGTGACATCAGGGAGCCCTGGACTTTCTGTTTTCATCCTCTGATCACCGTGTACATGAGACTTGTGTGCCTTGGAGAAGGGAGCATCAGCTGCTGGTGGTGCTACACTCTTACAAGCCACCAAGAGAGCAACAAGAAGGCAGAAGCTGTAATGCCCCCCAGCAGCATACCTTTCCTCCTGGTGCTCTCACATTGCCTGAAGCCCTGGAAAGGTAATTTCTGAAGAGCAAGGCTGCTTTATGAGCTGATCTGTGATATTTACTCCAACCTCTTTTGCTGTTACAGACTCCTTCCCTTTGATTTCTTGTCAGGCGTAGGAGAGGGATACCAGAGCATATCCTAGGTTAAATATATGGAGATGGACACAAACAGCTTGTTGGTGGCTGGGCAAATTGTTCAGTCCAGTGCAGGCACTGCAATAAGGATGCAAGCACCTGTGAGTAAAGCTGAAAACTTCTGAGATGGCTGAACTGGCCATTAAAAAACTTTCATACACCAGTAGACCCTGATGGGAAGTGAAATACATAGTTGGTACAACATTTTGGCAGCAAGGACTTGTTTATCTTTTGTTAGAGCTCAAGAAACATTTGAGTAACTTTTGGGGGAATGTAGAGATCTTTGGTAATGATCAGAAGAGGAAGTTTCAAGGTTCATATTATTTCTTTTTTCATCAATACTCATATGACTGCAAATTTGTTGCTGTTTAAGAACTATCATCACAAAAGCAAAATGCAAGGTGTGAGATGAGCAATCAGTATCACAAAGGGACAAAGTTTGGTTCTTTCACCATAGTACATGTGATGAGCACGTTTAGTACATGTGTGTATGAAGGAAGCTGGCCATGGTCATTCCCCATGGTATTGCAGGGTCAAAAACCAAGCTTCAGGAGTAGCTTTGCCAGGTGACCAGAGTACTGAGCTCTCATGGACAGAGAAAAATCAGTTGTATCAGCAGGACAAAAAAAGGATGTAACATTTACTCCACAGTGGATCCTTGCAGCAGTCCCTGGCTTCTGCTGCTACTGCCCTGCATGAGACCATTGGCCCCATGTTTGAGAGCAGAGAGAGGGGACTCTGTCTGACTAGACTGGATGTGCTCTCAGCACATCTGCTGCCTGCCTTCCCTGGGACTGACCTGACAGTAGCCTTCCAGTATCTGAAGGGGGCCTACAGGAAGGCTGGGGAAGGACTATTGACAAGGTCTTGCAACAACAGGACAAGGGGCAATGGGTTTGAACTGGCAGAGGGGAGATTTAGACTGGATGTTAGGAGGAAGTTCTTTCCAGTGAGGGTGGTGAGACACTGGCACAGGTTGCCCAGGGAGGTTGTGGCTGCTCCCTCCCTGGAGGTGTTCAAGGCCAGGTTGGAGGAGGCCTTGAGTGAGCTGTACTAGTGGGAGGTGTCCCTGCCTATGGCAGGGGGTTGGAACTAGATGATCCTTGAGGTCCTTTCCAACTTTACCATTCTGTGATTCTATGATACCTTGGTGGTGATGACCCAAACAGCCTCTCCAGCAAAAGGGTTGGTGTTGCTGGGCAAGGAGAGATGCAAAACTCAAAACACCAGAGTGCAGTGAAAAGTCTGGTGGCTGAAGTGCTGGTTGTCTTGGCAGCTACACAGGATTTTTTTCTTCTCTCTTGTTTGCTCTGCTAGATGTAGGCATCTGAATTCCTATTGAAAAGAACCAGAGGTGCCTGAGGCTTCTTGTGATTTTGCAGTTTGCTGGTTCATGTGTTTTCCTGTCTGTGACACTGCCACACATATGTCTGTATGAGTGCATACATGTATTTAAATACCTCAGGGCTATAGAGATTAAGTATGCTTTGTTGAGAATATTCAGCCCATCCTGATGTCTTTAGCCCCTGCAGGAAACAATTCTGAAAATTCTTTGTGCCAAGGTCAGTGCCTCTCTCTTCTCAAAGGAGGTGAGACACGTGGAAGATTCCCTCTTACCATGCAAGGATGCTGAGCCAAGGGCTAACAGTGTTGGCCTGGCTCTACGATGAGAAGGGCAAGAGCTCTGTGCTGCCAGGCGAGTATCCCACATCAGTGCAAAATGAGCCTGTGGATTCCTCCGTCCCTCCTGGGTATTTCAATTAAAAGCCAAGGAGGAAGTCCAAGAAAATGCCTAAAATGGCTTGAGTCCTTCCTTACAATCTGGAAATGGAAGTCAGCGGTGACTAACTCCAGCCTAGCCACCAAACCCCTCCCTCCCTGACTCTGCATCACTCTCTTCATTCCCAGCTCCTCTCCCGCGTTTGCAAACAGTCGGCAGTGGAAACAGTGAAGCAGCCTGGCTTGAGTGCCGGGAATGCACGAGCAGTATGCAGTGGCAGCAGTGACTGTCATCCGCCCCTCCAAGTGTCTCATCTAGGAACTGGGGATAAAAATCTGATGGGGACAAGTCCTTCCATTATAAGCAGAGGAACGATTTTAAAAGAGGCTGCCGCCAAGCCTGGAAACAAAGCCCAATTAAACCCTGCCATTGACTTAAATTGTTTCCAAACTGGGCCTCTTAACAGCTTCTCCAGTTAAACAAAAAAAAAAAAAAAAGCTTGTTTATAATGTTTCAAGCCAGTTTTGGTGATGTCTTTTGACCTCCTCACAAAGCAATATCCATAAACAACAAGATTAGTTGACTGAGTGGTCAGGAAAGCTACATCTCATGTTCACTGATGGCCTCTCTAATATGTGGGTTTTTTTTTTTTTCTGGTGATTCTGTTGTGGTTATGCAGCTGATCTGAATTTGAAAGCATCATCCCTGAAAGAAGAGTCACCTGGACACTGGAGCAGCAGGAGCACATGAACCGATGGGTGATTATTCAGTGGGTGTCAGCCCAGCTCCCTCTCTCAATGTTTGCTCTTGTGCTGTGTCAAGCATGAAGGCTCAGCCCTTCTGCTCAAAATTTCTAACCACCTGGGTGGTGGGATACCAATACCCAATGGAGAGCCTTTTTGTGGGATTTCAGGTGCTGCTTTCCTTCCACCACCCATCCATCTCACACGAAAGTCGCTGTGCACGGTGCCTGCTCCGTGGGGAGCGCATCTTCTGGTACCCAAGAACTATGGTAATGCAAAAAATGAAGAACAGAATGGGATGCTTGTGGTCCCAGCTGCTTATGATCCTACAGTTCAAAATCTCACCTTCTCTTTCAGTTTTCTCTGGTCACAGCTCTTTCCCTAAGAACTTGAGAAGAGTCAGAGTTCTGAGTGCTCATAACTGAAAGCTAAGGGAGGATGAATCATCCAGCATGGTGCCCAGGAATCTCTGTGCTCCTCTCCCTGGTAGTGCATGGTGGAGAAGGATGTCTTTGAAAAGTTTGTTTCTGAGATGAAGCCTTCCATGCCACTCATTCAGCAATGCAAGTGGGTGTCTTTGGGAGATGCTGGAGACCAAGGATGCTTGGAGATGAGTCTGCTCAGAGGTTGTGTGAGGTGCTGGCTCAGCTGCAGAGCTGAGCTGCCTGTATATGCCCCACCCAAACTTACCACTACCCTCAGGTTTGTGACCTCAGTGAGTGTTCAATAGGGTAAACCTACCTTGGATATTCCCTGCAGAGGTGATTAAAAAGGAAGAGCAGATGAAGGCACACCTGAGCAAGGGTAGTGCTAAACTGATTCATTATTTTTACTAAGCTAATTAAAGGCAGGCCAATGAAGTGATCACACCAAGGTCATAATTAAGATGAATCAATAAACCAATAGATCTGGATGCTTGGTTGTCAGATTCTACAGCCACCTATCAAAGTGATTTGTGATGTTGCCACTGAAGGAATTATTTTGTTTTAATCTTGTTGTAAAGGGTTAACCTTCCGGGGGCCGGGGGAGAGTGGTCTGAACCTAGATCCTCCTGACTCCTCCCTGGAGGTGGTCCACCTGACCCCAGGTGTAGTGGTTAGCCCACTCCTGCTGCCTGTCTGGACCCCTTATATAGACAGAGGAACCTCCTATTTCTGTCTCTCTTTGCCTGCCTGATATCACCACCCTTGTTCCTGCTTGCACCACGTGCCCACCCTGGCACATAGTGGGCATCCCTTTCTGAATCTACCTCCATCCATTGCCATCAATCTGGTTTATATGTATGTTTGTATCTTGTTTTCCTTTCCCTATACCTCTTTGTAACTCCTCTACCTTAAGTACCTTTTATTTATTGTTAAAGTGTTTTGGGTGTTTTTTAACTTCCAAATCGAGGCAAGACTGTTCTTTGGGTGGTTTGGGTTTTTTTATTTTTACCCCTTTCTCTCTCTCCATCTAATTAATTTCTTTCCAAAGGTGGGGGGTGGGGAGGAAGAGGGGAAGGATTATATTATTATTATTATTATTATTATTATTATTATTATTATTATTATTATCATTATCATTATCATTATCATTATCATTATCATTATCACTATTGTACTGGTTCTGTTAGCTATATTTTGAGTTTCTGGAAATATTAAACTAGAGCCAATACACTTGTTTAGGGGGATTTCAAGGAGGGGGCAGTGTCTTTTCAGGCTAAAACCCCAGCAAGCTTCCCAGCAGATGCAGTGACTGGTGAAGAGCATAGGTCTTTGAAGGTGATAAAGATATATACCCCCTGCCCTTGAAGGAGATCTCTCACCTCTTTCCAGTGGGGATGTCCAGTCTTGGGATATTTTTTTGCCAGTCATCTTCATCTTATCTCAGTTCTGTTTGGGGAAGTAATGTGATAAATATCTCCATGATTATTTTCCTTTAACACATCTCTCTTAAACCTTATGCTTATTTTAAAACACAATAATACTTACTGTCTGTCTATTCCCCACTTCACAAAAGCCCTGCCTTTCGTCCACTACTAGAGCAGACAAGGTGGTTAGGGCAAGCCCAGCTACTTCTGCATAATCTTATTTTCAGCTCTGGAGACTGCCACCTTAATTCATTTACAGCTTTATCTTAGTAGTCTTCCAACAGTATTTTTCCCCACTGAAGTGCCTGCTCACCCATTCACACCAACAGAAAAACCAGAAGTGAGTGAGCCAATTTACTGAAACAAAGGTGAAAATAAACAATGCAGTTTCATCTGCATCATTCCTGGAGGGGAGTTAATTCACAGAATAGTGGGGATTGGAAGGGACCTCTGAAGATCATCAAGTCCAACCTCCCTGGCAGAGCAGGATCACCTAAAGAAGATCACATTGGAACGTGAGGACAGGAACTTGAGGGTGCTGGTGGCTGAGAAGCTCAATGTGAGCCAGCAGTGTGCACTTGCAGCCCAGAAAGCCAACCAGAGCCTGGGCTGCATCAGGAGAAGTGTGGCCAGCAAGTCAAGGCAGGTGATTCTCTTCCTCTACTACCCACTGGTGAGACCCCATCTGGAGTACTGCATCCAGTTCTGGAGCCCCTGTTACAAGAGAGATGTGGAGATGCTGGAGCATGTCCAGAGAAGGGCCATGAGGATGCTCAGAGGACTGGAGCACCTCTGCTATGAGGACAGACTGAAAGAGTTGGGGCTGTTCAGTCTGGAGAAGAGGAGGCTCAGAGGTGACCTTCTTGTGGCCTTCCAGTATCTGAAGGGGGGCTACAAAAAAACTGGAGAGGGACTTTTTAGGATCTCAGGTAGTGACAGGACTAGGGGGAATGGAGCAAAGCTGGAGGTGGGGAGATTCAGGCTGGACGCGAGGAGGAAGTTCTTCACCATGAGAGTGGTGAGAGCCTGGCATGGCTTACCCAGGGAGATGGTTTTCATGACTTCTGACCTAAAACTACAAAATGCTGTTATATTAATCAGCATTTGACCATTCAAGTTTTCCCAGGGTTGACTCTAATTTGGGTTTATTTTCATCCCACCATCTCCACTCAAAGCAAGGCTCAGACAGTATTCGAATTGCCAGCTGATGGAGGCTGCAGGTTTGCTGGCAGCACGGTGAAGGCTTTCCCATCTCTTTGTCACGGGTGTGAATTACAGTGTGCCCGAGGCAAAAGAGGGGCCTTAAAAATAACAAATGAAAATAGAAAATAAACGATGCTCTGCTTCTCCTTTTGCAGAGACAGCACAAATCAGGAGGTGAGCTCTGCACAGTGCTCTGCTAGAAAGCAATTTCCTGATTTTGGGTGATATGTAGCTAAGGATTTTGACTGATCTCATCTATATGTATATTCAGGCTTTCCAAGATGCTGTTAGTAAGCACACCCAAAATTTGAATGTCTTATTTTATTTTATAAAGTCTCTTTTATATTATTTCCAGGGGGAGTTATCTGTGTTACTTTGCAGCCCAACACAGCTTTGGGTCATCTGCAGGTTTAACAAACCTAATCTTTCTTCCTTCAGGCAGATAATTTATATGAAAGCTGTGTATGGACCTGTGCCTGGAGTGGATCCTGGCTCATCCTCACTCTGTGCAGCCTTTCATTTGGGAAAAGAATCACTGCTAAGCACTAGAAAGGCACAGGGGTTTGCCACCCATCCTCTGCTGATTTGATCCAGGGGGTTTCTCTGCCTGAGACTGTGCCAAAGCCTGTCTGGAGCCAAGCTGCGGCACATCTGGGGCTTCTCCTTTCACCCCAGAACCTGCTGCTAGTCTGCTTTAGGAGAAAGTGGGTTGGTTTGGTGTGGCTTGCTCTTGACTAACTCAAGCTGGCTGCTTTTCATCTTGTTGCCATCTCCTGAGTGTTTACAAACAAATTATTTGTTCCAGAGAGTTAAAATTAAGCTGACTGGTCAGCAGTCCCCTCAGCTCCTCTCGCCTTCCCTTTTCTGTTGTAGAAAACTCTTTTGTTCTTTTTTAATCTTGGGCTGCCCCAATGTGCCTGTGACAAATCTCCCAAATTAATCACCTACCATTCTGAGGTAATGCCAGTTGGTGCTGGGTGAAATTCCTCCTGCACAATGGGATTCAAGATGTTTGCCTCACCCAGGTGCTCTCTAACCACTTCTTTCTTCCAGGCTTGCATCTCACTCCCTTTTTCGGCTTCTCACTCAGGAGGAGGACTGATCACTGAGGAGGACATTCACTGAGGACTGATCACACAAAAAGTATTAAGCACTTTGACATTATTTATCATTAGTATTTGCTATTTATTGGGTACCAGAGCAACACTTTTCAGTGATTATGTTCTTATTATGATACAAGATTAAATCCTCTGTGAGTTGTATCACAGTATCACAGTATCACAGTATCGCAAGGGTTGGAAGAGACCTCAGAGATCATCAAGTCCAACCCATCACCACAGCCCTCAAGACCAGACCATGGCACTAAGTGCCATGTCCAAACGTGCCTTGAACGCCTCCAGGGACGGTGACTCCACCACCTCCCTGGGCAGCCCATTCCAGTGACAAATTACTCTCTCAGTGAAGAACTTCCTCCTCACCTCCAGCCTAAACTTGCCCTGGCGNTCTTCTCCAGGCTAAACAGTCCCAGCTCCCTCAGCCTCTCCTCATAGGGCTTGTGCTCGAGGCCTCTCCCCAGCCTCGTTGCCCTTCTCTGGACACACTCAAGTACCTCAATGTCCTTCCTAAATTGAGGGGCCCAGAACTGGACACA
Source organism: Eubucco bourcierii (assembly GCA_013396675.1). Taxonomy (NCBI): domain Eukaryota; kingdom Metazoa; phylum Chordata; class Aves; order Piciformes; family Ramphastidae; genus Eubucco; species Eubucco bourcierii. Next base: position 82,860 of record VWZE01010962.1, read on the forward strand.
GTACTCAAGGTGTGGCCTGACCAGTGCAGAGTACAAGGGGAGAATGACCTCCCTGCTCCTGCTGGCCACACTATTCCTGATGCAGGCCAGGATGCCATTGGCCTTCTTGGCCACCTGGGCACACTGCTGGCTCATGTTCAGTGCCCCGTGCTGGAGCCAGGCTCATCCAGTGCTTGTTTTTTTAAATCATTGTACAACAGGGAAGATTGTGTGGAGCCAAGCTGGTTCCTTCTGGCTTCTGATTGGTTTGCAGTTATTATTTTTTAAAAAGTTCTTAAGGGCTGATTCTCAAACAAAATTGGGGCTGGAGAAGACACCAAGGTTACCTCCTGTGCCCAGCCACCCCCCAGTAAACCCAGACGACTCACTGGCTGTCCTATGGCCACGTTTCTGAAAACCCTTCCTCAAGATCCAAAAATCCTCACACCTTCCCAGGAAGGACCCTGTCTGTGCAACCTCCCAGTTGCCCCCCTGAATGGATGCCTGCAAAAGACAAACCCAACTGCCCTTTTGGGATTCGTGTGCTTCTCCTGGTGCTGTGTAGGCTGGGGATACTCCTGAAGGCTGAGGCTCCCCTTCCTCCTTTTGGAAGCCCTGTCGCTATGGCGACTGTGTGCAGCTTCACAATCTGTTTGTTGTCCACCTATTGCAATCAGAAACGCTTCTGGAGCTTTTATCTTTTCACTGGCTTGAATTCAAATTGCTAGTAGGTGGTTTTGAATTCAAGAGGGAAACTGATAGGCTGCAAGGAAAGAACTTGCAGGAATCTTTGTGCTCCACTGTTGCAGTGATTTCATTTTTAGTGGTTGAAAGAGACTTTTTGCCAATTCTCTGTCCATTTTCTGTCTTTGTCACAGTGTTTGGAGAACATAGGAGAAAAAGAAAAATCTTTACTTAGCCCTCTGGTTTGGATGCCAAACCCACCAAACTCTCCATTATGACCCAGACAAGGTAGCCTCTGGAAGCTAAAGGAGTATCAAGGCTGGCCAGCCACAACCCTGCCCCAGTCCCTGGGGGACTGGCAGGAGCCAAGCAGCGTGGGCCAGTAGCCCTTCAGGGTCTGCAGTGTAAAGGCAGTTTTGGCCTGGAGCAGACCCGCAAATGGCCTGGGACAAAAGGAAAGGAGGAGCAACAAAGGGGAAGCCTCAGGATGTGCACATGGTAACTGTGCTCACCTTTGCTCCCCTGTGGATGCCTGTGCATCATCGAGGGGTGTTTCAAACCCGGGAGGTTGCTGCTCTCAGCTAAAGAGTTAATGCTTTTACCTGCCAGATTGTAGTGCTGCTGACTCCATCGCTAATTTAACAAATACACATCAATACAGCTGTGAGGTGGTGGTTGCCAGGACTGGCTCCTGGAAGGAAGTCCCTATCCTATTTGCACCAGCCAATACCTGGCAGAAGCTGGCCCCAGTGGCTGTGCCAAATGCTGCCCCTTGGAGGGAAAACAAACAAAATACTGAGATGGCACAGAAATGCTCAGAGAGAAAACATCACCTTAAGTTAGTAGACAGAACAAATACAAATGTGGCAAACCTGGCTAGATGCCCGGGGCTGGTCCGAGGTGCTTTGAATGGTGGTGCCCCGCACATCAGGGATCTGATGGGCATCAGCAAGTCAAAGAGTAAAGTGTGTGCTTTGATGCTGCAGTTGTGCTCCAGCCCTCGGCCTGAGGTGTGCAGGGAGCAATGTCTGGTGTTATCCCTTGCTGAAGGAGGTGGCATTAAAAAGTCACCTCCCCGTTCTGGTGGCACCATGCTGACTTCAGGAAGTCTGTTCTTATCAGCGATGAGCATGCTCAAGTTGGCCCAGACCTTATTAAAAAGTTGTTCTGAGTGCTCTGTCTGGCTGTATGCATTAGTGACAAGATCATTAGCATCAGAAGAAACACCAGCTTCGGTTGGGAGGAATGTAAACAACTGCTGCTCACAAAAGAGCTGCTTCATTTAGCATCCAGGAAAGGAAAAAAATAAAACCAAGAGAGACACACACACACACCCTCAGGCTGATGCTGCATGGCTGGCTTTCACTCAGCACAACCCTGCTTTGATGCAGAGTCTGAAGGCTCTTTAGGGACAAACGAGAGGGAAGAAGATGAAAACTGTTGAACCTGTTGCAGTTCAGGGTCCCATACTGGAGTTATCCACCCCTCTTATGATCCCGTGGCAGAGCTCAGCCCATTGGCTCAGCATTGCTCTTGTCTTCTACTACTAATAAAAGGAGTCCATCTGAAAAATCTCCATTTTACTGTGTTTTCATCTCAGGGAGCTGAAAGGGCAACAACTGAATTCAGGACAAAACAAGGAATTATTGCTTTACTGAGGTTTTCTTCTTTCCTCTTATAAATAGCCAATATCCAACTACAACAGCAGTCACTTTCTAGTCACCCATCTTTGCTGAAGGACCCAACTTCAAGCTATTACCAACTCAGCCTCAAATCACCATTTAATTAGGCTGAGACACAAGTTTGCTTCGCAGCAGCCCCTGCTCAGATGGTTGCTTTCTGGAGCTACAAGCAGGTTGCAGACTGTGATCAGGATGTCCAGGCTCAGACAGCAATGGCTCTGGATGGGACAGGCCCTGTGGCACTTACTAAGCCCAGCTTTTGTGGCACAGTGTGGCATGAAACAGGCCTGAGGATCCAGAGGGTGCTGTGCAGAGCAGAGTTCACAACTCCCCAGTTTAGCAGCACTCATGCCAAGCAGGGAGAGGATTTGCACAACACTGCCAAGGGGAGAACCCAGCTATGAGTGCATTTGGCCCTTCACTTTCTGGAGAAGTGTGTTTGTTTGGGTCATTAGTGCAATCAGGACAAAGCAGGGATGAACTGGGATGCTGAAGTCTGCTTCCTGAGCAAACATCTAGCCTCATCTTCCCCAGAACACCCTGTGGACACTTTAAACACAGGCAGCAATCTAGGCAGTGTGTGAACAGGTTGTGGAACTCAGAGGGGTTTTCAGACACTTCTCAAGCTCACCCCTAGCCTACCATCCCTGTTCAGGTGATTTTCTGAGTGAGACTGATCACAGAAACCTTTGTTACTCCAGATGGGAGTCACCGAATTCCTCTGCCTCTCTGAAAAATGGCAGCATCCAATAGTGGCTGATATTGCTGGCACAAAACTGCATGGGCTCAGAGTGACCAGCAGCTAGTCCAGACACTCCCCATAACACCTCCCAGCTAGACATTCTCTCTCCTGTTTTTTCTGCTGCCATCTACTAAGTCCATGATGTTGTCCCACCACATCAGATAGGCTTTGAGCATCGCACCTGAACCACGAGGAGGGGAGGGCAGAGCGCTTGCGGCTCTGCGGTACTCAACTGCTGCTGCTGGGTAAAACATCACCGGGAGATGAGAAAGGGCTCTCTGGCAGCAACAGAGCAGCCTGTTCCTGCTGCTGCTCTGCTGCAGCTGCCTGAGGTTGCAGCAGCTTCAGTGTGATTCATCCCAGCCCGAGAGTAATTGGTGTTGGCTGCCAAGCCCTGAAACTTGTTTGGTCCTACTTAGGCTTTCCCGCTATAGGACATGCGACTTTACAAAGCGCTCTGCCTGTGTTTTCGTAAAGCCCTTAGTCACCTCCTGGTCTCAGCAGTGATGTGTCAGTCCCGGGAAGGAGCAGGCAAAGCAGATCTGGCAAGAGCACGCAAATTACTTTCACTTGCACAAGGAAGAGAAAAAAAAGGGAAAAAAGGCAGATAAATAAGAGGAAGTCAGTAGTTTAAAGCAGCAGAATCCCAAGCGAGTTCCTTTGTTTTAGAAAAGCCTGAATCATCTCCCGGGGAATGGGGGTTGTGAGTGCCCCAGTGCTGGCCAGGAAATATTTCTGTGCAAGAAGGTGAACATACTGATGGCAGAACAAGTAGTCAGGACTCCGCTAACTCCCCGCTCCAGTTTCTCCTGGCCAGGCTGCTTCAGTTTCACCTGACCTTACTCGAGCTGAGAAAATGACTGTCCCTGGGCTTGTCTTTCCCTCGGGAACCTCCACAAGGACCTGAACACATATCCATCCAAGCTCTGATATGCTTTGAGAAGGTGATGGTCCTGTAGAGAAGATTTTCCACCAAAAACATTCAGCATCATGTGTTTTAAGATGGTTGGTTGCCTTAAATCTTGGTGGATTCATTTTCCAAGCCAGGCATTTTGCCCATGGGCACCTGGAGGGCTTTATCAAAGCATTTTGCTTTCCACAGCACCACCTTGGTCACTGACCCTGAAAAATCCATCCCCAGAAATGAATAGGTTGAAGCTGCAGTGATTGCAGTGCTCCTGGTGGGAAGCACAAAGCACTCTTGAAGTTTGCCAGGTATTCCCATAAAGGGTCTCCTATACTATAACTAGCCCCCCAAAGAAGCTGCAGTGTGGGTCCCCCAGGCATGGAGTGGTGTATTTGTGGAGTTTTCTACCTTGGGCCAGCAACTAGCTGCACACTGCCATTTGCCTTGTATCCCCCAAATCATCTCCAAAGGTGATCCTAAATACCTCTGTTGGCAATTCAGTGGTGGTGAGTCCACCATCCTTGGTACAGTGTTGAGCCCTACATCAGGCTGTGAGGTTCCCACATCCCTGGCAGTAAGAGAGACCTCTGTTAAAGCTCCCATCCAGTTGTTGAATTTATGGGTTGGCAAAAGGCTGGGCCTGCCATGCTCATCATCAAGGACAGTCTGAGGGAGCTGAGGTTGTTCAGCCTGGAGAAGAGGGGGCTCCAAGGAGACCTAATAGCAGCCTTCCAGTACCTGAAGGGGGCTTACAAGAAGGATGGAGAGAAGCTGTTTACAAAGGCCTGCAGTGACAGGCCAAGGGGCAATGGCTTCAAACTAGAGAAGAGCAAATTTAGGTTGGATGTTAGGAATGAGTTTTTTACTGTGAGGGTAGTATGAGGAATGCTAGAACAGGTTGCCCAGGGAGAGATGAGGCTCGACAGGGCTCTGGGCAACCTGATCTAGTTGAGGATGTGCCTGCTGGCTGCAGGGGTTTTGGACTAGATGACCTTTGGTGATCCCTTCCACACCATTCTATGATTCCATGATCATAGAATCATAGAATCATAGAATCATAGAATGGTAAGGTTGGAAGGGACCTCAAGGATCATCTAGTTCCAACCCCCTGCCATAGGCAGGGACACCTCCCACTAGTACAGGTTACTCAAGGCCTCATCCAATCTGGCCTTGAACACATCCAGGGAGGGAGCAGCCACAACCTCCCTGGGCAACCTGTTCCAGTGCCTCACCACCCTCACTGTAAAGAACTTCCTCCTAACATCCAGTCTAAATCTCCCCTCTGCCAGTTTAAACCCATTGCCCCTTGTCCTGTCATTGCAGGACCTTGTAAATAATCCTTCCCCAGCCTTCCTGTAGGCCCCCTTCAGATACTGGAAGGCTACTATCAGGTCCCCTCGAAGCCTTCTCTTCTCCAGGCATAAACCAGGGAGCTCTTATAGAAATAAGCCTTGTCACTAGGTCCTTGTCAAGATGCATGGTGCAACACACCTCATCTGAGCTCCAGCTCCAGGATCTCCATGGACTGCAGCCAACACCTTCTAGGTGCTGTTTTCAAATTTCCTCTCAGAATGATGAAAGGCTGGAAGTTCGATTTATTAAAAGAAATAATCTTAGCTCCTGGAGCCGAGATTTCAATTTCATCACCTCCAGGAGCTGAGACTTTGGCACAGATGGATAGTGCCTATCTGTTAATCCAGTGCTGGAGAGAAGAAAGGAAGCAAAACCTGGTTGCTCTATAGCAAATCAAAGAAAGAAATTCTTTTGGGGCTCTGCTCTCACCTGAGTCCCAAAGAGCACTGGTGCATTGACATCTTAAGAGTGGGGTTTTTTTCCAGAGGTCAAGCTCACGTCCCCAGCACAGAACAATGAGAATAAAAACTGACATTAAATTCCCTGTGACTAAAGCCTTGATTCAGAGTCACTGCAAGTGCAGACCCCAGAGAACACGAAGCGCTGTTAGAGTTGTACTACAAGGCTTTGGATTATTGTTTTTTCCCCCCTCTACTCTTCTGGTGCCTGATGTTCCTGCAATTAATTTAGCCTGCATTTCTAACAGTGTGTGAGCAGGAGGAGGGGAAGCAAATTGATTTCTGGTTTTCCTTGTATCCAAACAGTATGGCTTGTAAAAGGAGGAGCTTACGTTTTAGGCCCAGCATAAATCTCTCGTGCGTTCTGGATTACCCATGAAAAGTACCCTGAAGGGTATATCTTAGGGAGGAAAAAAGAAATGCAGAGGCATACAGTGGGTCCCATGCACTGCAACTTGCAGAAGACAGGTGAGGACTGGGACCCTGCACAGGGACGCTGGATGCTGCAGCTGGCAGCAGGTGGCTGCCTGGAAGCCACTCAACGGGGGCGGTGAGTGGCTGCTCAGGACAGACAACCCAGGATAGGAAGTCACCAATAAATTATTTCTGATCTCACCATGACTCACTAGAGGAACTTCCCTACCATAGATCATCTTTTGGAGACATCTTTACTGACAACAGATTTGTGGTGGTTCTTTTTTTTTTTTTTTTTTTTTTAAACCCCAGACTTAGAAAGCAACCCAAACACAGCACGGAACAATCACCGCGTGCTTAGCACCTACAGGAGAAGTGCTTGCGCTGCAGTTTTTGGTTCGAGAGCACTGTAGGCTCCGAGTTATCCTTTCTAACCCCACGCTGCTGGCGTTCACATTGCTTTGGCAGGCCTGCTGGTGAGAACGCTGAGGTGGAGGGTGAGCCTGATGTCCTGGAAAGGCTGCGGAGTCAAACCGAGAGAGCGTGGGTGTTGGTGAGACTTTCAGCTCTCCCTGCTGCACCCAGCCTTTACAAAAAGTCAGAGCCAGGGCTTGTTGTCTGTATTTCTCTTCCTGCTGTCCCTTGGAACACCACCCCGTGCACAAACATGGCCGTGGACTAAATGTCTCAGAGCTGATCCTTTCCAGGAGACGCATGTTACCTTTTCTTCTTTGACATGCCTCATGCGCCTCGTACCACCGCTGAACCCGAAGCAGCAGTGTGGGGAAAAGTGCTGATGAAAATAATTCCAGGAAAAAAGGAAGCCAGAGGAGCTCTGCCAGCTCTTATATCTCCTCCTAAAGTTGTGATAAACATACACAGCCTTGAGGAAGCACATGCAGCCGTGTTCATCACTCACAGCTGTTTTGAATGAGAGTAAGAGAATCTGTCGCCCCCAGAGCAAGCAATATTCCAGGGGCTGCTGTGTTGGAGAGTTGGTGGCGCAGCCTTGCACGCTGTGGTGCTCTCTATGATGGTTCCTGAAGCTGTCAGAGATATTTGGTGCTCACCTCTCCTAGCCACCACCCAGCTTGCTAGGGCAGGTGGGCACTCTGGTAGAGCCTGCAAGTGCACAGGATGTGAGAGGAGGCACAGCTGGGGAGATGGGGTGGGAAGGAGCAAGGCAGATGGGCTGAACATGCAGCACATGGAGACAAAGGGATGGGTTCCTCACTTGGAAGGCTGTTGGAAGGCCTGTTTGAAAAGATTTGGGTTGATGAAAAGCTCAACATGAGCCTGCAGTGTGCACATGCAGCTCAGGCAGCAAC
>VWZE01010962.1:90734-110385 GCA_013396675.1 Eubucco bourcierii
AGGCCAGGTTGGAGGAGGCCTTGAGTGAGCTGTACTAGTGGGAGGTGTCCCTGTCTATGGCAGGGGGTTGGAACTAGATGATCCTTGAGGTCCCTTCCAACCTTACCATTCTATGATTCTATGATTTCTCTAGTGGGCTGAGGAGGAAGAAGTTTTGGGTGCTTGAGATGCGGCACACGTTCAGGTATGTTGGTGGGGGATTTAGATCAGCTTGATCTACTTAAGATGCGAAAGATAGTCCAAGATACAGACTGAAAATCTGGAACCAAAATGAAGGACTTCGTGTTGTTAAAACCAGATAAATACTCTGTCCCTTTCTGAAAGATGAGCAGATTTTACTGCAGATTTTTCTGCTTTTTATCCTCCTGTTTTGTACTTCTGGTGAACTGTTCCCTCAAAGGAAGGCAACACTTCCATGTTGCTGAGAGGAGCTGCTCCAGGTCTGGCTGGGGATTGAAATCTCCTTGAAAGAAATTTTCCATAAGCAGTGAAAAGACTTCTCAAAATTATATGGGGAGCCTTTTAATTTAAAAAAAAATAAATTAAAAAAAATTAAATATATAAACAAAATCAATCTGATTGTGTTAGTCCCTCTTACTTTACTCCACCTGCAGTTCTTCTGCAATGGCTGGGGCTGGAAACATGAATTCAATGCCAGGTCTGGTTCCAGAACTGTAGTCAATCCAAAGCATAAAACCTCTTTGGTTAATAGTTTTAGTTCTGTCATTCTTCAGTTTCCAGCCTCAAAGCATTCACTCATCAGAGAAGTGCCAGCATTCAGCCTCTGGCTCTTGTCTGGAGGCAACTCCTCAGGTTGCCAGAAGTTTGCACAGTCAGATTTCAGATAAACTCATGCTTTCACAAGCTGTTGGAGCTTTCTGAGCCTATTTTGTCTAAGAAAAAATATTTTCACTCCATAAAAAGGAGTTTACTCCAGGTCTTTTTCTATTTTGTAGGCAATATTTTAGTTCAGACTCTACCCTTGCCAACACCATGGACTGGTATTTTGTTGTCTTTCCTGCTAATGAAGTAAACAGCTTTGCGTTCTAGCTCATGATAATAGCACAGTTATATTCCTCATTTGCCTTGGCCAAGACAAGATATTATAATTAGTTTTGTTTTGTCGTGTTTCATTTTCTGAATCACCTTCAGGAGGCGTGGAGTTGGTGGAAAGACACCAAACAGGCTGAGAGGCAAAGGCAGGGAAAACATCTGAAATGAACCTGCTGCGCCAGGATCCACTGGGACAAAAGCAATAATGTTCTTTGTCGCCTCATGTTGTGCAGACAGGTAAGAAAAGGCTCGTTTGTGTGTGTGTGTGGTTGAAGTACAGGCCCTGGTATTTTATATCTGTCACTTGTAACTCTTGGTGAAGTGCCTGCACAGAGTCTTGGCTGGCTTTTGCTGCAGGGAGGTGGAAAATGCAGTGCTGGGTTTTACTGAGTGCTTCCCGGGTACCGGAGCAATTTTGCTCAGCAGCCTCTTCTGATGGAGGGGGGAAAAATTCACATGACTTGAACTCTGCAGCCTGATACAATCATTAGAAAGCTTTGACTGTGTTATAAATAACTTTTGATGCTAGCACAGCTTTGTGCATGCTCCTCTCTGAAGTGCCTACCTTGGCAGACACTGCAGCAGCCTCCCCTAATGAGGAGGGGAGGCTTCCATGATGGAAGATGCTGGTGGAGATGTTGGGCTGAAGAGATCTCTGCATTCATCCTGTGACAGTGCCACCTTATGCTTTGCTAGAGATGAGAGAGGCTTGAGGTCTTTCCCCATATTCACCACCCCATGTGCTCCTGGACATGGGTTCACTTTGTTAGCTGTGTAGGGTTGCACCTGGATCCCACAGGACCTTGTTACAGACTCAGCATCACTTATTGCATGGCCAAAACTTTTATTGAAAGAGACCAGCAAATTTCAGGGCAGCCAGGAAAAAAAAAGCCTTCTCCTCAGCAAAATGAGTTTCTGAGCAGCTGCCAATTAGCTGCTGCAACAGCTCATGATGTCAGGTAGCGTTTGAAAGCCAGAGATTTATAATTCAGGGTCATGTAAAGTCTATGGCAAATCAAATCTGTGACGGAAAAAAAAGAGCCTGCAATAAAAAGATTCAACACAGGAAGTCTGCTAATCTGTTAATTTTACTTAGGATAATTACAGTATTTACATCTAGGTAGTACTAGGTACAACTAGGTAGTTCAGGACTTTGATATACGCTAATGTGATTTATGGGCAGCAGCAAAGGAGCTGGGTTGAGGTCATCGCCCAGGAACATTCACCCTCTGTGCAAAGCAGTAATGAGCTTGTGCTGCCCCATCAGGCACAACTGCCCACAGGTGCCTCCTGTCTGAAGCATGCCATCTTTGCAGGTGGCTGCTCACAGATGACCCTACACGGTGCTGATTAAATGCTAATGAAGATGCTGCAGTTAGAGACAACTCAAACTGCTTGACAAAGGGCCCAAAGGAGCAAGCCAAAGATAATGTACTGGCCACAGAAGAGACACAAGTGGGATAGGAGAAAGGAGAAGAGACTGCTTCGTCTTCCAGGAGTTGCTTCTGGTGCTTCAACAGCGGCCACGGCTCCAAATACAAAAGAGGTCACCACCATCACCTACAGCTCCATTCTGCCAACACAACTGAGCTGAGGAGATAGCTGCAAACTGAGCAGTGCCAGGGGTCTAACGATTTTCAGCAGGAACACTGAGGCTCTTGTGGGTTTGAGGATCTGCTTTGTTCCTTTCTCTTGGATGCCACCCTCCCTCCATGAGGTTTCCAGCTATAAGCAGGACAAACCATGTTGGTGAGGTGATGGAGACAGTCACTACCCGTGATAGAAATATTGTGTGAGCACAACGGCTGCAGGAGTAGTAAAGGCAGTTTTTGAGGGAGATGCCATCTGTAGTACGGGAGCAGAATAAGGACAGACTCCTTTCACCAGCAAGAAGGAGCACTTTGGGGTGCAAGTCTCGGGTTTTAAAGGTGTGTAGCATCTGGACCAAAAAGAGGAGAGTTTTGTTTGGGTTTATCAACAGCTGGTGACTGAAAAGAGGCTGATGCTTGTGGGTAACACCAGAGCAGACAAGGTCAAGGTCTGGGAAATAGATAAAAACCACCTGAAGCAAATCTAGCACAGGCATTTCTGAATGTTGCCCACCTGTAAGTGTTACCCAGTAGACCTACTGGGATTTGCCTTTACCTCAACCCTTCCAAGGAGATCCTACATGGATAAAATGCAGTCTGTCCTAGAACAACTGAGAAAGGATGAGGTATATTCTTCTGCCTCCTACCTGGGAGCACCATCTCTTTGCCATCTCACTGCCCTGCAGGAAAGGTACACACTGGTCCTGAGAGGCACCCAAAATATCTGACTAGGTAGACACATCTGTGTTGTTCCTCACACCAGTCCCTTTAGAGAGTGGTTTACTTCATTGGAAGGTTTCTGGAGAAACCAGAGGCTCAGGGACAATCCTCACAGAACCACTGTCTTTTTGTTTTGTTTTGTTTTGTTTTGTTTCCCATAGGCTTTCATCTCTGAATGATTCAGAGATCAGTGGCTTATGAGTATTTTAAATGGAGGATGGATGGCCACTCGCTCTGCATGGAATGGTGGAGTGCCAAAGCCTTGGCACCTGGAGCCAGCTCTCACCCCTAGAAGTGAACATCAGTGAAAAGGTTTGGTGACAGGCATGACAACTTACACACTGAAACCATGCAAAACCAAGCTCACATTCTACAGGAAAGGCTGCATCTCTGGGATGAATTTTGGCAATCACACATTATAGGTATTGAATATACCTTCAAAAACTCCACAATACTGACATTTGGAGGAGGGAGAACACAAAACAACGAGCCCATGTTTTTCATTAAAAAATTATAACATTTCATGTCTAAAATGTCAAAATGAATCATGTTGATGCATCTGATACAACTGGCATGAAGAGGCTGCTCCTACAGCATGCCACCTCCTGTGGCGTGTGGTGGGATACGAATGCCCCTTTTGACTTGCATTGTAGCTGATGTCTTCTAGGATATGGATGAGGAAGAAGGAGGAGAAAGATACTAAGCAGCTGCCTCTCTCTCTCCAGAGTAGAAAACCTCCTGTAATCTCCTTCCCCAGCACATAAACATCCACCTGAGACTCAGCACAGGAAGACAGCAAAGAGATGGGAGTGACCAAGAAAGAACAGCACAGTCAGAAGAAGAGGACATGTTCCCAAAGGCACCACCAGTGTGCCACAGAATCACAGAAACATTCAGATTGGAAAAGACCCTCAGGATCACCAAGTCCAGCTGATAACCCTACCCTGTAAGGTTCACCCTAAACCATATTCCCAAGCACCGTCATCTAGGTTTATACTGAAAATACCTGCCTGATGCCCCATAGAGAGAAAATCCTGATGTGCCAGTGCCATATTGCTTTGCAGTCCCATCTTCACCACACTGGTGCACTACCACACTGGTAGCTCTGAGATCTTTCCAGAGGCAACAGCTGCACCCTTCCTCCTGGCTTATGTGCTGGAGCAGGGATGCCAGAACTCACCTTTGACCTGCATCAGCAATAGTGTGGCCAGCAGGAGCAGGGAGCTCATTCTCCCCCTGTACTCTGCACTAGTTAGGCCACACCTTGAGTACTGTGTCCAGTTCTGGGCCCCTCAATTGACGAAGGGCATTGAGGAGCTTGAGTGTGTCCAGAGAAGGGCAATGAGGCTGGGGAGAGGCCTCGAGCACAGCCCTATGGAGAGAGGCTGAGGGAGCTGGGATTGGTTAGCCTGGAGAAGAGGAGGCTCAGGGGAGACCTTCTTGCTGTCTACAGCTACCTGAAGGGTGGTTGTAGCCAGGAGGAGGTTGCTTTCTTCTCTCAGGCAAGGAGTGACAGAACAAGAGGACACAGTCTCAAGCTGTGCCAGGGGAAGTTTAGGCTGGAGGTGAGGAGAAAGTTCTTGACTGAGAGAGTCATTGCCTGCTGGAATGGGCTGCCCAGGGAGGTGGTGGAGTCACCGTCCCTGGAGGGGTTCAAGGCGCGTTTGGACATGACACTTGGTGCCATGGTCTAGTCTGGAGGGCTGTGGTAATGGGTTGGACTTGATGAGCTTTGAGGTCTCTTCCAACCTTGGTGATACTGTGAAATCAGGTGACTGAGCCATGTTCACAGTCATATGGAAAGAGAGGGAAGCAAACAGAGCAGCTCCAGGCTGCTGCAGTGGAGTGGGTAAATTCAGCAAGGCAGCAGGCAGTGGTGTGTCCCCACCCCCAGATCTGGCCTTCACAGAATCAGCTGGTACTAATTTTGAACAGATTTTCAAATTGCAACCTCAAATGCCTTTTTTTTTTTCCCTTTTTCTTCCCCCCTCCCCCTTTTTTTTCTTCTTTTTTTCTTTTGCAGCTGGGACCATTGCTGGTGGTGGCATGGTGTGAGTGCCTGGTGAGCCACTGAGCTGAGTTTTGGGCAGCATCCCTTCCTGTGTCCAATGGGAAGAGGCTGGAAAGCAGCTGAAAAGAGTGAGACAACAGGCCAATGTTCTGTCATTGTGAAGGAGTCAAGTGTCAGAGAAACAAAACAGACTTTCCAGCAACTTGTAGCTTTTCTTCTGGAACTGGATGCAACTTCCTCCCAGATGAGACAAAAATCATCCCACTGACCCCTTCCCTCAGGCTGAGGAGGAAGGAGCATCACCACTGATGCCTCTGGATCTCCATGGGAACCAGATCAGAGAGGGGGAAAGTGAAAGAGAAAAGCAGAGAGCAGATGGGAATGAGGAGGGGCTGGTGTTGGGCTGAGAAGCCCTCTGTGCAGCTGAGATGCCCTGTGGTAAGCAGGAACAGGCTTGCTGCAAAACCTGCTGCCTTGGAGCAGACAATGAAGCTATGTATGGAGCATGTGGAGGGGGAATGGCACGTTTCCTCACTACAGATTAAAGCTGGCAACAACATTGCAGAGTGAGCCTGTGAGAAAAAGCAGGAGGAGGCAAGAAGGCCTTGCTCTTCCCACAGGTTTCATGGGGAGCAGAAGAACAGGGTGATCGAAGAAAGGAGACAAGGGATGCTTTTCCACACCCATACTCCTCCTCCCCTCCAGCCCCTTGGGGAGCCTGTGGTAGGAAAATACCCTCAGCAGCACCACTTCCTCCTCTCCAGCCATAGTCTGGGGGTCTCCAGACAGTAGGGGCTTTCACTCAGGCTGGGGTAAGCAACCTAGGGTACCAGTGGCCACTGAGCCTACCCAGATATCACTGCTGAGAAGCTCATCCCTTCACTCTGTGGCAAACCAGCTGCAGAAGGGCAGAAGCATGGGAGTTCATGGTGAGCCAGGCAGAAGACCAGCAGTGGGCTGGCCAAATGTTGCTTACAGGCATTAGCTCTGCACCTTGAGAGCAACAGGTTTCTGCTGCTCAGGAGCAGTGTGAGACCATTCCCATGCTGCTGAGGGGAAGAGGTTGTGCTCTCCACCAACAGCAGTCCCCTCCTGTTGGGACATCTGCTTGCTTGCCTACCTGCTGATAGTAGCAGTGTCTTGGGCAAGCACAGGCAGTGAATTAGTCTTGCTCTGCCTCTCTCCATTTCTTCTTTGAACTATCTACCCAACCATTCCCCTTGGATGCTCATTTTTAGCTGAAGGAATGGAACCCACAGCGGTGTCAGTCGGGGAGGCAGTGTTGTTGCTGTCTTCTGCCCTGCTGCCTTCAGAGGAGGGAGTCTTCCAGAAAGGGTGCAGGCCTCCCTACATGGGTGCTCCCCTCCTGGAAGCTTACCTCTCTGCCTGCACTGGCATTGCTCCAGCTCACACAGCTTGACTCATCTTTACATCAGCTTTACTCAGCACTTTGTGGCCCCAGACCGCCTTGGGGTGGTGTTAGCTTCTTTGTTGGGAACTAGCAGGAGAGAGCTGAAGGATGTTGGTGCCTTTACTTGACTGATCACACAGATGATAGAATCACTTTGGTTGGAAAAGGCCTTTAAGATAATCGAGTACAACCATCACCTATGTAGAGTCTGCTACTAAACCTTGTCCCTTAGCACCATATCTATGTGTCTTTCAAACACCTCTAGGGACAGCAATTCAACCACCTTCCTGGGGAGCCTATTCCAGTATTTGATAAAACTTCAAGTGAAAAAGTTTTTTCTACTACCCAATGCAGATGGCTGCTCCTGCCTCCCCTCTTGAAGGTGGGATGTATGGGTGGGATTTCATCACCACACCTGACTACGCAGCTCCTGTGACTCCTGTATAAGTGGTACAAGCATAGGCCCACCCAATGCAGCTGCAAAGCTTCTTTATTCCAACCCAAACATCTGCATTTCCAAAGATACTCCCTCACTATCTGTGGCAGGAGGACACAATCATGAAGTTTACTCTATGGTGTGTTGCTATGTGCCTGACAAACTGGCTGAGGCTTTGGCTGTTTCTCTTAGGCAACAGACACCTTTCAGGCAGCAGACTCCTGATGACCTGACATTTCTTTTAAGGTATGGCATATAGTGGGAAACTCCTGCCCATCCCCTCCGTCTTCCACACAGAGCAGCATGCTGTCTTGGTGCCACATTGCCCAAACTATGGTGTTTCAGTACAAGAAGGAAGGATTTGGTGTGCAAGGTACAGCAAATGCTGCACACCACCTGGAGCTCATTATCTCCTCTCCAAAGAGAAGAAAAGGAAGCTGTGGTCTAGTCATTAGGCCTGTCCAGACCACTCTCCACTGTGGCCTGCTCATCAGTGCAGCTCTCTTCTGCTGATAGGCTTGTGGAAAGCATCAGAAATGTTAAACTTGCCTTCTGCTCCGCCGCAGGTTTACCAGCGATTTGTTTTTCTCTAAGCTAGGCAGCTGCTGGCCACACTGCTCTCTGCAGCTCTAATGGTCATTTTCATAGCATTGTAGCAATTGCCTGGATGGAAAAGCCCTTAGGATCAAGTCCAACCACAGCCTAACACCTCCCTGTACACAACTGTTAGACAGTGTCTCAAAGCACCTCACACAAATGTTTTTTAAACATCCTCAGGAACGGTGAGTCCACCACTTCCCTGGGTGGCCTCTCCCAGTGCCCAGTGACCCTTTCAGAGAATAAATGTTTCTTAATGTCCAATCTAAACCTCCCCTGGTGCAGCTTGAGGCTAGGACTTCTTACATGGGAGAAGAGGCCAACCTCCACCTTGCTACACCTCCTTTCAGGTAGTTGTAGAGCGTGGTGGTTTCCCCTCAGCCTCTTCTTCTCTGGGCTGAACCACCTGATTTTATCTGTGGCTCCACAGTTCAGATGCATCCTCCATTTTTAGAATGAACAAATGGCACTGACATGGCCATCACTTCTCCCCTGCACACCTACCTTCCCCTGGGATGCTTAGAAAATGTGTTCTAACATTCCTGCCACTCCACAAAGCTCTCTGTATTGTGCAAGAAAGGGAAGCTATACTTGAAAATTATTGTTCCTTCAGGAACAAAGGAAAAAGGTGGTGGGGACAAATGGGCTTTTTCCCTCCCACCACCACGTCCAGTGGAGATGGAGGCCAGAACATGACAGTCAGGACAAAGTGATGCCAGGTTGAGTGTGCAACATTGTCCCAGGGAAATGGGGCACTTCATGCCTCTGGACAGAATATTGCCTCTCACCTTCGCCTGCGCTGCGGAGCTGCTCTCTGAGGTGGCTTGCTGAAGCTTTTCCTCCTCCCCTCCCAAACACAACCCTTAATGTGCTACAGTAAATAGGGCTGCCAGCAGCCCTGTGCTGGAGCTGCTGTGGCTCATGAGAGAGCTCAGGCCCTTTGCAGTAGGAGAAGCAGGAGTAGAGCTTTTCAGTGGGTAGTAGCTGAGAAGAGATTTTCCATCCTGGGTCTGTAAGCAATTGATGCTTTACAGTCCGTATTTTTCCACTTGGGAAAACCAGGTTTGGGACAGATGCTACAAGAGCGATCTGAAATCAGATTTAACAGTTAGGGCTTTATGCACTGCAGCAGAACAGAGGTTCAAAGGGGAGAGAGAGTGCCTGCAGCTTGCTGGCTGGAGGGATGCATTTTAAAAAAGCAGTAATAAAAAAGATCCAACCCCCCCAAAACAAAGCTTTCTTGCAGGCACAGCCTCAAGTAAATGCACATGAAGACACAAAGGAGAGGAAAATGCCTACACTGATGTGTCTGTCCCCAGCCAAAAAAATATGCTTAGGGCAATATGCACAAACTGAAGGGAGAGAAACTAGGATGATGTCACTGGACCCAAAACAAAGTCCTCAAGGAAATAAATTCCCCAATCAGCCAGCATCTGGGTTCCAGGTCCTGAACAAACAAACTGCATACAAAATAGACAATCATAAACAAGGACATCTGACATTCTACTCAGCTGGACAGGACGTTAACTGGGAGCTCAGATTTCAGGGAATGGCATTTAACCTGGATATCCTGCTGCCCAGATGAATGCTTTCAACCAACAGACAACCGAGTGCCAGGCTGCATCAAGAGCAGTGTGGCCAGCAGGGCAAGGGAGGGGATTCTGCCCCTTTACTCTGCTCTCCTCAGACCCCACCTGGAGTCCTGTGTGCAGTTCTGGAGATCCCAGCACAGGAAGGACATGGAACTGTGGGAGCGGGTCCAGAGGAGGCCATGAAGATGCTCAGAGGGCTGCAGCAGCTCTGCTGTGAGGACAGTCTGAGAGAGTTGGGGCTCTGCAGCCTGGAGAAGGGAAGGTTTTGAGGGGACCTGATAGTAGCCTTCCAGTATCTGAAGGGGGCTACAGGAAGGTTGGGGAGGGACTATTGACAAGGTCTTGCAATGCCAGGACAAGGGGCAATGGGTTTGAACTGGTAGAGGGGAGATTTAGACTGGATGTCAGGAGGAAGCCCTTTACAGTAAGGGTGGTGAGGCACTGGCACAGGTTGCCCAGGGAGGTTGTGGCTGCTCCCTCCCTGAAGGTGGTCAAGGCCAGGTTGGAGGAGGCCTTGAGTGACCTGTACTGGTGGGAGGTGTCCCTGCCTATGGCAGGGAGTTGGAACTAGATGATCCTTGAGGTCCCTTCCAACCTTACCATCCTATGATTCTCCATTGCTGAGGCCACCCTCTCCCTTCTCTTCTGTTCCAGTCCTGCCATCATCACCAAAACTGTCTTGCAAATTCAGGATAAGCTTTCTACCAACAACACTCAGTAAATAAAATCAACTAGCTTTAAACTCAGGATCCTGATTCAGGTTGTTCTTTTCTTCTTCAGGGTGGAAAACAGCAAACCATATCACTTCAGAGCAGCAACACCAGCTGGTAACTTAATCCTGACATTTGCTTGCTGCAGATTAAAGAAAGCTCCAGTAAGTACTGAAAAAAAAAAAAAAAGTTTTGGTTCTGTCCATAGCCAGACACTATCACTGGAGTACACTAATGTTTAACATCAGAACAGTCAATGAAAGAACTTCACTGCATGGATCACTGCTGACACAAATGCAACTTCTTGTAGTGGGAAAAATTTCTTGGACCTTCTGTGACTTCCCTGCATCTGCTGAGGCTGTTGACATAGGAGTCACAATTTGATGCAGTGAGGATATCAGGCCATTTGGTAGAGGAGGCATCAAAGAAAACATGATGTAGTTTTCACAGTAACAATTTTTAGCCAGTAAGAACTACAGCCTGGCCTGAACTGGGAAAACAGGAGTAGAAAGCCAGCTGAGAATTAGTTTGTTCACAGACTGCTTACTAGCATTCACCCTAGCCTGTGAATTTCCTGACTTGACTTTCACCTGATGCATGGGAGTGCTTTATGAACCCTGATAAAAGCTAACGTTCATTAATGGCCCACAAGCTAAACAGACAGAACTGTGACAGTGAGTGACATTTTCCTCTCCAGGGGAGGTGGTCTAGTCACACTCAAGCACAGAAGCAAGAATAAGTAGTTTCTAACAGTGACACAACCCCTAATTGTATAGGTCATCACTTTGACTCAGCTTCAAGAAAGCATGTCCACACAAAATGCTATTTGCATAAATTACACTTAGCCAGGCCAAGGCCTGCACCCACTGCACTTACATGGTGGAATTTAATGTTGATCTCAGTGAGTCACAGGCCTGGTTCTTAATTGTGTGGGAGTAAGACCAAACTCACAGTCAAAATCTGGACACAAAACCCAAGAGCTACCCAACTTGAGTTGCCTAGCTTAAGCCCCTGGCCTGCAGATCATTCTCCTCCCTCATTCACTGACTGCCTACTTCTGAACACAAGAAAAAAAAAAAAACAACCAAACAAAACTTTGACAGGAAGCTCCAGCAGATTTTATTCAATGGTATACAATAGGGAGAACTTAAGATTACAGAAGAATTGTACACACTACTGATGTTTTAACTTGCTGAAACAAACCCATAGTGACAAGGATGACTGAGGCCGACGACGTAACAAGAAGCATGGTGCCCATCTCTCTAGTGCCCATACCTGCAAATACACAGTATGTTAATACCTTTTAAAGAATCATGTTTCCTACTAGTGCTGATAGATTTATTCTCATTCTACCATCATGTAATTAACAAGTAACACAGATGAAGATGCTACGGAAACCTTAGGAAGATCACCGCACCTCAATTCCCCACAAAGTCTACCCAGAGAGTAGCCAGAAGAGAGCTTCAGCAATACAAAGTATTACATGCAGGAGCCCTTCAGTGTAATCATCTTTTGCCTTGAATCCCACTTCAAATATAACCTGCACAGAACCAAGGTCAAAACTTGTCTGGGCACCAGAGGTCTTACTGAACACCCGTTCAGAAGACGACGTTCATCCACATCTCCACTTCTCATCATGCTGCCCATGCAATACTGACTCACTAGCCAGGCAACAGGGGTTCAGGTTTCAGTGAGTATTCATTAAAACATCTTTGTATCAAAACTATGGTGCCTGTCACATCAAGGACAATTTGCACAACTGACTGTGAACCAGATCCCAAAGGTAATCCTCACCAGTTATAAAATTGGTTTGGCTTTGTTTTCTTTTTTTAAAAGGGGGATGGGGAGAGGGAAAATCCCATTAAGAAAAGATTCATGGATAAATGGTGCAGAATGATGCAAGTGACTGGCAAACTTCCTAACTACTCTCAACATACAATTCTCTCTCAAAACACAATTAGCTTTCCAAACCCTGTCCATGGCTCTCCTAGTATTATTCTAATAGACCTTTGAAAAAGACAAAACAAAATAAATACAAAATTTATGAATAAATGGGCCAAGGGTGCAGTAATGGCTACATGGACATTTGATTTCCAGATGCTAGGAAATCAGGTCTATTAATCTCTGAGCCTATTAGAGCTATAGAACAAATCACCAAGATAGAGAGGGACCCAATAAGACTTCTGGTACCTCAGCAGAAATGCTCTGGAGCACAAGCAGCTAAATTCAGGTTATTTTCCACATCCAAATTGGCTATGTGGCAGTACTGAGGCTTCATTTTCAGTGAATTCCATTTCTCTCCTATTTTCCATTCTTTAGAGAGAATGTCCACAGAAATCACTATTTTCTAAAAACTCTCACTTACCCCACAGCTATTTGGGTTTCCTTCAGAGCTCATTTAGCACCAGGTGACTAAAGACAGGTCCTTATCAAGGAAGGTGGAGAAAAAAAAACCCCACCTTTCCCAACAGCTACTATGTCCTCAAACCCACAACTAAGACTACCTGCATATCTGACATTGATCATTTCTATTAACAGAAGGAGAATTGGATGTCTCATCTTGCAGGATACCTACTTTTGGAACTCCCATTCCCTGTTGTCCAGCGGACATACTTGGCGAGTTTTGAGCCAGCGAGAGATGCAGTGGAAGTGGAAAGCATGCTGCAAGAGAAAGGCCAGATCACATCATTTCAGAACACAGGAACGTATCTCAATGTGAAAACTACCACCATGGTAAGAAGAGAGTAGCAAGAGCATGCAGGCAAAGGTGGGGAGGACTAATCAGCCAGCTCACTGGTAAACACCAAGGAATTGATCCACATTTTCACCGAGGAAGGGAACATTAAGGAAATGGCAGCAGGGAGCCTGTTCCACAGTGCATGCAGTGGCAACTGACTGACTTCTGATGAAGGAGAGAACAGAGTTTAGCAGCTGCTAAAATTGGCAGAGCAGATGCTGATAAGAAGCATAATCAGAAAGACAAGAAAAAGGATTTCACAGTGAGTAGCAGAGACGATATGTATGTATAAATGCTGGAGCTTTCTGACAGTCTTCTGGACAAACCAAAGGCTGGATAAAAATTAACTTGCAAAATTAGGAAGAAAAAAAGAATAACCTATTACAAGCCTAGTAAAGACAGCCTTTAGCAGAGATGATATGCATGTATAAATGCTGGAGCTTTCTGACAGTCTTCTGGACAAACCAAAGGCTGGATAAAAATGAACTTGCAAAATTAGGAAGAAAAAAAATAAGCTATTACAAGCCTAATAAAGACAGCCTTTTCCATATCCCATATAGATACATAGAAACAAGGTTCCACTTGGTAACTCTTACACTCAAACCCATAATTTTGACACTGGCATATTCTGACATGGCTAAAAAAGTTGCTCCTCTTCTCTAGAAACAGAACTGGAACATTTATAATTGTGTTCCAACATCAAGCTGTAACTTGATCCCAGAGCAGAGTGAGGATGGGACTGAGGAACAGGTAGTTATTCCATTATGGAAATTTTTATCTTCCAACTCAGGCCCAGGCTAGCTAAAAGGTATGCAGGTTTGAGTTCACATGCTAGTGGGACCACGTAGAAAAGAGTGTATATGGCAACAAAGAGATGGAGATTATACACTGTAACTGATTTGATCTTCCTCCAAAAAGGGAAGCAAATCACCTAGTTACCCCACAGTGATTCCTTGAATCAGCCAAAGACAAATCAAACATGCTGACACCCAAGTAATCCTATCACCAGGGGGGTTAAAAAAAAAAAAGGCATAACTCCTAGGCAGACTATCCATCAGGAAAATCATGCTCAGAATGAAAGATCTATTATTCTTAACAAACAAACCAACCAAAAACCAACCAACAAACAAGGCAGGCTGTGTGTACAAAAGCCTATCTTCCTCCCTGCTTTGTCTTCTCAATCACATCTCTTCCAACTTCCACTTCTCTTCCCACCCTCCCCCCCTTTCTACACTCTACTAAACACACAATTGTTTAAAGTTTGGGTTTTTTTGGTGGATTATCTGGAACACTTTCTAGAACATGCCTTGTCCAAAGTTATGAAGAAAAGGGGAGAGCATCATTACGCATAAGCTCTGCAATAAATCTGTTTTCCTTACATTGCAGACACCCCATGCAACTGTGCACTCTTCAGAGGTAGCTGATGCTTGGTTTGCTTGACATTCTATGCCTGTAAAAATAAAGATAAACACATATATGCAGGAGTAGAAGATGCACATGCAGCACCAAGTGGTAAATGTCTTCATATTAACAAGTGAAAAGGAGGAGGAAAGAGCAATTTGTTTCATTTAATGTATCAGAAAGCATCAAGAGCTATGTTTTCATGTGCACTGTTTTCCCAAGTGTATCAGACCAAAATACAGTTCATTCTGCTTTCCTCCATTCTCTGCTTTTTTTGGTATGCCAAAGTTGCAGGGGGCAAGGGTACACAGCTCATCTGATGACGACATGTGTCTGCTTCCTTAAGTACTTTCAATTTTGTTCTCCTCTATTTGAGGAGATATCTTTTGATGATCAGGTAAAGATACATTCACTTAAACTTCTTAGGCAAGGTTTCTCCAAATATAAATTCACTGTCTTGTCAGATATTCTGTACTATCAGTTGCATTTACAAGTCCATTTGCTCAGGTAATGCTGGAGTTTGCTTGTCTTTTTTCTGTAGCCTTGTGGCAGGCACAATAAGAAATTTTAAAATGCATGCTTAAAATCTTCTGTACCTTGGAGTGAGTACTCAGGCTGATTACAAAAAGGACAAAGACTATTTATGGGTTTGGGTTATATTTTGGGGTTTTATGTCAGGTGGGTTGGATGAAGATGAGGGGAGAGTGAGGAAAGAAGGAAGAATGGCACTGAAAAAATAAATATAGCAACCTGACTTCCTTTTAGGCCCTGAACAACTCTATTCTGCTCCAGCTCAAGAATAAATTTCAGCAGAAAAAAGAAAAAATGTATTTCCAACTCCTCCACAGTTTGCAGCACAAACCTAAGACTAACATTTTATTTCCTGCTAAAGTATGGTTTCTTTAAAAGTCAAGTCTAAATGATTTTAAAAGATGTGCTGATAGATGATCAGTTTAGAACTCAATACACTGTTGCTTGCTTGTTTTTCAGATTTTATTTTCCTGGCAAAGAAAATGCCTGAATAAGCTCCAATTCTCTGTTCACTGTTCATGTGGCCAAATACACTCAGAGGAAAAGGAATTTGATTCACCCATTAAAGATTAGAAAAGCCCAACAACTTTCAAACCTCACAGGTTTGGCTGGAAAACTGTGATTAAGAAAATGGAAGATGATCAAGAATGTTGAAGAGCTTCGATTACTTTGGACATTCATTTAAAATTGGACACCCAAGACTGCTGCAACAACTTTACTGCTACTGCAGTGTAGACTCATGACCTTACAGAGTTCTAAATTGGCATGAGCCTCTCCAGTAACAGAAAACAGTGAGAGTATGAGTAGTAGGAAAAGGAGAGGAAATTCATTTGAAGGAAGAAAAGTCAACTGGTAAGCAAATTTTAACTCAGGAAGTCTGCTGAAAGTGAGGAAAATATTCTAGCACATAATACCCTTAACTTTGTTCTTCTCCTCTTTCCATGTTGGAAACAGGGTATTGGGCTTGTTAGATATGAAGTCCATGTAGGTAATTTCGATTCAATTTTTCCCAGGTTTTAAAGGCATCAGTACTTTGACTGGGATTTAGAGGGATGGGTTTAGGTAAGGAAGAAAAGCAGCACTGATACTCATGTTACTGTTACTCAGATGTTCACTGACAAGCAAATAGTCTAAAATCATGACAGTACAGTACCAAAAGTTTAAGAGGACAGAGGAACAGTTGCAGAAATATCTGAGGAGGACTTCTCTAGTGGTGATGTAACAAAACACCCAGATTTAATTCCCTTGTCAAACAACCTGGAGTCTATTGCTGGGGCTACTGCCTTTGGCTGCCGAAAAAGGAGCTTCCCAAAAGCTGAAGGATTTTTGATCTCTCTAGTTGCCTTCATTTCAGAAAAGGATAATACACCAACAAAGAAATAAACTGAATGAACAATCTGTCACAGAATGAAAGCTGATGATTCTGGCTCTTGAAAGAAAGAGAAGCTATTCACCATCCTCTGACCCAAAAGAAGTATTGAGTCAGACAGTGACTAGAAGAATACCAAACGACTCTTCTGTTGTCTTGCTTTTGAGGGAGTATTTGGAGATGAGGGCAGAAAGACACAGCTGAAACCTGAAATACCTGTAAAGAATTTTGAAAGGTGTAATGGAAATATTTCACCTCAAGGAGTTTCAGAAATGCTTACACATAATGCCAGTTTCTGAACCTTGGCATCTATCAAGAACTGTCCCTCTTCCCATAAGCTTTCTGTCGCAGAAATCTCTGTGTATTTAATAAGAAAAGCAGCCTAAGGTTTAAGTAGCCCTAATGGCAGGTAACAGCAGCTACTGTTTGCAGCTACAGTAACAGCTGGCTGCACTGGTAAATTTGATGACAAAAGCTCTTCAAAAGTGGTTTCTGCTTGGTCAAGAGTAACAGCTGTAGGGATTCTCCTTTGTTTTTACACGCTGCCTTCTAACATCATGTGAAAAGAAATGATTGACTTGCTAGAAACACAGAGAGCTTGGCTACCTCAACACATCATGTACTCACTTGGAAAACCGACAGAAAAGAAACTACCAGGCAAATAAACTTGAAAGTACTTTTTACTTGCTCTTTGAGGAGCAGCTAAGGACTCAGGGTTTGTCTAGCGTGGAGGAAAGGAGGCTAAGGGGCAAGCTCATAGCTCTCCACAGCTTCCTGAAGAGGGCAAACAAAGAGGCAGGTGCTGATTCCTTCCCCCTGTTATCCATTGGTAGGACACAGGGGAATGGTTCAAAGCTGAACCAGGGCAGGTTTACACTGGAAAGCATTTTTTTACTGAGAGGGTAGTAAAACACTGGAATAAGCTTTCTAGAGAGGTGGTTGATGCTCCAAGCCTGTCAGTATTTAAAAAGCATTTGGACAACACCCTTAATGACAGTTTCAACTTTTGTTCAGCCCTGAATTGGTCAGGCAGTTGAACAAGATTGCTGTATGTCCCTTTCAACAGAACTAGTCTAGTCTAGTCTAGTCTATCCCCAAAATGCAGAGTGAGTTCTTCAATTTAGTTTTTCAAACTTCAGAATTTTACCCCTACAACTCTCTCGAGTTTCTTAGGAATTATCTGCAGATTTTACTCAATACTTACCCTAAATTCCCCTCATCATATGATCACATGATTCCTTCTACTTATAACACCCATGTAATACACTCAGTATTTCCTGTTAGTATCACACTCTCAAAATACGTGTACACAGCTATCATCTTCCATTCCTACTTATGACTTAGCAAACTATATATACTTAGTTCTGTTCTTTTATTCTTCTCAGAAATTCCAAATCATCCAACCTGTTAAGCATTCTGAGACTCTCCTTTCAATTCTATGCAGTATGTCTGTCTTTGTGAGGCTGGAATATCAAATGTGGTACTTTGCATCTTGCCATCAAAGAAAGGAGAAAATATTTTGATGGCGTATTTTACACAGCTCAAAACAATGCCAATTACCTTACTGCAATACTACATTCCACACTGTAGACCAGAAGGTAATACACTATACTCAACATTGTGTTTAGTTAACATTCCCCAACTTACCATGCTGCAATGAGAGCACCAGAGAGAAAGCCTTTGAAGAAATAGAGAACACCTCTCAAGTAAAATCTAAACAGATCTGGGTCTTTTCAGAGAAGACTGAAATCCAAATACCGAAATCTCCTCAATTCCTCCTGTGCAATGAATACAAACTGAGGGCAAAGGGGAATCCTCAGACCATATTATTATTGAGTCCTAATGTGCATGCATGAGAACTGTGTGATACCTTGACATTGATGCCTGATTTTATGAAGTTAGCAACCTTCTGTCAGTGCAGTTGGCATTACCTATCACTCTTTTAATGTCTTCCCTCTGAAGTTTCTGCCTCATGAGGAGAGGGAGATATTTGTATCCTGCATTTTATCAAATTGAATTGTGTGTTGTTCTTCCCTGCACATTCTATTAATTTTTTCCTCAATTTTCCATCACTTCACATCTTATGATTGAAAATCTAATTAAAGTGTTGTTTAACAACATTAATGATCTGTTAACAAGGAAGTAAGTAAAGCCAGAGCCAGCACTGATCTCGGAACACCAATTTAGATACCCCTTTTACTCTGTACACTGTCAACATTGGTCTGGCATTTGAAGTCCAGGCTTTTCATAACATTGCTCATACCCAAATTAATAACAAGTTATGCTTGAGCAACTGAAAACAACCCAAACAAACCAAACCAAAACAACAAAAAGGCTAACTATGTAATTTTTCCGTTGCTGTTTTTCCTAATCTACCTAAAAGTTCTCAACTCCACTCCCATTTTGGCAGGATCTTGAGAACTGAAACACAAAATTAATTACTGAAAAACAACACTGGTCCACTCTCTCTCCAGCTCTTCCACACCTCTCTTTCATCCTCATATGTCCTATTTGCTATTTATTAAAAATAAAAAAATATACAGGAGTGCATTTGGTCTCCCATGGGAGGCACCAGTAGTTCTGAGGCAGATCCACAGAATGAAACACACCAGCATCCACTATTTTTTACAACATAACCCAACTATTATGAATAATTATCCTGAGTGACAGGACTTTCTGTATTTATTCTATACATTTGTAAATGCAGCTTCTGTTCCACATACATCTTTAAAAATTCCATTTGCCTGTTAGCAATGTGCTTTCCTTTCCAGTATACCAAAATACAAACAGATCTGTCCCAAAGCAAAGTAGTGAACTGGCTTAATCCATTTTCAGCCCTGTGTGTTACAGTGTGCTTTCTCTTCATTAAGTAAACCAATGTCTGAAAATAGCTTTGTAATCATAATTTAAGTATTATGTAAAATCAAGTGCATCTCTCACTAGCTGGGACTGTAAACTCAAGTTCTCCATTTTCTGAACCAGTAGTTTCAAGGGTGATTGCATGAAATCAAAGTGCAACAAAACCATCACGAAGTACCTGGTCCTTGTTTTGGGGGTTCCACAATCTTCACATTTTAGTGACATTGGCAAACAACGCAAATTTCTATCTGGGGTATATTAAAGTCTCATATATATACCAGTGTTGGTTAACATCTTTGTCAGTGACATGGACAGAGGAATCAGTGCAGTCTCAGCAAGTCTGCAGATGGCACCAAGCTGTGTGGTACAGTCAACTTACTAGAGGGCAGGGATCCATCCAGAGGGACCTGGACAGGCTGCAGAGGTGGGCCCAGGTCAATCTCATGAGATTCAACAAGGCCAAGTGTAAGGTCCTGCACCTGGGTAGGCACAATCTCAAGCACAACTCCAGGCTGGGTGGAGAATGGCTGAGAGCAGCCCTGAAGAAAAGGACCTGAGGGTCTGGGTTCATGAAAAGCTCAATATGAGCCTGCAGTGAGTAGTGCAGCCCAGACAGCAACTGTGTGCTGGGCTGC
>VWZE01010965.1:21020-43060 GCA_013396675.1 Eubucco bourcierii
AAAAAAAAAAAAAAAACCCCAAACATGTCAAGGCAGTTCTTATTTTATCCAGACCAGTTCATAAATCCCAAGTCATAAATCCACATGATATCCTAGGCTGCTGGATTTTGCATTTGGAGCTCTGAAGAACTGATAGCTGAAAGATTTATAAAATCCCAGGTAGCTGGAGTGCTCCTTATTGGCTCCACATCTGAGAGATCCCTGTGCCCTGCTTAGCCCAGCAAGCTGCATGTATGGGACGTATTGTCTGCAGGCAGCAGACCCTTCCATCTCTTACTGTCAACCACAGTGAGGGTTGAAATTTGGTCATTTGAAGTGGCCAGACCACATTTAAGGACTTTTCTACACAGATGTGGAGACAGCCACACTCTGGGGATGCCAGGAACTTGCTGCTGCCTCATTCTACCATGGGTTATATGCTAAATATTTAGATTGCATGGGGGATTCTGACCATGAACAGCACAACTGTTTCAACTGCATTGAATATACACTGAATTTTGTTCTTTGTAATGTCATTGACTAGGAGTGACTGTTCAGTAAGGACTTTTTCACCATGAGGGTGGTGAGGCACTGCCCAGGGAGTTGGTGGAAGCCTCATCCCTGATGGTTTTTAAGGCCATGCTGGATGTGGCTCTGAGCAACCTGATCTAGCGTGAGGTGTCCCCGTCTGTGGCAGGGGAGTTGGAACTGGATGATCCTTGAGGTCCCTTCCAGCCCTGACAGTTCTATGATTCTGTGATTAGGTATCACTGCCAGGTACAGCAGGTGATGATATTTAGAGAGAACCAGAATCAGTCCCCAAGCAAGAAAACAATAGTTGAGATGCCTTGGACAAAGCACTTGCTGCAAACAATTCAGCTAGCAAAGCTGCACAGTCCTGTTCCCCAAGGGGCTCAGAGGGATGTGGTTTTCTTCCAGTGGATGTTGCAAATGCCACCATGTGCACTGGGACAAGCCCCCTCCCCAAACCAGACCCTTTAAAGACTGTATTCATCTGCATGCATAGGATGCTGAGAACTTGCTTAAAGCCTTCCCTCTGTTACTTTCTTCCATCCTTCCTTGATGACCTTGTTTGAGGCTCATATTTTTCCACCAGACTTATGATGACAGACTTTTAAAATATGCTTCTCTTGCATTAATAAAGAGACAGATAGACATAAATATAACCCCTTTTTTCTGCACTCACAAGGGTTCCTTCATAGCTGTAAGGATATTATCAAACACCTTTGTTACTGAGAAAAGAAATTATTTGCTTTATAGGATTACAGAATACTTTCAGCTGGAAAAGATCATTAAGTAGAGCCATCGACCCCCATGCCCACTAAACTATGGCCTCAAGTGCCATGTCTACAGGTCCTTCTGAACCCCTTCAGGGATGGTGACTGCACCACCTCTTTGGACAGCCTGTTTCAATACCTGATCACTCTTGGACTAAAGAATTTTCTTCTAATATCCAACCCAAATCTCTCCTGGCACAAGTTGTGGCCATTCACTCTTGTCCAGGCACTTGATGCTAGGGAGAAGGGACCAACCCTCATCTCAGCACAATATTCTTTCAGAGAGTTGCAAAGGGTGAGAAGGTCTCCTCCCAGACTCCTTTTCTCCAGACTAAACAACTCCAGTTTCCTCAGATGCTCCTCTGTTCTTCAGAACCTTCACCACCTTTGTTGCCCTTCTCTGGACATGCTCCAGCAACTCAGCATCCTTCTTGTAGCGAGGGTCCCAAAACTGAGCAAAGGTATGGCCTCACCAGTGTTGAGTACAGAGGCATGAAATACTTCTATTTCTCTTTCAGATATATTTACAGTTCAGCTATTTATATTCATGGGTTTGAATCCATTGAAGTCCAAGTGGAAAATCCTCACGGCGGGAAAGGATCAGCCTGAAATCTGCTCTGCCCATTTGGAGTTTTATTACAACCACACTGTCCATTGATTTCTATGATTTGCTGCTGTTAGTGTTTGTTTGCTTGTGTTAATGGAAACGAAAACACTGTAAGGGTTTATGCTTCCTCTGTGTTGTGAGCATCCCTGCCACTGAGCAGCCACCTTAAGAAAGCATCATGAGTAGCTTGGCTTGTACATCACAGACAGCTGCCTGCCTCCAGCACATCTTCTCCCCATCACAATCCTCAGGTTCACTAGAAAGGGTTACTCACTTGAGGTCAAACTAAACCAGATGCAAACAGACTGAAGCATTTACAGAAGAACTACATCAGACTTGCGTCAGGAGAGGTTTTCTCTGGTTGTTCTTGAAATCCAAATCTTTGCCAAGCCTGTTAGAGGCTCTCAGGAAGTATCCTTCCCTTTCTCAAGCAGAACATACTTCTTTTTAAACCTCAAACTCTATTTATGTCATATTTCATCTTTTCTTCCTTACTCCTTACCCCTCTCTCAATGGGGCTTGCCTCATCATGAGCTCATGGCTATTGAGTGCAAGGCTGGGGATGGGGTTCAGAAAGTTTTCCTGGACCTGTCATTGCCCAGCCCATCCAGTTTCTGAGCTGCACTGTTAATCAATTCAGTCTGGCTCCACTGGCCAGGTATCCCTTTCCTCCTTCAGGAGGGTGAATCTGCTATATTTTGCCTCTTTGGCATCTCTGGCATCTTTGACAACAGTACTGGGTGCTCCATAGACACTGGTCTGGGGAACTTTGCTTTTCTGTACATGCCCAAGTCCCCTGACTTTATGTGCCAAGGCTGACTTTGCTGGTAGCTCATTAAGGAGACTGGGCTGAAATGAATCCCCTGATGGGAAAGAGCTACCAGAGCGGGGTGAAGGGCAATTGCTCACTTGTGTCTATAGATCAGCTTCTTCTCCCTGTGTTTTCCATTTGCAGTGCTTTTGGAAACAGATTTCTTTCTCTTTCCAGACAGAAACCTGGGATATAGAATCTGACCAGACATTACTTTGTGCAGTTTTAAATGTGCAAGTCATCTTAGAGTTTCCTTTTAGAAAGCATCCATAGAAGCTCTTTTCTTCCAATTCTGTTGCCATTTCATTAATTAAAAATGCTGTACAAGGACTAGTATTGAGCTATAGAAATGAAAGGTCAATACATGAACAACACTTCATTTGTAAATAATATGGCTGTGTAATCAATTAGCTCATTTTCACAGAAGACATATTAATCTAAAAGCAAAGGATGGAGACATTTAGAGGCTGTACAGAGGAGGGATCTTTAAATGTTAAATGTTTTTTAGCATGTGCTAAATAAAGGGTTTGGCAGAGTGAAAACGTAGAGCACAGCACCAGCACTCCAGGGAGAGTCTTTAGGTCAAGTGATTTGTACCTTCAGAATCGTTCTCCATAGCACTGTAAAGCCTCTGTTGGTAGCAGTGAGACAGGCTCATGTCATTTGGATGATAATTGTGGTAGGGAAAATAACTGCAAAAAAAAAAAAAAAANNNAGGAAAAAAAACCACAAAAAAAAAAAAAAAGAGCATCTGTATTAAAAAAAAAAAAGTGCATATTTTAATAGGTGAGTCAGCCCTCTCTGCACTGCTCTTTGCTTTCCATGAGCAGTGGGAAGTCAGTTTTTCTACCTCTCTTCTTCCATACAAACAGGCTTCTATTGTGCCAGGGGAGGTTTAGATTGGATACTAGGAAAAAAAATTCTCTTTACTGAAAGATTGGTCAGGGATTGGAACAGGTTGTCCAGGGAGGTGGTGGAGTCACCACTCCTGGAGGTGTTCAAGAAACCTGTGGGCATGGCACTTTCGGGCATGGTTTAGTGGGCATGTTGGTTTTAGGTTGATGGTTGGACTTGATGAGCTTAGAAGTCTTTTAGAATCATAGAATCATAGAATGGTAAGGTTGGAAGGGACCTCAAGGATCATCTAGCTCCAACCCCCTGCCATAGGCAGGGACACCTCCCACTAGTACAGGTTACTCAATGCCTCCTCCAACCTGGCCTTGAACACCTCCAGGGAGGCAGCAGCCACAGCCTCCCTGGGCAACCTGTGCCAGTGTCTCACCACCCTCACTGCAAAGAACTTCCTCCTTGCTAAAGCAAACCAGATCTCTTTTCTAGATGCATTTCCCATGTATAGCAGTAACTGGGCTGCATGAAAATAAGGGAAGTATTTAAAGACAAGAAAAAAAAAAAAAAAGAGAGATCTAAAAGCATTTGGTTGGCATTGATAGCAATCATATCAAAAAGCCCTGGAACATTTAGAGATAATTAAAAAGGATTTTGCTGGAATCAAAGGGAGAGCACTTGCCATGGCTGGACACACGTATTTGGGTATTTTTCTGACCAAAACAGTTCTATAATTCTATGGCTGCAGGCTGGAGCTGAGACATTCTCCTGTGAGAAGCTGCCAAGGCCAAGTGCCCTTGGTACCCTGGGCACAGGCAGGGAAACACTGCTCTAGGTAGCACAGCATCCTGCTGACACCCACACAAGATTCCTTCCTCTTCTGTGGGCCACAGTGGGAGTCACCATAAGACTGTAAAACCAGAACAGTCCTTTAGTTGTCCATGACTTGCAAATACCACTAAGAGAAACAAGATAAGACATTCTCTGGGCTAAGAGCAGCTCAGACTTTCTATAAAATGGAAAAGAAACGCTCTTGAGAGCTCTGTTACCTCCTACACTTGTTTGTTGAATCTGACAACGTAGAAATGGTAGGAAAAGGGAGATGAATTTCATTTTCATTTTTGTCTGTTTGCATTGGATTTGCCGTGCGTCACTCTCACTCTTGTCCCATATAATTACAGAATCACAGTATGGAAGGAGTTGGAAGGGAGCTCTGGAGATCACTGAGTCCAACTTCCCTGCCAAGGCAGGTTGACCTGAAGAAGGTCACACAGGAAAAAATCCAGGCAGGTTTTGAGTGTCTCTAGAGATGGAGACTCCACCACCTTCAGTTCAAAAAGATTTCCAGCTTTAAAATTTCTATTGACTGTATGTTGGGATTTAATAGGTAAAAAAAACCTGCGCTCTCAACTCACCCCACCCCCAGTTCTCACCATCTGGTTGGTCTCATCCCATCACCCCTTGTTGCTCTTCTCTGTCCATCACTGGGTGGGAGGAGCATGGAGTGAGGCTGCTGGGATGAGGTCTACCAATAGGCAGCCTTGCATGAGGGGAGGGTCTCCCTCCCACTCCCCTCTGACACAGTTTCTTCTCCCTTGCTGCCACACTTCCCGCTGGCCAAATCCATTGCCTAGGTCAGGAGCAAGCTTTAAAAAAAATCATTAAAAACAAAACAAACCAAAGGAGAAGAAAAGAAAAATGAACACCCCCTTCACTCCACTTACAGTGGAAATTGCTTTCAGCAGGCTCCACAAGCCAAACAAGCTACTGTGTGACTGGGGAGTATCCTCCTGTGGTGGAAGCATGGGGGATGTCCCTCATAGGATCATGGGGGTTTGAGGTTGGCTCCAAAGTTTTGCCACACTCCCCTCCTCAGACTTATTTTTTTCCCCAAACAGGAACACACCCTTGGGACAGGATGATTGAGCAAAGCACCCTCCCAGCTCCCTCCCAGCTGGCCAGAGCATGGGAACAAAGAGTCAAGGCAGGCAGCGTTACCACCATTGCGGAGGACAGGGCAAGCCAGGGTGCAGCTGGGCTTGATCACCCTCTCTCTTCTGGCTGACACCAAGAGTAGATCACCTGCAATGGTGAAATTCTCATGAGAAGCTTTTTTTTTTTTTTTTGGCTGGCTGAGTTGGTTATGGGCTTGGCACTGCTGAAGGAACGTCAGGCTGGCGAAGCGGCGAGCCAGGAGCTCCGTCTGCAGCACAGCGGATACAGCGGTTAAGCTTGGAGGAATCCACTTCTTTCCACCCAAAACTTTGGTTAGGATGAAGGGAAAAAAGAAGTACCCCAAACCAACTCCCAGATTGATTCCCAAGGTAAACCTAAATATTTCCAGGTTTACTCAACCCTGTGGGTTCGGCATACGCTGTAGCTGCTTGACCCAGAGGGCCCTTCAAAGCGCTGCCGCAAGCCTCTGTGCCAAAATAAATGTTCCTTCACCATCAAGCAGGCAGAAGAATGAAAGCCATAAGATGTGTGAGTGAGGAAAAAAAAAAAAAAAAAAGAACCCAAACAGGAAAACCCCTTTCTTCTGATTTTTTAAAGTCCTGGATGATCAAGGCTGTTCTGCTCACTCTGATGTAATCAGCTCGCAGATACCCAAATACGTGTGTCCAGCCATGGCAAGTGCTCTCCCTTTGATTCCAGCAAAATCCTTTTTAATTCTCTCTAAATGTTCCAGGGCTTTTTGAAATGATTGCTATCAATGCCAACCAAATGCTTTAGATCTCTCTCTTTTTTTTTTTTTTTTTTTTTCCTTTTTCTTTTAATATTTCCCTTATTTTCTCCCACNAAATTCTTCCCTTATTTTCACACAGCCCAGTTACTGCTATACATGGGAAATGCATCTAGAAAAGAGATCTGGTTTGCTTTAGCCTTTATGCCATATAGAGCTAGACACTTTAACCTTCTTTGTATTTACTTAGTTGCTTTAAAATGGTTTCTGCAACCCAAATACTTTCCTTTTTTCCATATGCCTTGTTAAATATTTATAATGCAGTAGCCCATACGTATCACACAGGTCAGATTTTCATTACATTGGGCTCACCATAGCTATCCAGTAAATCATAAGTCATGTTTCCCCTAAAAAATTAAAACCCAGGATTGTTTATAAAGCTAAATTGGTGAAAACCAGATAGACTTTGTTGGACACAAAATGATAGATCCCCTAAGGCACCAGATCTGCAGCATTTACACTGGTAGGAGCGCTGCTGGATGGTCTTATTCGTGCTGTGCTCTTCAGTTGCTCTGAGGTGGGTTACATGACTATCACTCAGTGCATTTTTCCATTGCTGTGATGCCTCTTCCAGCCCAGTTTTAAGTAGGCCATGAAGTGGGAGCTTCAAGAATCACAAAGCTCTCTCCAAGTCTTAGAATTACAGAATTGTTTTGGTCAGAACATCATTCAGAGTATTTTCCCATTGCTGTGATGCCTTTTCCAGCCCAGTTTTAAGCAGGCCATGAAGTGGAGCCTTCAAGAATCACAAAGCACTCTCCAAATCACAGAGTCATAGAATCATAGACTCACAGAATCATAGACTCAGAGAATCATAGAATTATTTTGGTCAGAATATCATTCAGAGTATTTTTCCATTACTGTGTCTTCCAGTCCAGTTTTAAGTAGGCTATGAAGTAGGAACTTCAAAGCTCTCTCCAAATCACAGAATCATAGAATCATAGAATTGTTTTGGTCAGAATATCATTCAGAGTATTTTTCCACTGTTGTGTCTTCCAGCTCAGTTTTAAGTAGGCTATGAAGTGGGAGCTTCAAGAATCACGAAGCTCTCTCCAAATCATAGAATCACAGAATCACAGAATCATAGAATCACAAAATCATACATCTTCACGGCCCTCCACTGAATTACGGAACCATAGAATGGTAAGGTTGGAAGGAACCTCAAATATCATCTAGTTCCAACACCATGCCATAGGCAGGGACACCTCCCACTAGCACGGCTCACTCAAGCCCTCATCCAATCTGGTCTTGAACACCTCCAGGGAGGAGCAGCCACAACCTCCCTGGGCAACCTGTGCCAGTGTCTCACCACCCTCACTGTAAAGAACTTCCTCCTAACATCCAGTCTAAATCTCCCCTCTGCCAGTTTAAACCCATTGCCTCTTGTCCTGTCCTTACAAAACCTTGTAAACAGTCCCTCCTCAGCCTTCCTATAGGTCCCCTTCTGATACTGGAATGCTACTATAAGGTCTCCTGGAAGGCTTCTCTTCTCCAGGCTGCAAAGACCCAACTCTTGTAGCCTGTCCTCATAGGAGAGCTGCTCCAGCCCTCTGTCTCCTCAACATCTTCATGGCCCTCCACTGGACTCTCTCCAATAGTTACCTGTCCCTCTTGAACTGGGAAGCTGAAAATTGGATATAACACTCTAGACGTGGTCTCACCAAGCTATAGGAGAGAGTCAGGGGACTTTCTGGCCATACTCTTAATGCACCCAATGCACTTGAACCTGAGTGAAACACAGATTTCCATGGCACACCACACAAAGAATAGAGAGACACTCACTCTTTCATAGCCTTCAGAAGAGGCAGCTCCTATGGGTTGAATGTCTCTATTTTCCACAGACCTACCTCCCCTCCTTTTTGTGTTCCCAAAGTACCTTCCTCTTCTATCTTCTGCACCCCTACTAAAAACAAACAAACAAGGAAACAAACAAACAAAAAAAATAAGAAAGGGGGGTCCACAATGCAGAGTCTAATGTACCACTCATTCAGTATGTATAAGAATCTGAGATTCATTAAAAAAAAAAATCATTTTTTTCCCCCTCCAAAAAGGGAGTTTTAAATACCCAAAGACACAAAGGTGATACTCACTGCATTGTAGCTTCAACATTTTCTTTTTTTTTTCTACCCTTTTCTTCTTTTATTTTCCTCCCCTGACCCAACAATGGTGAAAAGATGTGATTTTTGCAAGCAAATCGGAAGAAAAAGCCTGAACACACCCTGGGAACATGTTTAAGAAGTTGATTTATGTTCCATGCTGAGCCTTACACCTGCAGTTCAAGCAAAACTCAACTTTGCCGCCCCACAGAGTCTAGTTTATTAGGTATCAAGGAGTCACAAGAAGCCATGTAATTAAAACTGTAATTAACTGGAAAAGGAAAGTGCCACCTGAGTTTTGAGAGGCTGTCAATTTTATTTCCATTACAGCTCTCCTTGTGCTTCTTTTGTCTATAGAGTGGATTTTTTTGTTTCCCCCCCATCATGATAGGGAAAAACCAAAATTGGGTTTTGTTTGCCTCCCCCCCCTTCTTCTTTTTATTAACTAAAGAAGCCACCAAATTCTCTTCTATCTTTGTTCTCTGGAAAAATAAACCCCAACCAAACCCAATCCACTTAGGTTTGAGCTCAGATGCAGGTATCTCACAGCAGCATTTGCAGCAGTGTTTGCCAACAGGTGTCAAGTGTGGTCCGGGCAGAAAAAAAAAAACCAAATCCAAAACACTAAAACCTCCTACTGGGGAAGGGTCATCTGAGTTCAAAGTCCATTTTAAACAAAACATAATCAATGCCCTTTAAAAAGGGGATTGGCAGTGCCTTGTTAAAATGCATGACCTTGCTGCAGAGGGGAAAGCCAAGTACTGGGTGTCCCTGGGTCCAGCACATCCCTCCAAAGGCTGCCAGATCGTGTTGGAGACCACCATGGTATTTTTGCAGGCAGGACAAGGCCACATGCTGCAAGATAAAAACCTGTCTGGAAGAAATACGAGGCAATGATGTGATGAACCAAAGGAATTAGAAGCAAGAAAGGGTCCAGTTCTCTGGCTAAAAAGGTAAATCTCCTGCAGATGTGGGTAGGGCTTGCTGTCAGCCCTGGTCCTCCCTCTGCCTTGTATATTCATTAGGAGGAAATTCCTTGGGGATCAGAAAGTGGTACCAGAAGAAAGGGAATTATTTCACAAGGTTTAACGAAGGAAAGATTTAGGTAAATTTATAGAAGGAAAAAGATTTAGGAAAATCACAGTAAAATGTAGTGTTAAAGAGTAATAACCTAAAAAAAGTTGAATGATAGGATCTATCTTTGGAGTCATCACAAGGCAGATTTATGAATACAGATAAGATTTTCTGTAGAGTAGCTGTTTGTCTTAGACCAGTGTATGAAAGGGGGGGGATTGGCATCTTCCTTTTCTATTTAGCAAGCAACAAAAACCTATCAAGTGAAGATCCCTTGAAAAGGGGAAAAAAACCCACCCTGGAATGGTACTGAAGTAGCACTGCTTTTTGTCATACATTATTCCAGTTGATTTTTCTTTTCCCCACCCCACCTTAATCATTTGTAGCCTTTCCCCTCTCAAAACAGCCCTGGTTTACAAGGCAGAGGTCTTGGGACCTGGGTGTAGAGGCAGATCTCGATCAGCACTAATCTGGGGAAGTGAGATGGAGGTACCCACAGCAGATGACACACAAGGCTCAGCTTCTTGTTCCGCTACAAGTCAGCAGGGGCACCCCCTGACCATCTGTGGTCTATAAATTACAGTAACACAGGCACACACTGCTTGTAAATCACCAATGAACAGGCTTTACCTTGTGACACACTACATGAACCCTGTTGGATATTCCAATAAACTTCCATAAACCATCCGATATAAAGTCTGGATTATGTTTCTTTGGGGGGGGCAGTGAACAACCTGCACTTTTCTACACTTGCACAAACATCTTGTGGGTGAAAGGAAGATGGGCCCTGAGCTGTCTTGCGCCTTTATGCACCCTGTTTTCATGTGAAAGACCATTTTTTTCTCCCCTGCCATCACTATTTTATATATATATATATATATATATAATATAACTTTTCAAGAGTACTTCAGCCTTGAGGTAAAGAGGTTCATTGCTCTCCCATGAAAAAGAAAAAAAGACACCACTCATTTGGAAATGAGCTGCCCGGGGAGGTGGTGGAGTCACTCACCCTGGCTGTGTTTAAGGGTGGTTTGGATATGGTTTAGGGCTATAGTTTAAGGTGAACCTTGTAAAGTGGGGTTATAGGTTGGACTTGGTGATCCTGAGGGGCTTTTCCATCCTGGATGTTTCTGTGATTCTGTGAAAAATGCAATTGAACATGAACCTACCTCACCTGTCCTCCATCCTGCCTGCACTGAGCACAGGATGATAATGGCAGAGGCTTATTCATTTCCTGCACTGAGCACAGGCTGATCATGTCAGAGGCTTATTCACTTAATTTGCTTTTGGAGGAGCAAGACCCAAGCCATGATGTCAAGCCAACCATATCTTCTACAAAACTGAAGGACTAGAGCTGAGGCTTGCTACTTCTAGGAGAGACCAGTCCACATGAGCTCCTCACTTGCTTTTATCTCCATCTGAAGTGGCTCCTTTACTGCAGTCTGGCAACAGAATGGAAGGCTCTGTGGTCTGACACATCATCAGACCCCTCCTGGAGAGGTATTCCTGCCACTTAACTTGGTTTGGATAGCTCTTACCTGCTGTGAGGCCACGTCTGCAAGGAGACACTATAAGCAGAAATCTTGGCACGTGGCCATGTTCTCCTCAATATGTAGCTGGTTGGGGCAAGAGATGTTGCTCCACTGAGAAATTTGGCATTTAACTTTAAACTTTCTCCTAAGGCTCATCAAAGGACCACTTTTGTAATTAGATTAGGAAGTGCTACGTCTAGCCTGTCGTCTGGGGGAATAAAAAAACAAACCAGACAAACCCACCCTGTAAAACAAGTTCTTCAGATGGTGGGGGCTATGCCAAGTAAGCAAACTGAGCAGTGTTATCAGTCCAAACTCTTTTGCTGACCATGAGCAAGTGTGGGCTGTCACACAGGCAGCCAGCACTGGCTGAGTCACGACTCCTTGGCAAGTGCCATAATCCAGTCTGAAATCCTGACCCACCTCAGGAGGCAGTGGGAGCCTTGCAGTTGTTTTACTCATGCAGAGTATAAGCCTCCAAAGGCAACATTATTTTTATCTAGGTTTCTTGAGGCTATAGGGTTGGCTGCTCATCACGAGCCGCGTTGGAGGTGCGGGTGTGTGGGTGCACGCCTGCTTCAGCGCACACTTTTAAACCCATTGGGTGACTGAAGCCAAACTGGGCAGATGCTCCCACCTCATGGAAACAGGGAACCAAGGCAACCATGTCTGCCTCCTCTTGTAACAATGGGATGGAGTCAACTGCCTGTAGACATCAGAGAATCCACACCTGCAAGAGCAATCCAGGGAAAATATCCTCTCCTGCAAGAGAAGGAAACAGGGAACCAAGGCAACCATGTCTGCCTCCTCTTGTAACAATGGGATGGAGTCAACTGCCTGTAGACATCAGAGAATCCACACCTGCAAGAGCAATCCAAGGGATAATATCCTCTCCTGCTCCCTCTGGTCATGAGCACCCAATTAATAAATACTTATTAATAGTGCCTCTTTTTAATTGCAGCACAGCTTCCAGACTCTAGGCAAAATCAGAGAATCACAGCATGGTAGGGATTGGAAGCAACCTCCAAAAATCATCTGCATGCAGGAACAAATCCAGGTGGGTTTGGAATGCCTTCAGAGCAGGAGACTTCACAACCTCTCTGTCCAGCCTGTCTCAGTGCTTTGCCACCCTGAAAGTGGAGATTTTTTCCCTGATGTTTACGTGGAACATCCTGGGTTCTAATTTGTGTTCATTAGCCTTTGTCCTGTCACAGGACACCACTGAGAAGAGTCTGACTCCATCCTCCTGACATTCACCCTTTAGATATTGATCAACAATTCTCCTCCCCCTCTACTCTGCCCTGCTGAGACATCACCTGGAATATTGTGTTCAGTTCTGGGCACCCCAGTTCAGGAGGGGCAGGGATCTACTGGAAAGAGTCCAAGGGAGGGCTATGAAGATGATGAAGGGGCACTGCCCTGTGAGGAGAGGCTGAGGCACCTGGGGCTGTTTGGTCTGGTGAAGAGAAGACTTAGAGGTCTTCTAATCAATGTCTATAAATATCTGAGGGATGGGGGTCAAGAGAGAGGGGACAAATTTTTGTCAGTTGTGTCCTGTCATGGGCCAATCCACCCTGCTTTTCACAGCAAAAGAGCGGGAAGCCCCAGATCAGGTCTGGGCATTGCAACACCAAGGCTCTTCTGAACCCATCCTTGAAGATCCTACCCATCTCCCAGCTATTTGTCCTCCTTTCCACTGGCCTCTCCTTTTCTCTGCACTGTGACAAGAAGCAGCAGCAGTGATAGCATCGCTTCTGGTTTTAAACAAGACCTGGAAAGCATTCAAGTGACTGCCTAAGTGGTTGGGAGCAAGGAAGCAGAAGGATGTTTTGGCACACTCTGATGCGCATGTGAAGAGTACAGACACAAACATGAAATAAATAAATAAAGAAAGAAAGAAAGAAAGAAAGAAAGTGAGAAAGAGAGAAAGAAAGAAAGGAAGAAAGAAAGAAAGAAAGAAAGAAAGAAAAGAAAGAAAGAAAGAAAGAAAGAAAGAAAGAAAGAAAGGAAGGAAGGTAGGAAAAAGCAGGCTGTGGGCAAAGCAAGCTCTAAGTTTTCAGCAAAACCCTTGGCCAATTCATTAGCTCCTGCTCAAGAATGAGGTAGGCTGCCAGTACTGGAATGTTACATATTGGTCGTGAGCAGGCATAGCTTATACAGAGGTTACACATCTTTTATAATGCCAACTGACACAGTTGGGAAATTTAACACAGCCCTTTCCTGGAGGAATGAAGCTGTCAGCACCCTCATCACAGGAAAGGTGCTGGTTTGTTTGGTGGCCAAGGAGAAGAGTTGAATCTCAGCGCCGCGGTGCACGTTCCTCACGTTCTGCAATCATGACAAGTGCAAAACTCTGCCACCGACCTACAGATGTATTACAAATTTTTGGGCTAATGAGGACATGAAGCATCCCATCACTTTGCTAAGAAAGTGTTGCTGTGCCCAAGGTCTGCAGAGTGCCAGCACACACTTACAGCAGCCAAATCATCAAGTGAGTTATTTTGTTGTTACCAAATTGCATCTCAGTGGGTTAGTGGAGCAGGCTGGCAGGTGTTCCCTCTTACTTGATCTTCACCTTCCTGCATAGTTTCTCTAAAGCATTTGATCAATCATTGGAACAGGCTGCCCAAGGAGATGGTGGAGTCACCATCCCTGGAGGTTTTCAAAAAGTCTAGACAAGACTTCTGCTCATGGTTTAGCAGGCTTAGTGGTGTTGAGTTGACAGTTGGAGCTGATGATCTTTGAGGTCTTTTCCAACCTTAATGGTTCTGTGATTCTACAAAATGCTCACAACAACTTTCCTTGCAATAAGGAAGAGGCAGATCCAAAGAAAAAAGCTCCATGCCAAGACCTGTTTTTCAGAGATCCCCAGAATCTCCCACTTCCTGTTGACTCATGAGCAACATGCAGCTTGAGGGTTTGCTCCTTCCTCAGCTGCATATTTCAAAACTCACGATTTCTCAGCATGAGTCAGTGCTTTTATGTAACCCCAGCTTGCATTCCTGCAAACCCCTCCTGAGCTTGGAGCACTCTGACAGCCAACCTCAAATTTTTCATCCTCACAGCTGTCAGCTTTGGTTCTCCAGTAGTGGTGCAACAGAATTCTCACCCTACTCATGGGTGTTTTCAGGGCCCTGGCATGCCTCCCCCAGGCATTGTGGGGACAAA
Organism: Eubucco bourcierii; assembly: GCA_013396675.1. NCBI lineage: Eukaryota > Metazoa > Chordata > Aves > Piciformes > Ramphastidae > Eubucco > Eubucco bourcierii. The sequence continues at coordinate 35,175 of VWZE01010965.1, forward strand.
GACTGGAAGGAAGCTGGGCTGGAGAAATTTAATCTCCACTCCAAATGGGCAAGATGCTTTCCTGCTTCTTCCGTTCCCCTTCCCCTTCCCCTTCCCCTTCCCCAACATCTGTTTCATTCATGGCCCTGCCAGAAGATAAGATTTCTCATGTAAGAGCAGTAGGAAGAGAGGACACTAATTTTGTGGAGCCTACTTGCTGTTGGTCATCTTCAAGCACGAAGGATGGCAGCTTCAGTTCACACCCCCAGCACCTTGCTTCACTCTGAAGGCAGCATCCTGAATCTGGGCAGCAAAACAAGAGGTGGATTATCAATTTTTTTTTTTTTTTTTAACCATTACTTGCAAATGTCTCCCCCAATCCCAAGCACAAATCCAGGCTGGGTGGTGAATGGCTGGAGAGTAGCCCTGAGGAAAAGGACCTTGGAGTCTGGGTTGATGAAAAGCTCAACATGAGCCTGCAGTGTGCACATGCAGCCCAGAAAGCAACCGAGTCCTAGGCTGCATCAAGAGCAGCGTGGCCAGCAGGGCAAGGGAGGGGATTCTGCCCCTTTACTCTGCTCTCGTCAGACCCCACCTGGAGTACTGTGTGCAGTTCTGGAACCCTCAGCACAGGAAGGACATGGAAGTGTTGGAGCGGGTCCAGAGGAGGGCCACAAAGATGATCAGAGGGCTGGAGCAGCTCTCCTATGAGGACAGGCTGAGAGAGTTGGGGCTCTTCAGCCTGGAGAAGAGAAGGCTTCGAGGGGACCTGATAGTAGCCTTCTAATATCTGAAGGAGGCCTACAGGAAGGCTGGGGAGGGATTATTGACAAGGTCCTGCAACGACAGGACAAGGGGCAATGGGTTTAAACTGGCAGAGGGGAGATTTAGACTGGATGTTAGGAGGAAGTTCTTTCCAGTGAGGGTGGTGAGACACTGTCACAGGTTGCCCAGGGAGGTTGTGGCTGCTCCCTCCCTGGAGGTGTTCAAGGCCAGATTGGATGAGTCCTTGAGTGACCTGTACTAGTGGGAGGTGTCCCTGCCTATGGCAGGGGGTTGGAACTAGATGATCCTTGAGGTCCCTTCCAACCTTACCATTCTATGATTCTATGATTCTATCATGAGTTACTTGGGTGAGAAGACTAACATCCACCTCACTGCAACCTCCTCTCAGAGCTACTCAAATCAAGAGCCACTCTACAGGTAATTTGTGTGCCATGAGGATGATGTGTGTGAGGGATGTGTATGCAAACAGAGTGGAAGACCCAGGGCTTCTCAACATGTGTTAGAAACACCAACCCAAACCATTCACACTTTGATATTTAAATCAGACTTCTAAAATCCATGCTCTGAGACATGTGCAAGTCATTGATTTTTGGATCCTTTACAATTTTTTTTCCTCTCATTTCTCTTATTTACAGCAGGTCCTCAGCATCTCCCATTCTCTCTCTCTCTCTCTCTCTCACACACACACACACACAAAATCAGTTCAATTATTCAAGTGCTTAAATAAAGAATCATAGAATCACAGAATCATAGAGTCATAGAATCACCTCCAAAGCTCATCCAGTCCAACCCCCCCTCACAGAGCAGGATCTCCTAGACCAGGTCACACAGAAACACATCCAGCTGGGTTTTGAATACCTCCAGAGAAGGAGACTCCATAGCCCCCCTGGAGCAGCCCCCAGCCTGTTTCAGAGTTCTGTCACCCTCACAGGGAAAAAATTCCTTCTCATGTTTAAATGAAGCTTCCTATGCCTCGGCTTGCACCCATTGCCCCTTGGCCTGTCATTGGGCATCACCCAGCAGAGCCTGGCTCCAGCCTCCTGCCACTCAGCCTTTACATCTTTATAAACATTGATGAGGTCACCTCTCAGTCTCCTCTTCTCCAAGCAGTACAGCCCCAGCTCCCTCAGTCTCTCCTCACAAGAGAGCCATTCCATTCCCTTCACCATCTTTGTGGCTCTGCACTGGACACTCTCAAGCAGTTCTATGTCCCTCTTGAACTGAGAGGCCCAGAACTGTACACAGTGGCCTTAGCAGGGCAGAGTAGAGGGGCAGGAGAACCTCTCTCAACCTACTAGCCACAGCCCCCTTCTAATCCACACCAGAATGGCATTGCCCTGCCTGGCCAGGAGCGCACATTGCTGGCTCACGGTCAACCTCCCATCAAAGAAATGGTTGCCTGCCTGTGTTGGTCCAAATTTGCAAAACTGTTGCTTGCTTTTAAGTTTTATTTCTCTTCTTCCTCAGCAGTAGTCTCTCTCTCTCTCTCTGCCTCTCTCTTGCCACAAAGCATGCTGATGGAGGATGAAGGCGTCCAGATGGGCTGCTTATTTTCAGTCAGGTTGCTCTGTAAATACAGAATCAGGCAGAAAAGAGTGTTAGAAACACAGATGCACCAAAGGCATCCTGACCAGCACATTCAGGCTGCCTCTGCCTCGCTCAAGTATGCATCGTACAGCCCAAGCAGAGAGTCGTAGGGGGCCAGAGGGAAATGTCGCTAACGGAGAACAAACTGTTGGTAAATCGCAGGCCTCTCAACCCTGCGCCACAGCATTAAATAAATATGGATTAGTGCTGGGGTCAAGGATTTCAGTATGGGAAGAACTCGATGTGCCAGCAGTGCCTGACTTCCTAACGTTAAGGGGGAAGAAAAAAAAGCACTAGCTGCACGAGTACGCTTTCACACAGATGCATACAGATGTGTGTATACACCAAATGGTTTATATATATACATATATATATATACATGCACATATATACATATATATATACACAAATGTATATACATACATATATAGAATCATAGAATCATAGAATAGTAAGGTTGGAAGGGACCTCAAGGATCATCTAGTTCCAACCACCTGCCATAGGCAGGGACACCTCCCACTAGTACAGCTCACTCAAGCCCTCATCCAGTCTGGCCTTCAACACCTCCAGGGAGGGAGCAGCCACAACCTCCCTGGGCAACCTGTGCCAGTGCCTCACCACCCTCACTGGAAACAACTTCCTCCATCCAGTCTAAATCTCCCCTCTGCCAGTTTAAACCCATTGCCCCTTGTCCTGTCATTGCAAGACCTTGTCAATAGTCCCTCCCCAGCCTTCCTGTAGGCCCCCTTCAGATACTGGAAGGCTACTATAAGGTCTCCTGGAAGGCTTCTCTTCTCCAGGCTGCAGAGCCCAAACTCTTATAGCCTGTCCTCAAAGGAGAGCTGCTGCAGCCCTCTGATCATCTTTGTGGCCCTGTTCTGGACCTGCTTCAACACTTCGATGTCTTTCCTGTGCTGGGAATGGGAATATCTCTCTTTCTCTCTCTGTATATATATATATGTATCACAGAACCAGAGAATGAGGATGCCAGGTTGGAAGGGACTTCAAGGAACATGTGGTCTGACCTTTCTAGGTAATAGTGGAGTTGAAATGAGTTGGTTCAACACCCTGTCAAGCTAAGTCTGAGAACTGGTCAATGTAGGGGCTTCCCCTGGGAGATTATTCCAATGTCTAACTGTTCTCACGGTGAAAAATTTTCTTCTGGAGTCCAATCATAATCTCTCCACAGGAACTACTTGTACCCATTACCCCTTTTCTTTTCCATGGGACTCCTTGTAAATAGGGAGTCTCCATTCTCTTGGTAGCCACCCTTTGTATACTGGTACACAGTAATAAGATCTCCCCCAAGCCCTCTCTTCTGAAGGCTGAACAAGCCCAGCTCTCTCAGCCTTTCCTCGTTACGGTAGGTTTTATTTGGTTGTTTTTTTTTTTTTTTTAATTGCAAAACTCCCTTCAACATGGTCTCAGCTCAGCTAATTTCTCAGCCTCGGCACTGCAATTGCTAACAACTTTAATCACCTTATAAACTTCTCTGGTGACTAACACCACATCTATGCTTTTTGGCACACCACGGTCAGAAGTTGTTTTAGCAACAGCAGTATGTAGACCAGACATGCTATTTGGGAGGCTCAGAGCCCTTGCAAAAAAAAAAAAAAAAAAAAAAAAAAAAAAAAAAAAAAAAAAAAAAGGAAAAAAAAAAAAAAGAATTTAAAGAAAAAAGAAAGATTATTCCTTTCTCTCTGGGCTATCAACATTCCTGAGCACTCACGCTGCAGCTGCTGAGCCGCTGGACAGCCCACATATGGCCGTGCGCTGAACAATAGCTACTCGCTGTTGTTCTTGGTATATGCATCACCATATGTGTTTATTAGAAACAGCAATCAAGTGCCAATGGGTTTCTGCAGCTATCCCCACTGCTTGAGGGAAAAGGAAAGCCTTAGAATAAGTAGGATGAAATTAGAGGGTTCTCACAAGCTTTGGGGGAGCTGGTTGGTGAGATAGTGTAGTCCCGCTCTTTATTTAGGGGAGTGCCCTGTGATGAGAGGCTGAGGGACCTGGGGCTGTTTGGTCTGGTGAAGAGAAGGCTTAGAAGGGATTCCCTTAGAAGGGAATCAATATCTATAACTGTCTGAGGGCTGAGGGTCAAGAGGGAAGGGACAAAATATTCTCAGTTGTGCCCTGTGATAGGACAAAGAGTAATGGGTATAAACTAGAGCACAGGAAGTTCCACCTCAACATATTCTAGTATGAGGTGTCCCTGCCTATGGCAGAGGGTTGGAACTAGATGATGTTTGAGGTCCCTTCCAACCTAAAACATTCTATGAGTCTATGAGAAAAAAACTTCTTTACTGTAAGGGTACCCAGAGCACTGTTACAGGCTTCCTAGAGAGGTTGTGGAGTCTCCCTCACTGGAGAATTTCATGACCTATCTGGATGCATTCCTGTGTGACCTGAGCTAGATTCTATGGTCCTGCTCTAGCAGAGGGGTTGGGCTTGATGATCTGTGGAGGTCACTTCCAACCCCTAACATCTTGTGATCCTGTGATCCCGTGTGGCTGCTTGTTTATTGCAAATATTGCAAAATTACCACTACTCTTATAAATGGATACCAAGCCTAAATCCTCCTCTCATTCCCCATTATTAGAGAATTACTGGAAAAACTGAATCCTGAATGTGCTGACATCCAAAGCCTTGTGCCACCAAGAATCACTTGTATACAAACTGTCCTGAGTCATGGAGGACAAACTTCCCTTCATGTCCAAGAGTTTTGGATTATAAAAGTGTTTCAGTTCAAAAAGACCTCTAAGATACTAAAAATCCAGTCTTTCAACTAACACCACTATGGCCTTTAAACCACATCCCGGTGTGCCATGTCTACACCTCCAGGAATGGCAACCCCACAACCTCCCTGAGCAGCCTGTTCCAATGCCTGACCACTCTTTCAGGAAAGAAATTTTTTTTTCTAGTATCCAACCTAAACCTCCCCTGACACAGTTTCTTTTCATTCTGTCACTTGATACTAGGGGAGACGAGACTGACCTCCACCTCACAAGACTCACCTGTGTACAACTTGCCCTGAGTCATGCAGGAGAAACCTCCCAGCATTTCCAGGAGCTTTGGATCGGGATCATACTTAGCATGTATTTCTATATCACAAGCACGACCAGCGAGTATGACATCGCCTCCAGTCTTCGGGCTGCCTTGAAACAACTTCCAAATTACAGAGATTTGGGGTTGAGTTAGGGACTGGGAGCCCAGAAGAAACACAGAAACGGTTTAAGCCTGGTTTGCCACCAGTGAAAAGACAAGGGAGGAATGGATTCCAGGAAAGGGGAGTTCAAAGTTGAAGCAGGAGATGAATGAAGTCAAACTGAGCATCCAAGTCTTCACACGCTCCAAATTCTGTGCCACTTCTCTCCACGTCCAGTATTTGCTCTCTTTTAAAGCAAAAAAGAGAGGAAAAAGAAAATTTGGGAGCAAAAATAAATAAATATATAAATATTATAATAAATAAATAAATATTATTAAATAAATAAATATTTAAATAAATTAAATAATTTAATAAATTTAATAATTTAATAAATTTAATAATTTAAATAAATAAATAAACAAACAAATAAATAAATATTTATGTATATGTATACACATATATATACATATATATCATAGAATTATAGAATCATAGAATGATAGAATGGTAAGGTTGGAAGGGACCTCAAGGATCATCTAGTTCCAACCCCCTGCCATAGGCAGGGACACCTCCCAATAGTACAGCTCACTCAAGCCCTCATCCAACCCGGCGTTGAACACCTCCAGGGAGGGAGCAGCCACAACCTCCCTGAGCAACCTGTGCCAGTGTCTCACCACCCTCACTGCAAACAACTTCCTCCTAACATCCAGTCTAAATCTCCCCTCTGCCAGTTCAAACCCATTGCTCCTTGTCCTGTCATTGCAGGACCCTGTAAATAATCCCTCCCCAGCCTTCCTGTAGGCCCCCTTCAGATACTGGAAGGCTACTATCAGGTCCCCTCGAAGCCTTCTCTTCTCCAGACTGCAGAGCCCCAACTCTCTCAGCCTGTCCTCATAGGAGAGCTGCTCCAGCCCTCTGATCATCTTTGTGGCCCTCCTCTGGACCCACTCCAACACTTCCATGTCCTTCCTGTGCTGAGGGTTCCAGAATCTATATATCTATACACATAACTACACACACACACACACACTTATGTGTATATATATGTGTTTGTGTGTGTAGTTATGTGTATAGATATATCGATACACACACAAACCCAAACAGTAGCCCAGATAACCCCATCAGACTTTTTATCCCCATTGTGGGGTGCCAAAATTGTTATGTGGTGGGTTTACACCACTAAGGGTTTGGGGGATTTATCCCCTTAAAGGTAAATTACCACATTATTTAGAATTTTTGGAAGTCAAATGAAATGATGATTTACAAAGTTGGCTAAATAGAAAAGGTAATAAGCATATGCAAATGCATATATACACAAAAAATTGAACAGCCCAACCAACTTTCCAGAATAAAGCCCAGGGACCTCCCTGTACAGACTCCTCTGGACAAAAGTCCAGAGGGCTGTCACCACTTAAGACTATATTATCTCTTCCTTGCTCCCAGTTTTACCAATAGCCTGAAAAATGGGAGACAAACAGTTGGAAAAGCAAGCAAGCAAGAAGAGGAGCAAGAACATTCTGACCCTCAGATTATGTAGAAAAAAATAACAACCCAATGAAATTAGATAAATTTCTCTCTTATGATTTGTTCAGCCCCCTTTGGGGGACATACTTTTGAATACTTTTTTGCATACTTTGAATGTCTTTTGCAATTTGGAATTAAGACACTAGCCTTTAAAACTGTAACAAAGCCACACACCAGATGTGGAAATCAATGGGAGTGAGAATCAAAGAATGGTAGGGGTTGGAATGGAAGTCCAGAGATGATTGAGTTCAAACTGTCCTGCCAAAACAGGATTATCTAGGGCAGATCATATAGGAATGCATATGGGCAGATCTTGAATGTTTCCAGAGAATGAGAGTCCACAGCTTCTCTGGACAGCCTGATCCAGGGCTCTGTCATCCTTACAGTAAAGAAATTTTTCCTCATGTTGAAGTGGAACTTTCTGTGTTCTGCTTTGTAGCTGTTGCCCCTGAAAAGAACCTGGCATCTTCTTGACACTCACAATTCAGACATTTAGAAACATTCATAAGCTCTCCTCTCAGTCTTCTCTCTTCCAGACTAAACAGCCCCAGGTCTCTCAGCTTTTCTTCATAAAACAGATGTTCCAGTCCCTTCATCATCCTTGCAGCCTCCATTGAGCTCTTCCAACAGTTCTCTATTCCTCTTGAACTAGGGAGCCCAGAACTGGACACAATACTCTCACCAGGTGGTCTCACCAAGGCAGAGTGAAAGGGGAGGATAACCTCACCTACACTCAAGGGCAGATATGAACCTTTCTGCACATAATCCATATTCTTTCATGCCCTAATCTTGATTTTTCTTGATGATGGAGTTTCCACTAGGGTCTTTTTGTGACCAAAATAACATATTGTAGCCACAG
>VWZE01010965.1:48513-66762 GCA_013396675.1 Eubucco bourcierii
GGGTTTGGACGTGGCACTTGGTGCCATGGTCTAGTCTTGAGGGCTGTGATATCCGGTTGGACTTGATGATTTTTGAGGTCTCTTCCAACCTTGGTGATACTGTGATACTGTGTAACAGGTTTAAGAAGAGCAATAGGGAGACCAGGACAGAACCCCAGGCTGCCAGAGCTAAAAAGTGAAGCGGTTGCAGAAAGATTCAGAGAACTTAAAAAGAGAGGCCTGGGGCTAATCTTTCTGCTGTTTGTTTTTGTTTTTTTGGTTTTTTTTTTTTTGGTTTTGTTTTGTTTTTTTTTTTCCCATTTGTTTATTTGCTACAAGTCAGATTTTGGAGCAATTAGTAAAATATCATGCAAATATTCCCTGTGTGACTGCACATGAATAACTCTAATTTTGCTAAACATTTGTCTCGTCGCTCTGAAATACATCTGCTGTTTGCATGAAGATAATCTGCTAAAATATTGGGAAGTAAATGATGGGTTTTATAAGATATTTATGAAACAACTTCTTATTTGTGTATTAAATATCTCTGACTAACACAGCCTGGGTTTTTTTTTTGACTGTTGTCTACCTTTCCCAGGAGCATCCATGCCCTGTTTCAATTACAGACTGGGGTGAATACCATCTTGTGGAAAAGCTCCAACTGGCTGGGAATGGCTCTTAACAGGCTGAGGGAATAGCATAGATCTGCCAGTAGCATATGATAGAAAAAATACCCCAACTCAACCCCAAAATGAAAGACAAGGTTGCACATCTAGTTAAAGATGTCCCTGCTCATCGGACTAGGTGACCTTTAAAGGTCTTTTTCCAATCCAAGTTGTTCTATGATTCTATGTGTATAAACTGTGTGGCATTTGTACACACTCTACCTGGCAGAGGGTAGATTTCTTCTGGAGGTTAGGAAGAAATTCTTTACACAGAGGGTGGTGAGACACTGAAATGGGTTGCCCAGGGAAGCTGCTGATGCCCCATCTGTGGAGGTGTTTGAGCAACCTGGTCTAGTGGAAGGGATCCCTGGCCGTGGTGGTGGTGGGTGTGTGTTGGGTCTAGATGGTCCTTTCCAACCCAAACCATTCTATGACACCGCAGGAGCATGTGTTGCTCCACTTAGATGGGGTGCTGCAATAAATGTCCTTATGGGGCTTGGAGGCTGCTCCCAGTCCACACTCCATACCAGGAAGTAAACTAAAAGTATTTTTGACTGCTTTGTTCTCTGAGGTTGTCTCATTCTCTCTGTATGCAGAGCAGTTCTACAGGGTCAGGGAGAAATGCATTTGTTAGTATTAGCATAGTCCAGATGAGCTCTTGTGTTTCCAAGCTTTCAAGGGAGATGTGGAAAATCAGGTCATTTGTCATCTTCCAGTACTGAAGCTTGGAGTAGGACTGGTAACAATAACCCTAAGGGCTGCTGCTCATGGGAGCGAGGTTGGGTGGGTGAGGAAAGAGGAGGAGGGAAAGTAAACAGATGTGTGTGTCAGAGGAAGTGCAGGATGTTGTTGCTGTATAGTGGGGGACATATCTGCAGTAGCCTCATTGCTAGACAGAGCTGCGGGAGCTTGAGGTGGGCAATGAAACACTCTTTGGATGCAGGAAAATCTTAGATTGCTGCCATAGCCATCTCTAGGTAGGATCTGCATTGCTGGCATTACCCAAACCACGTCACTTAAAGTTAGCTTATATGTAGTTACATGAGCTCTGGCCACCTGAGCATGGGCACATCTTTAATATTAAAGGTTATGACTATGTCCCACTTAAAGCCTGGACTCATAGTGCTTGGCAGCTGCCATGGCCCTGTAGACAACGTGTAGCTGAGCTGAATGGGGTCTGCAAAGTCACCAAAGCATTTATGGACCCTCCAATCTTTTTCTGACCATCTGGGACCCTATGTCCTGTCAGGGATAGGCAATGGCTGCAGATTCCTTAGAATCATTGAATTGTTAAGGTTGTGAAAGACCTCAAAGACCAACCATCAACCCAACACCATCATGCCCACTAAACCTTGTCCAGACACACAGCACAGCTGGCATGGTGGGTTTTGAGGGTTCAGAGATGCCAGCAGAGAAGTTTGGATGTGCAAATAACAAATCAGGTACTTCTGAGTTATTTCACTTGGAGTGATCAGAATCAACTTGCTTTATACTCCCTGAAAAGCTTCCCTGTCCACAGGTTAAAATCAAATCCCCATTTAAAAAGTGAACTGGGTGAAATGAGAAGAAGAGGTAAGAAGTAGCAGCCTGAGATACGAGGGCTTGCATTGAGATGACCTAGATTTTGGATGAAATCTGTGAAAGAGATGAGGAAACCGAAACACTTTAACACCACTTAACATCTTAACCCACAAATCCTCCTCTGGTTTGGAGAACAAGTCTTGTGAGGAGTGGCTGAGGGAACTGGGATTGTTTTGTCTGGAGAAGAGAAGGCTGAAGGAACACCTCACTGGTCTCTACAACTACTTGAAAGGAGGTTGTAATGAGGTGGGAGTCTCTTCTTCCTAGTATCGGGTGATAAAACAAGAGGAAATGGCTTGAAACTGTACCAGGGGAGGTTTAGATTGGATATTAGGAACAAATTTCCTGAATGAGTGGTCAGGCATCGGAACAGGCTGCCCAGGTGGTTGAGTCATCATTCCTGAAGGTGTTTAAGAAACATGCACATGGAACTCTGCAAGATGGTTTAGTGAGTTTGGTGGTCTTAGGCTGGACTTGATGATCTTAGAGGTCTTTTCCAGCTGAAGCAATTCTGTGATTCCATATTAACACTATCTCTACATGGAGTCAAGCCAGAAAAATCAAGAAAGGGTGAAGTCAGCTCACTCTTGTGATGGTTTGGGAGTTCCCTGCCCCCCCACACTTTGTAAAATCCCCCAGACTAGACTCAGTTGGCTGGAAGTTAAGGACTGAAGCTCTATTTACAGCTTAGCACGATATACAAGCAGAGATATACACAATAGACAGGAATATTTACAGAAATATACAAGTTAAAGGTAACACAGAAACACAACTCCCCTCCCAGAAATCAGAGTCCCCAGGAGGGGCTTCCAACCACCCTTTCACCTTCTCCCCACCCCTATACCTTACCCGAATATTTGCCTTATGTGCAAGATGAGTTTGGAGGATCGGCTGAGAGGGTTTAGAAGGAAAGTGGTTAGTGAGGTTACTTGGCAGAGAGTAGAAAGCAAGAAGCCAGACAGCCCAAGACTCTGTGTCTTATCTTTGGTTTTGTTCTTATTCTTAAACATCTCAGCAAGCCTATGGGTGAAGTAGGTATCACCATTGTTTTCTTTTCACAGCCTATAATTTTCCTCCATTAAAACATTCCAATTAGCCTCAAACCAACACAACCCTCCCCTTGCTTGTGCTCCACACAGAGCCCACACCACTGCTGGTACAGCCACATGCTGTCTTGTCCCAGGGACCCCAAATTGATACAAGAGGAAGCAAGCAAGGGAAGGTGTATTCCACCATGGATCAGCCTCTTAATGCTCACAGCAGAAAAGTAATGCCAGCCTGGGCCCATGTGGCCAGGTTTTGGATGCCTTGGTGATGAGTATGGGTACTGACAATGTCTAGCGGAACTCAAGTGCCACAATGAGCTCTGTCCATTGTCCCAGCCTGATGGAGCTAAGGGCTCTGGCAGTGACCACACCAGCAATTGTGCAACTCTGCTCAACCACAGATTTCCACTGGCACCAGCAGCACAATAGCAGGGGCCCGTTGGTAAATAAGAATTGTTTCCCTGCCACAATACAGCTAGGGCTGAAATCATTCCCTGATACCAGGCAGCCTCCTCGTTGTGCCTCTTCTGTTCCCCACCCTACTTGAGATGGTAGCGCTTTCCTGCTCCCTTTGGGGCCTCTAGTCCCTCGTAAAATGACAAGACAATAAAACATAATAATAATAATGGAATCCATATAAGGCTTGATGTCTTCATTGGTCCTTTGAAAATTGCCAAGGGAGCTTTGCCTGAATATGGGCAGCAGGTTTCCAGCACCAGCAAGGATTATTTTGAGAAGAGGAGAAGAAATTATTCAGTTTCTGGATGCCAGTATCCATCTCAAACAACCCCAGTTGTACACATCCAACAGAAAGAACCAGGTAGTTGTAGGAGATTAATATACAAGAGATGAATATCCAGGTCTGGCAGATACAAACAGAGCCAAGCTCACCTTAACACCTGTGGGCTACCTGGGAAGGGAGATGACTGCTGACAGCCCCACTGGGGAGACTTTGGCCAGGGCCAGCCAACTCCTAGGGGATCAGGAACATTTTGTGATCAGGATAATTGCATTGTGTTGTCTTAAAACTGCTGAGGCGTGGCCCTAAGTGAAACCAGACCCCCCCTAGGCTCACTCCAAGCCCAGCAGCCCCTAGCTCCCTGTGCGCGTGGTCTGACGCACAGCCCCAGCCAACCTCCCTGCCCTGCCTGCCTCACAGGCACATGGTTATTAATGAATTTGTAATTGCATAGGGGGAAAAAGAGATAAACATATCCTCCAAGACAAATATATATGTCTCTACACACTCTCTTTCTCTCATATCCTCCATATCTCCCTATGTTTTTTGGTCAATGGTGTTGTAGACCCCAAACGCACCATTTAATTATTTGTGCTGGGAGTACCAAAGGAACTCACCATTTATTTACACAACTAAATCAGCTGCAGATGTGTGTGTGCTTTTCCCTTCGTTCTTTCTTTCCTTTAGCGTTGGCATTTCTGCCAACTCTAGGTTTGTTGGGGGTTGTTTTTGTTCTTTTTTTTGGTTTTTTAAATTTCCCTCCTCATTCAATGAGGGCATCTCAAAAGTGTTGAGAAATGGTTCACTGCTCCCTCCTTGGTCACAGAGGCAGGCATCCCACACTGCTCTTGCAGGGCTGTACAGTACAAAGCAAGGGCTTGAAAAATTAAGATTTCAGACACCAGGAACTGAGGAGAAACCAAAAATTTCTTGCACCACAGGGACCCATAAGAGCCCACCTGGTGAAGGAAGTTCTGTAACTGAGAACCCACAGCTCACTGCAGCCAAGGGCACATGTCAGAGGAGCCAAGTACCACAGGGGAGGAGCATCATGTTGTTCCTTGAGAAGCCAAGCATAATTTTGGTCCCTATCAACAGGCTTTCTCCCTCCATTTATTTATTTATTTATTTATTTATTTATTTAGTTATTTAGTTATTTAGTTATTTAGTTATTTATTTTTGAACTCATAAGATAAGTGACCTTTGCTTTGTGTTTTTCAGGGCAGGAAGGGTACGGAACACCTGCCTGAGCTGGCCTTGGAGAGCTCTGCCTTGGAGGGCTCTGCTGGGCTGTCACTGTGACTTGTTTGCATCAGCCTTGTTTTCTGGGGTTTAATCCCATGAAAAATCAGGATCAACATTAGGCAGGTGACAAAGTGAGGTCAGAGATGCCCACTCAATTTTCAGAAGCTCTACTGATTTTCTCATGACTTCCACTCCTCCCCCTTCCCCTCTCCACATTTTCATGTTTCTTGAATGGAATTCAGAGCCACCAGCCACTCCAAGAGCATGCCAACAACTGCCAGCAGGAAATCAGGATAAATATTGCTCTACTCCTTTTGGCATGTGAAGGCAATCTCCTTCTGCTTTACCTGGAAGACAGTCATCAAGGCTTAGTAGCCCCAGGAAGTAAGTTAGCACTGCAGCCAGAAAATGTACTTCAGATGCTTTTGGCAGGAGACTGATGCTTCCTAATATCACTCTGGATGCTTTAATGATGTGTTAATAACTGTATTTGAAGCATTTAGGACATGGGATTATTATCAAATGATGATTCATTTTTAAACCTTCAAACATACCTAAAGTTCAGATCTTGACACACTGCTTGCTCTCAGAGAGCTGGAGTTTGGAGAGAGTTAGGTGCTGGCTGCACACCCCAGGGTTGCTCCTGCCAAGCCTTTCCACCCCACTGAGGCAGCCTGGCCACTTCTAATGCTGAAGACCATAACTCTGATGACACCCTACAGGGTCACTTGGCTGGCTCTGAATTCAATATCAGTACAGGCTGGGGGATGATGAGATCAAGAGCAGCCCTGCAGAAAAGGGCTTGGAGGTACTAGTGGCCAAGAAGCTGGGAAGGAGACAACAATGTGCACTTGGAGTCCAGAAGGCCAATGGCATTCTGAGCTGCATCAATGAGACCTCATCTGTGGTGGTGCTGTGTTCAGCTCTGGGGCCTCCAACACAAGAGAGACATGGACCTGCTGGAGAGGGTCCAGAGGAGGCCACAAAGAGGGCTGGAGAACTTCTCCTATGGGGACAGGTTGAAAAAGTTGGGGCTCTTCAGTCTGGAGAAGGGAAAGCTCCAGGGAGACCTTAGAGGTGTATTTCAATAACTGAAGAGGACTTACAAGAAGGTTGGGATGAGACTGTTTAGAAGGACTTGTGGTGATAGGACAAGCGGAGATGGTTTGAAATTGGAGCAGGGGAGATTTAGGTTGGACAGCAGGAGGAAGTTCTGTGCAATGAGAGGTGAAATACTGGAACAGGGTGTCCAGGGCTGTGGCTGAGGCCCCATCCCTGCAGACATTCAAGCTCAGCCTTGCTGTGTCCCTGTGCATCCTGCTCTAGCGGGAGGTGTCCCTGCTGAGTGCAGGGGGGTTGGACAAGATGCCCTTGGAGGTTCCCTTCCAACTCAATGCAATCTGTGAATCATTGAGTCCATTGAGTATATATGCAGAAACACAAGATGTATTTAAATATGTATAGTTATTCTAATTAATTACGCAACCACATTTGACAGTTTTCTTTCTTGTTCCTTTTATCTCTGCTGTGCCCCAGTGAGACCACACCTGGAATACTGTATGCAGTTTTGGGCTTCCCCTATTCAAGAGAGACAGGGATCTGCTGGAGAGACTCCAATGGAGGGCTATGGGGATGATGAAGGTATTTTAACATCTCCCCTGTGAAACAAGACTGAGAGACCTGGGACTGTTTAGTCTTGAGAATAAAAGGGCTGAGAGGGGGGGGTGTCTTGTGAATGTCCATAAATGTCTGAGGGGTGGGTGTCAAGATGAAGGTGCCAGGCTCCTTTTGGTGCCCAGTGGCAGGACAAGGAGCAACAGGTACAAGTTGGAACACAGGAGCTTCTACCTCAACATGAGGAGAAACTTCTTTGGTGTAAGGATAACAGAGCCCTGGAGCAGAGAGGCTGTGGAGTCTCCTTCTCTGGAGACTTTCAAAACCCACCTGAATGCATTTGTGTGTGATCTGCTCTAGATGATCCTGCTTTGGTATGGGGGTTGGAATTGATCTCTGGAAGTCCCTTCTAATCCCTAACATTCTATAATTCTATAGACACCCAAGCAAACATGCATATGTATGTGTGTATACATAGCTATAATGTGCATCTGCAATAACCTGCAGTGTATTTACACATATGGATTGTGGATGCTCCCTCCCTGGAAGTGTTCAAGGTCAGGTTGGATGAGGCCTTGAGTGACCTGTTCTAGTGGGAGGTGTCCTTGCCTGTGGCAAGAGGTTGGAACTAGATGATCTTTGAGGCCCCTTCCAACCTAAACCATTCTGTGATTCTATGATATATCTGTACACATATATGTATATACAGATCCATCCACACACACATATATATATAGATGTGCGTCTGTCTACATGTCTGTCCCAGGTAGGCAGTTCAATCCCCATCCCTGGAGGTGTTTAAAAGAGACAGAGATGTGGTGCTTAGGGACCTGGTTTAGCAGCAGGCTTGGTAGAGTTAAGTGAAAGGTCTTTTCCAATCAAAATGATTCTGTCAGGCTACGATGCTATGGTTCTATGTGTATGGGCACATGCTGGGTGTATAAAGAGCACTGGCTACCAGAACAAAATGCCAGGGAACACTTAAGTCTCATGATACAGGCTATGAGGCTTCACAACAGCACTCAGTGCAGCAGGTCCACTTAGGTAGAATGACATTGTCCTTCTTATACATTATCACAGAATTAACAGAATTAACCAGGTTGGAAAAGACCTTCAAGATCATTGAGGTCAACCTATCACCTAACACCTTCTCATTAACTAAACCATGGCACTAAGTGCCTCATCCAGTCTCCTTTTAAACACCTTTAAACACCTCCCCACTTCAGGGGAAGTTTAGGCTGGAGGTGAGGAGAAAGTTCTTCACTGAGAGAGTCATCGGCTACTGGAATGGGCTGCCCAGGGAGGTGGTGGAGTCAGCGTCTCTGGAGGTGTTCAAGGCGGGTTTGGACGTGGCACTTGGTGCCATGGTCTGGTCTTGAGGTCTGTGGTAATGGGTTGGACTTGATGATCTTTGAGGTCTCTTCCTGTGATACTGTGATACCTCCAGGGAGCTCCAGGTATGGTCACTCTGCCACCTCCCTGGGCAGCCGATTCCAATGCCAATCACTCTTCCTGTGAAGAACTTCTTCCTAACATCCAGCCTAAACCTGCCCTGGCATAGCTTGAAGATGTGTCCTCTTATTCTGTCACTGGTTGCTTGGGAGAAGAGACCAACCCCACATGGCTACAACCTCCCTTCAGGTAGTTGTAGAGCAATAAGGTCTGCTCTGAGTCTCCTCTTCTCCAGGATGAAGAACCCCAGCTTCCTCACCTACCCCTTGTAGGGCTGTGCTCCAGCTTCTCTAAGAGGCACTTCCATTAGAACTCAACATTTATTTTAAGAGGTTTCCTTGCAGCCATTACTCACCAGCTCAGTTTCCCTCCTGTGCTCAGAAGAGCTACCCTGCTCCCTGCCCGGCCACCAGTTCAAAGCCAGAGTAAGCAGCTGGCATGAAGTACCAATTGCTGGTGTTATTGCCATGGTGTTGACAGAAGACCTAAAGTACTTTTGAGTTTTCTTTAAAATTATATGTCTGGAAGGACAAGTGAGGTGATTGTCCCCCTCTACTCTGCTCTTGTGAAATCTCACCTGGAGTATTGCATCCAATTCTGGTGCCTCCAGCAGAAGAAGGACATTGAATTGTTGGAGTGGGTGCAGAGAAGGAGCACAAAGATGATCAGAGGGCTGGAGCACCTCCTCTGTAGGGATGGGCTGCAAGAGATCGGGCTGGAGAAGAGAAGGCTCTGGGGAGACCTTATAGTGGCCTTCCAGTATCTGAAGGGGGTTACAAGAAAGCTGGGGAAAGGCTTTTTATAAGGACTTGTAGTGATAAGACCAGAGGGAATGGATAGAATCTTGATGAGGGCAGATGACTGGATATTCAGAAGAGATTCTTTACAGTGAGACTGCTGAAACACTGGAACAGGTTGCCCATGGAGGCTCTGGATGCTTCTTTCCTTGGATGTACTCAAGGCTAGGGTGAAGGAGGTCTTGAGTAACCTGGCCTGAAAGGTGCAGTCGGGTTGGAACTAGATGATCTTTAAGGTCCTTTCCAACTCAAACCATTCTACGACTTTATGGTTCTTTACACCTTTTGCTCTAGCAGGCACATTGCAAGCAGCATGCAGGTTCCCCAGCAGTTCCCCACGCCAGCTGAGCTATAAATAGGAGGGTCTGAATGCACAAAGCAGTTTATCTGATAGCTGATGATGGTTTTGCTCTGCAGTGCTTTGGCACCTTCCTGGTGTGGCTGCGCTCGCCGAAGGGCTGCACTCCGGCTGTGCTCTTTACTGCCAGGAAAAGCATCAGGAGCTGCTGGGGAAATGGGTTTGGGCAGCAGGGGCTGCGAGGCACTGCAGTGCCATTCTGAATTAAAATATTTATTCTTGACATTTTGCAAGAGAGAAGGGGATCAAAAACCAAACCAAACCAAACCAAATCAACCAAAGAAAAATATCCAAGCAAACAATCCCCCTAAAAAAAAACCAGTTAAGACCAAAATCTGTCCATAATTCAAAGCCTCTGCAAAGTCACTGGGAAACTTCCAAAAAGGCTTCAGCAAGAGCAAGATGAGCTACCCTTCATATACATGAAATTTCTTGTCTTTTGCATATCCAAGTGGTGAACCCTCTGCTCTCTTCAGTTACTGATTTTAAGTGTGCTGTAAACAGAGCCTTATCTGCACTCCCCCCACCCCCCCCAAAAAAAAAAAAAAAAAAAAAGAAAAAAGAATATAAAAGGCATTGACAAAGAAGTGTAGCTCAGATGCTGATACAAACTTGGCCATGTTCCTGCAGTGAGAGCAATGCCAATTAAGATGTGGTCTGGTCTCTAGCTGCTGTTGATAACGTGATTTGGATGGTTGTTCAAAACTTCTCACTATGTCCCTGTTGCTGTTTACATGAATAAAGCCTTCATCATCCCCTCCCCTCTGCCCTCAGCCTCCTTCCCACTCGTGCAAGGAGGCTATATCACAGCCACAGTGTGATGAGCTGAGATGGCTCTGGATTTCTCCAAGCCGCTGCAGTGCACACTGAAGAATCTGCAAAAGCGAGGAAAATCAAGTCTGTGAAAGCAACACTTTAACTTTAACTTTAAGCCTTAGGGCTTGTTAAACCAAGCTGCTTCACTCACAGAATCACAGAATGATGTGTGTTGGAAGAGATCTCTGGAGACCATTGGTCCAGATTCCATGACAAAGCACCCAGGTGGGTTTTGAAAGCCTCCAAAGAAGGAGACTCCACAACCTCTCTGCGCAGCCTGCACCAGGGCTCTGTCACCCCCGAAGTAAAGAAAGATCTCCCTAAGCTCAAGTGAAACCTCCTCTGTTCTGTTTTGTACCTGCTGCCCCTTGGCATCACTGAAAAGAGCCCAGTTCCATCCTCTTGACCTCCACCCTTCAGATATTTATATGCCTGTTTTCCAGGCTGAAGTCCCCCAGGTCTCTTCAGTCTCTCCTTTTAAGAGAGATGCTGTAGTCCACTCAGGATCTTTGTGGTTCTCCACTGAATTCTCTCCAATAGTTCTCTTTGCTCTTAAACAAGGGAGCTCAAAACTGGACATGATACATCCAGGTGTGGCCTCACTAGGGCAGAGTAGATGGGGAGAGGACCCTCCCTCAACCTGCTGGTCACACTGCTCTTAATGCACTCCAGCAGACTATTGGCCTTGTTGATCACGAGGGCACACCTCAATGCCACTTCTTCAAATTTCACTTTCATCTTCCTTCTATTGTCCTTAAAGTCAGGCAAGTCTCTGTAAACCATACATGACTGAACCTTCTGTGTAATCTCTGTGGCTTTTTCTGCAGCTCTCCTCTCTTCTGCAGGGGGGATGGGGAGAATTGCTCACAGATACTTGTGTGCCACATTAATATTTCCTGGAAATATGATCAATAATTAGGCTGACAAGACAACCTATTAAAATATCCCATGTGCACAGAATTCACCCACTGCACTATGAGCTTCTCATGAGCAGAAGTAGCAGAAGGGATAAAAACCAAGGACCCCCAGCCCTTAAATTATTTTTTTTTTCTCAGCAATTTGAGCATGTATTGGTCCAAATGCATTGAACGAGGCTGCAGCTGTGTCATTAAAAAAAAAAAAAAAGAACACATTTATGAAATGAGGGTTTAGGGTTGAAGAATCAGTGCTGGACAGCAGAGAGGCAGCAGACTTTTTGCTGGGCCTCACAGAGGATACCAACAGAGAAATCAGAGCAGATGATGCTTTCCCCCCCAAAAAAAAAAAAAGTCACTCATGTATTCATATATACATGAACACACACAACATATAAGAACCCGCTGTGAATCTCTGAAAACCCTAAGGAGGTGCAAGAGCTGGTCTTCATTAGCATTTGGACAGGAAAAAAAATGCTTCCTTGCTTTGTTTCTGGACACTGAAAAACATCAGTGTGGATTTATTAATTTTTTTTTTTTTTCCCTCTTTGCAGCTTCTTGAAATATTTTCAGCATGTGCTGGCCCAGCTTTTCTACGTGCCCAGGGAATTCTGGAACTACCAAAGACTGATGGAGCTGCCAGGGAAGAATGGTGGCACGGTTATGCCCAGGCCAGCAAACAGAAGAGCATATCCAGCATAAGCTGAAATTCAGATTCTGTCCAAGTCTTTGGAGAGCAGATGTCAATTATGAATCACATGATTACTCTGCCATATTTTTCCTGGTTATGCTCATTGACTTAGATAAGGTATCATTTTTCACCCACAAAATATGTTGCATATACAATAAATAACGTGCTCAGTACCATAATAAATATCCTGTGTATATGGGGGTATGCATTATAGTGGTCCTGGTAGAGTTATAGCAGAGCAGCCAAGGCTGAATTGGCATTTTCATTATAAAGGCTGATAATTCAAGATCACTAGCAAAAGACAATGAAATACCATCTGCTTGTGTGCAAACAGCTTTTACAGAGGTGGTTTAAGTCTTGATGCAAGCAGTTCTGCATAGAGGGCAAAAATGAGAGAGCTCCTGAGACACTGCCTCTCTCCATCAAACCTCTTCACCTGATTTTGCTCTTACTTGGATGGCAGTTGATGTTTTTTCCTAAATCTCAGCTTCTGGAGCCAGAAGAGCAGCAGTGTTCTCCTAGGAGATATAAAGGAGTGTTTCCTAGAACAGCTTGCAAACGCAAACTCTGCAACTCCACAACCAAAATACAGGTGGGGTAAAACAGTCTCCTCTGCCACACTTGGACTTTTTGTCAGTGAGGAGGAGAAAGACATGCTTCATACTTGCTGAAGGCCAGCAACTGTTTGGGCTGAGGCTGGTGTCAACATCTTCCAACCATACAAAGTATCCTGCATCAGGGTTGCATTTGCTCCCTTACAGCAGCTCCTGGGGCTAGTTCAGGTGTGGCATTGTTACATACCTCCAAAAATCTGGCACCGTCATACTCATACTGAGAATTAATTGTCTAACCACTACAACCTCTTCAACCTTCAACCTCATTTCCACTGTAACTTGTGTGTGGTATCTTAGAATGGTTTAGTTGGAAAGGCCTTCAAAGATCATCTAGTCCCAAAACCCCTGCCATAGGCAGGGACACCTCCCACTAGAACAGGTCATTCAAGGCTTCATCCAACCTGGCCTTGAACACCTCCAGGGAGGGAGCAGCCACAACCTCCCTGGGCAACCTGTTCCAGTGCGTCACCACCCTCACTGCAAAGAACTTCCTCCTAACATCCAGTTTCAATCCCCCCTCTTCCAGTTTAAACTCATTGCCCCTTGTCCTGTCATTACAAGGTCTTGCAAATAGTCCTTCCACATCCTTCCTGTAACCCCCTTCAGATACTGGAAGGCCACTCCAAGGTCTCCTGGAAGCCTTCTCTTCTCCAGGCTTCAGAGCCCCAACTCTAGTAGCCTGTGCTCACAGCAGAGCTACTGTAGCCCTCTGAGCATCTTTGTGCCCTCCTTTGGACTCACTCCAACAGTTCCACGTCCTTCTTGTGTTGGGGGTTCTTGACCAGAACCAAATTAAAAACTCCTGGCCCAACCATCTGACTGACTTGTACAGTCTTCACAGCATTTTTGGTAGCCTCAGGCCAACATTTATATCCCTGCTCACCTTCCCAATGGTTGCAGCCCATCAGGTGGAGCTTTGTACAGGAATGGCCTCATTTGTACCTTTGTAATGGAAAGGGTTCCCAAATCCTGCAACAGGCTCACCACAGAGGTGATTGAGTCCCCATCCCTGGACATGCAGAGATATGGTTCTGGGGGACATGGTTTAACCACCAGACTTGGTAGAGTTACAGAATGGTTGGACTCGATGATCTTAAAGGTCTTTTCCAATCAAAGCCATTCTGTGGTTAGAATGATAGAATGGTTTAGGTTGGAAGGGCTTTCAAAGACCATCTAGTCCCAAACCCCTTCTATAGGCAGGGACACCTCCCACTAGCACAGGTCACTCAAGGCCTCATCCAACATGGCCTTCAACACCTCCAGGGAGGCAGCAGACACAACCTGCCTGGGAACCTGTTGCAGTGTTTCACCACCCTCACTGTCAAGAACTTCTCCCTAACATCCAGTTAGGGAGAATTTCTGCCAGTTTAAACCCATTGCTCCTAGTCCTGTCATTGCAAGACCTTGTAAATAGTCCCTCCCCAGCCTTCCTGCAGGCTCCCTTCAGATACTGGAAGTCTACTCCAAGGTCTCCTGGCAACCTGCACTTCTCCAGGCTGAAGAGCCCCAACTCTAGTAGCCTGTCCTTATAGCAGAGCTGCTCCAGCCCTCTGAGCATCTTCATGGCCTCCTCTGGACCCACTCCAACAGTTTCATGTCCGTCTTGTGTTAGGGTTAGGGTTGGGCTCCAGAACTGTACACAGTACTCCAGGTGGGAGTACATATGGTTCTATGACCTCAGGAAGAGTACTTTGGCAGCACAGCCTGGAGGTGTTTGAAATGAGGCAGGTTGGACCCAGGTGACTGGTTTTGCTGGTGGGGAGGTGGAGGAGGTATTTTCCAGCAGAGGGTGTGAAAGAACAAGCACTAGGTCTGGTGGTAGGTGGCAACCTCTTCTTTCAGCACAGCTGCTTGCAGAGGGCATGTCTGTTTACACCTTGAAGTAATCACAGTGACAACCAGCAGTGAAAACCTGGATGCGGGGAAATCCATGGGAATTTTGCCCAGATTTTTCCCTTGAGCTGTTCCACTTGTGGTTCCAACCTATTTCTTGCAGAATGTGTTACCTTTCGCTCCAACACCAAAACTCAGGCAGATTTTGGGGTTTTTTTTAGCTCATACCCAGGAGGCACCTAAGTGTCCTCACGATCCTAGCGCAAGGGAAGAAGGACAACGATGCTGCAGGATGTAAACACAGCTAGATGGAAGGATCCATCTCTGGCCATGTAGCATCTCACTGCTCATCCTGCTGTGATTAACAGGTGAGTTCATCCCAGTTTTGTAACTCCCCCTTTTGCTGGCTGGCTCTGCATTGATGATAAGTGTTATTCATACATCATCGCAGCCTCAGTCCGGCAGCTCTCCCAGTCTGCTTCCAAAAGAAGCTGTCACAGACAATAAACACCAAAGTAACCTCACTTCCAGTTTAATTGTTTTCTCAAAATATCACTAGCAATTAGACTATATTAGCAACAGATTGCTTGCAGTGGCTCATTCCCCAAATCAAAACTGGTTTCTTTCCCTTTTACAACCACACAAAACATCTGAAACCAGAAAGTACCTAGGGTGGTGCTTTTTTTTTTTTTTTCTTCTTTTTTTCTGTTTTTGTTTTTGTTTTCTCTCCTCAGAATCATGCAACCAACCATCACTAGTTCTCCAAACCCCAAAATGTCTGGAAAATGCAGGAGAAAAATATGGGATGGTTGGAAGATTTTTGGGTGTTTTTTTTTGTTTTGTTTTTGTTTTTTCACATCTACAAATTTATTGTGGAAGTTTTAAGAAAATACAGTGACAGCACTGCCTGCAGTACAGTAGGGAATGACAGTCAATAAATAAAACTAAGGGACTGTGCAGTAAATAAATACGACTAATATAATGTGTTTGTAGCAGGTTGATCAGTTTTAAATCCTCTGCCTAGGGCTGAATTTTACAATAAAGCAACCCCGCCTGGATGCTTTTCTCTGTTGGCACTGGGTGAGCCCATTTATTTATGGTTGGGCTCACCTTCTTCCCCTCCACCCCGCTTCCTTTTTTACATATAGAATGAGAGTACAAGCATTTCACTTCAAAGAGACCTTTAAGATCATCTAGTTCAACCTTCAGCCTAAGACTGCCATGCCCACTAAACCACGTCCCCAAGGGTCATGTCCCCAAGAGGGCTGGATCAGCTCTCCTATGAGGACAGGCTACAAGAGTTGGGGTTCTGCAGCCTGGAGAAGAGAAGGCTGCCATGAGACCTGATAGTAGCCTTCCAGTATCTGAAGGGGGCCTACAGGAAGGCTGGGGAGGGACTATTGACAAGGTCTTGTAACGACAGGACAAGGGGCAATGGGTTTGAACTGGCAGAGGGGAGATTTAGACTGGATGTTAGGAGGAAGTTCTTTACAGTGAAGGTGATGAGGCACTGGCACAGGTTGCCCAGGGAGGTTGTGGTTGCTCCCTCCCTGGAGGTGTTCAAGGTCAGGTTGGAGGAGGTCTTGAGTGAGCTGTACTAGTGGGAGGTGTCCCTGCCTATGGCAGGGGGTTGGAACTAAATGATCCCTGAGGTCCCTTCCAACCTTACTATTCTATGATTCTATGTCCACAGTTTTCTTGAACCCCTCCTGGGATGGTGATTCCACCACTTCCCTGGGCAGCCTGTTCCAATGCCTGACCACTCTTGCTGGAAAGAAATTTCTCAAATATCCAACCCTGGTGCAATTTCAGGCCATTTTCTCTCATCCTATAACCTGCTATTAGGGAGAGAAGACTGACCCTATCACCTGGTATTACAGAGAGGAGACTCCTGCAGCACAGGAGGTTCCACCTCAACACAAGAGGGAACTTCTTTACTGTAAGAGTCACAGAGCACTGGAACAGGCTCCCCAGAGATGTTGTGGAGTTTCTCTGGAGACTTTCAAGGTCCTTCTGGATGCATTCTTCTGTGACCTGAGCTAGATTGTATGGTCCTGCTCTGGCAGGGGAATTGGACTAGATGATCTCTCTGGGTCCCTTCCAATCCCTGACATCCTGTGATCCTGTGACTCCTCACTACACTTCAACTTCCATTCAGGGAGTTGTAGAGATCAGTGAGGTCTCCCCTCAGCCTCCTCTTCTCCAGACTGAACAATCCCAGTTCCCTCAGCTGTTCCTCACAAAACCTCTTCTCTGGACCTTTCACCAGCTTCACTGCCCTTCTCTGGACTGAACCCAGTATTTGAGGTGCAACCTCACCTGTGCTGAGTACAGGGACATGACCACTTCCCTACTCATGCTGGTCACACTACTTCTGACCCAGGCCAGGGTGCTGTTTGCCACCTGAGCACACTTCTGGCTCATGTTCAAAAAGCCTGAGGAGGGAATAACACTGTGCAGAGGTAAGGTATATCTGCTCATCTAGTCTTTTGCTAACGTGGTATCTAGGTTTCACCAAGATGTGCTGGGTCAGTAGAATCATAGCATATCACCAGCACTCCCCTCTGTTATTTCATGCCATAGAACCACAGTCTTATTTTGGTTGGGAAAACACCCTGAGATCATCAAGCCCAACTGTCAACCTAACACCACCACGGCCATTCAATCGTGTCCCAAAGTCCCATGTCCACACAGTTCTTGAACACCTTCAGGGATGGTGACTCTACCACCACCCTGTTCCAATGTCTGGCCACTCTTTCAGTAAAGAAATTGTTCCTAATATCCAATCTAACCCCCTTCCCCAGCACAGTTTGAGGCCATTTCCTCTCATCCTATGACCAATGATGCCCACAACTTTCGCTAAAGTAAGTTGTGATGCCTGTGTCAAAATGTGTCCCATGGTGTCCCCAGGGATATTTTTTTGAGCCTGACTTAGCCAAGTGACTGCACATCTTATTATTACCTTGAGTAACAAAGATTAGCCCTTTCTTTTCAGCGGCACTGCATGGTTGAGGGAGCTTGGAGGGCTCCAGACAAGCGTCTGCAAAACCATATCTGGCTCAGTGGCTGTGATCAGGGGCTAGGTAATTTGTTTGATTAGAGCATCCGCCTAAGACAAAGAAAGTGTAGTGGAGTGAGTTGGGTTCTGGTCTCATTTACAGGTCTGGAGATGCATGGAGAAGCTATTACAAGTGACCTGTGACCTGGCCCACCCTCAGGTGAAACGGCTTTGCCCAGTCACCTCCTGTTAGCCTCAGACAAATGATAGGCTTTGGGGAGCCCGGGATGCAGCGCTGCTTCATCAGACAGACAAAACCAGACCCACAGGCCCAGCCTCAAGCTATGCAGATGCAAAAGCAGATGAATTTGGAGGGGAGGGGGGGAAGAAAGAAAGAAAACAAAGGAAAAAAAATAAAAGAGATTTAAAAACTTATTATGGTGATAGTGTTACTTACAACAAATCTGTCTGCAGTTTTGGGGCTGCAGAGATAAAAGCCCTCAGGAAAAATGTCAGTGGCTTGAGTTTATTTATATGTAAGGTGACCATGAAAAATGTCGGCTTACCACTAATTGTAGGGCATATTTATTCTGCACAAGTTGTTTTCCACATTAGCACAGTTGTTAAAATGCAGTTTTGCCTCAGGAATATTATAACTTTATCTTCCGTAATTATAAATGTGGATGTTGCTGGGGTACTGCACACACTGGAGAAGAAACGTAAGACAGGGGCACTGCAAGGAAGAAAACACACATAATTAAAAGCCTAATGTAGTAATTATATGAAACATGCTCAGGAAGTGGAGACCCACAGATAAGTGGCTATGGTGAGTTAGATGCTGGGCTTACATTTGTATGTCCTCTCATATCAAATGTCTTCCTTCTTTTTTTTTTTTTTTTTTTTTTTT
>VWZE01010965.1:71096-83356 GCA_013396675.1 Eubucco bourcierii
CCACCCAGCCTGTATTTGTGCTTGGGATTGTGCCTACCCAGGTGCAGGACCTTGCACTTGGCCTTATTGAATTTCATGAGGTTGGCCTGGGCCCAACTCTCCAGCCTGTCCAGGTCCCTCTGGATGGCATCCCTACCCTCTAGCAAGTCGACTGTGCCACACAGCTTGGTGTCATCTGCAAACTTGCTGAGGGTGCACTCCATTCCTCTGTCCATGTCACTGACAAAGATGTTAAAGTCGAGTCCAAGCTTCAACCCAACACTACCAAGTCTGCTGCTAAGCCATGTCCCTCAGAACCATGTCTGCACATCTTTTATATACCTCCAGGGATGATGATTCAATAAGTTCTCTGGGCAGCCTGTTCCAGGGCTTGACAACCCTTTCAGTAAAGACATTTTCCCTGCTGTCCAGTGCTAAGACACATCATCTGAAAGGGCTTGAGGGGATTTCCAGAGGTCACCAGTCCCTTCCCTGGCCTGTAGCACCTGTGTCATTCCTGACAGATTCCTATCTTTGGGGTTTTAAGGGCCTTCAGTGCTGGATACCTGCCACCTCCCCAGGCAGTGTCTTGCAGCTCATCACTGCCCTTATCACAAATAGGTTTTAACTCAAATCTTTCTTACCGCCATTTAAGCCCATGACTTCTTATCCTATCGGCAAGAGGTGTGGAGAGTTGATTATTCCTTCCCTCTTTGAGGTGGGCTTTTGCATTTTTGAGGATTGTTTTGCTGACACACATAATTCTCTGCACCAAAAGCATGGTCTGGAGGAGAGGTTTATCTCACCATCGCTGAAACCAGCATTCTTTCAGCTAGAATGTCCACTGGTGGGATTTCTATTGTAAATTCACTTCACAAAATGAACTGGAAACCGAGATGAAACCTCACAGAAAAGCTCACATTATGGGAATTGATACTCCCTTTTTACTGTCCCTTCAAATCCAAACAAGACTATTTTTTACTTCCGTGTAATTGAAACAAAAATAAGCAGACACAGCTTTGCCAAGTGCCAGGGCTGAGCACTCATCATTTAGGACCCCAGAAATTGTCATCTGGGCTTAAAAATAATCAAACTTCAGCGATGCATATGAAGCTCTTCATAATTGCCATCTGGGCTAGGTTCTCTGAGAGTTGGAGTTGGGCTTCTACCCACCTCAGTCAACTATTCATCCACCAGAAAATTAGATGTCTTGTCCATCTGCTGTGGGCTAACGGGTGTGGAAAAGCCGACACATCTATTTAAGGTGGCAGAAATGACTCCCTGGAAATGCCTTCCCTTCTCCTAAGAGAGTGCCTGAGCATTAAAGGCTTTGGGAACAACAAATCATAATGGAGCAGGTTCTATTTTCATAGACTTTCTCCCCAGTGAAGCATTACCCTCTCTGTTGGTAGGTTGAGCTCCTCCTATCGTCTCACATCTCCAGCATTGTTAATAAAGAAGACAACCATCCAAATCCCCATGAGCAGTGCAGCAGCAGGAGAACAACTTTTACAGGAAGCTCTGTTTCTGAGTGCTTTAGAGTAGGTCAGACTAAACACAGCCATGTTCACTGCAGTGGTGCTGGCACCACTCTGCAGGTGTCAGTAACTCTGGGGTATGTTCCTGGTGAGGAGCAGCCTGATGGGCATTTTTCAGTTTCTACAGGCACCTGCTCCTTACTGCAGAGTTTTAAGAGCTACATTTTTTTTAACCTGAAGCTGCCTACATTCCAGAAGAGAACAGGTTGTACATCAGCTTGATTGATGGCCAACTTTTTGGCTGACTTCTGGGAGCAAGCCTTTCTTCATATCACAGAATCACAGAAATATTCAGGTTGGAAAAGCCCATCAGGATCATCAAGTCCAACCCATACCCATACTCTACAAGGTGCACCCTAAACCATATCCCTAAGCACCACATCCAAATGACATTTGAACAAATCCAGGGTTGGTGAATGCACCACTTCCCTGGGCAGCACATTCCAATGCCTGAACACTCTTACTGGGAAAAAAATGTTTCCTAATATAGAATCATAGAATGGTAAGGTTGGAAGGGACCTCAAGGATCATCTAGTTCCAACCCCCTGCCATAGTCAGGGACACCTCCCACTAGCACAGCTCGCTCAAGGCCTCCTCCAACCTGGCCTTGAACACCTCCAGGGAGGGAGCAGCCACAACCTCCCTGGGCAACCTGTGCCAGTGTCTCACCACCCTCACTGCAAACAACTTCCTCCTAACATCTATTCTAAATCTTCCCTCTGTCAGTTTAAACCCATTGCCCTTTGTCCTGTCATTGCAAGACCTTGTCAACAGTCCCTCCCCAGCCTTCCTGTAGGCCCTCTTCAGATACTGGAAGGCTACTCTAAGGTCTCCTGGAAGCCTTCTCTTCTCCATGCTGCAGAGCCCCAACTCTCTCAGCCTGTCCTCATAGCAGAGCTGCTGCAGCCCTCTGATCATGTTCGTGGCCCTCCTCAACAGTTACATGTCCTTCATGGACATATCTAATCTAAACCTACCCAATCACAGCTTGAGACCATTCCCTGTTGCTCTATCACTATTTACCTGTGAGAAAAGACCAGCACCAACCTCTCCACAACCTCCTTCCAGGTAGCTGTATGTTGCCTGCGCCTAAGTGCAGTGGGCAACCTCAGCATGTATTTAAAAGTGTCTCTTTCAGATGGCTTCTGAGGCCAGATGATCTTGAGGGCACAGGTTTGACCCTGGAGGTATTCAAGAAAAGACTGGATGGGGCACTTGATGCCATGGTCTATTTGACTGGATAGGGTTGGGTGATAGGTTGGACTGGATGATCTTGGAGGTCTCTTCCAATTTCTATGCTTGATTCTATGTTTCTATGATTCTATGATTCTATGATTTTCTGATTCTATGATTTTATGACCCAAGGTCCTTGCCTTGTGACAAAGGTAAAAAAGCTCCATGGAGGAAAAGGAGATATGTGGATGGTGAGGCACTGGCACAGGTTGCCCAGGGAGGTTGTGGCTACTCCCTCCCTGGAGGTGTTCAAGGCCAGGTTGGAGGAGGTCTTGAGTGAGCTGTACTAGTGGGAGGTGTCCCTGCCTATGGCAGGGGGTTGGAACTAGATGATCCTTGAGGTCCCTTCCAACCTTATCATTCTATGATTGTATGCTTCCCACCTATCTTCACTTGTGGGAGCCAAGGAAACAATGGACTAAACTCAGTAATTAGGACTCTGACAATGGTAGAGTAGAGGAAACAGAGGACATCATAGAGAAAACACTTGCCCCTGATATTCTCTTCTGGAAAACAGTCATGTGCTGCCTTTAAGGTGATAGTCAAGTGGTCAGATTTACTCATCACCAATGCACCTGCAGAATCTACAGAATCACCTGCACGAACTTGGCTGTTTGCTCTTTGAGTTTGTATAACATTTTCCAATGTGTACAACATTTCTGGCCCTTTATGGAGCACAGAATGTCCTATCCTAAGTGCCAAAGTGTCCAATTTTGACCAAAACAGCACTCAATGCACTTTCAAGCTCTCTTTGCACCCATCAGTTCAAGTAGTAGGATGCACTCATCCTCTTAATGAAGTTAAAACAACAAGAGACTCTCACAGTGAAGTGTCAGAGCTCTGGCTGTTGCTGTTAGTGAAAGGCTCATAAAATACATCCAGTTATTCAAAATTAAAACCATGTTTGAGCTTAGCAATCTGCACTTGGGGTTTCCACAATGGTAAAATTACTCAGATCAATTAGATCTTTCTTCTGATCAGATCTCCTTGCTTCAAAACCAAGCTGTGAAGTTTTCTTGTGCCATATAAAGATGAGATGTGCCACTCAGTGCCATGGTCTAGTTGATTGGATAGGTCTGGGTGATAGTTTGGACTGGATGACCTTAGTGGTTTCTTCCAACCTGGTTGATTTTATAGAATCACATAATCATAGAATGGTAAGGTTGGAAGGGACCTCAAGGATCATCTAGTTCCAACCCCCTGCCAGAGGCAGGGACACCTCCCACTAGTACAGCTCACTCAAGGTCTCATCCAACCTGGCCTTGAACACCTCCAGGGAGGGAGTAGCCACAACCTCCCTGGGTAACCTGTGCCAGTGTCTCACCACCCTCACTGGAAAGAACTTCCTCCTAACATCCAGTCTAAATCTCCCCTCTGCCAGTTTAAACCCATTGCCCCTTTTCCTGTCATTACAAGACCTTGCAAATAGTCCCTCCCCAGCCTTCCTGTAGGTCCCCTTCAGATACTATGATTTATATATATATATACATATATACACACACACACACTTACATGAAAATGGATTTTTGGGGGTTCATATTTCTTCCCCCTGTGTGATCAGGATACAGGATGAAAAAGTGACCATTAAATAGTTCAAAAGGAACTGTTCAGATTGAAGATTTCTCTGTTCTATCAGGAAAAGTCCACTGGGGGAGCTGGTGGAGCAAAAGGTTGGGAGAGGCCCAACAGCTGTGCCACACTATGGGTGTCTGAGCCCGGTCAAAATGATTTCCTGGCTATAGGGTGAGTGAGGCAGGGCTGATAGTTTGCTACATTGAGTAGGAATAAAACAACCAGCTTTCATTTTCTTCCCCAGTGCATGCAGCATACCCTTTAAACCCCAACCTAACCAAATGAAAAGCTTTGGGTCTATTGCCATTTAATAATTGCCTCTTGCTCAGTGAGAAGCTTTTTCTTCCTTCTCCTCCACAACAAATTCTCACTAGGATATTTTTTTTTTCCACTACAGACAGCAAACATAATTACACAACAGATCAGAACAGCTTACATAATGCCCTTTGTAGAAACCTGCCTTACCTCAGAGGCATATTAGCATTTCTTATGGGTTTAAGGGGTGAGGGATTAATTACAGATTTTCAAAATATGCCTAATTACATATTTACTGGCGGGATAAATAATTCACGTTTCATAACTCGCCATGAAATGACTACTTTCTTTTGAAGATTAAAAATTCAAGGCTTGAGGAATGTTAAAAGTTCAAACTCTGAATAAAGGCTCCCAAGCCTTTCTAGATAGGCATTTCCCTCACATGAGAAAATACAGCAGAAAGCTGCTCTGTCACCTGGGTGACTTGTGGAGCCCTTAGAACTTCTCACTTGGCAACCCAGCAAATGAAAGGAGCGAAACAGTAAAAAAAATGCCATTTGTTCACTTACCTTAGCACTTTGGTAGGATCACGTAGGATTCCTGGGAAGCATCCAAATTCCTTGAGAGCATGAGCTCCCCTGACTCTTGGCTTTTTGCATTGGGCAGGGGTGGCATCAGCAGCATCTCTTTATTGATGATCTGGATGAAGGGATTTGGTCCAACATTAGTAAGCTTGCAGATGACGCCAAGTTGGGAGCAAGTATCACACTGGTGAGACCCCCATCTTGAGTATTGCATTCAGTTTTGGACTCTCCAGTTTAAGAGAGACAGGGATCTGCTGGAGAGAGTCCAGCAGAGGGCTATGAGGATGATTAAGGGACTGAAGCACTGCCTGGTGAGGAGAGGCTGAGGGACCTGGCGCTTTTGAATCTGGAGAAGAGAGGACTGAGAGGCAATCTAATCAATGTTTGTAAATATCTGAGGGCTGGAGGGCAGGAGGGGTGGGAGGTGGAGTGGGGGAACAGGCTCTACTCACCTGCTTCTTGTGAGAGGACAAGGAGCAATGGATGAAAGCTGCAGCACAGGAGGTTCCACCTCAACACAAGGGGCAACTTCTCTTCTGTAAGGGTCACAACACAAAGCACTGGAACAGGCTGTCCAGAGAGGTTGCGGTGTCTCCTTCTCTGGAGACTTTCATGGCCTGTCTGGATGTGTTCCTGTGTGACCTGAGCCAGATTGTCTGGTCCTGCTCTGGCAGGGGGGTTGGACTGGATGATCTCTTTGGGTCCCTTCCAACACCTGACATCTTGTGAGCCTGTGATTGCAGAATCACAGAACCACAGAAATTTAGATGTTGGAAGCGAGCTCCAGAGATCATCCAGTCCAACCTCCCTGCCAAGGTAGGATCCCCTAGGGTAGTTTGCACAGGAATGCATCCAGGCAGGGTTTGAACACCTCCAGAGAAGCAGACTCCACAACCTCCCTGGGCAGCCTGTTCCAGGACTCTGTCACCCTCACTCTAAAGAAGTTTCTCCTCATGTTGAGCTGAAACCTTCTCTGTTCCAGTTTGTAGCTGTTGCTCCTTGGCTTATTGCTACTGACCACCGAAAAGAGATTGCCCACATCCACTTGACACCCATCCCTCAGATATTTATAGATATTGATCAGATCTTCCTTCAGTCTTCTCCAGACTAAACAGCCCCAGGTTTCTCAGTCTCTCTTTCTAGAGGAGATGCTCAAGTCCCCCAGTCAACCTCATGGCTCTCCACTGGACTCTTTCCAGCAGGTCTCTGTCTCTCCTGACCTGGGGAGCCCAAAATTTGACACAGTATTCCAGGTTATATTGATCTGTTAGAGAGTAGAAGGGCTCTGCAGAGGGAGCTCGACAGGCTGGATAGATGGACAGCAGCTGAACATGAGCCAGCAGTGTGCTCAGGTGGCCAAGAAGGCCAATGGCGTCCTGGCCTGTATCAGCAATAGTGTGGCCAGCAGGACCAGGGAAGTCCTTCTGCCCCTGTACTCTGCACTGGTTAGGCCACACCTTGAGTGCTGTGTCAATTCTGGGCTGCTCAATTGAAGAATGATGTTAGGATGCTCAAACATGTCCAGAGAAGGGCACCAAGGCTGGTGAATGGGCTGGAGCACAGCCCTGTGAGGAGAGGCTGAGGGAGTTGGGAGGTGTGCAGCTCGGAGAAGAGGAGGTTCAGGGCAGACCTCATTGCTGTCTACAACTACTTGAAGGGAGGTTGTGGCCAGCTGGGGGTTGATCTCTTCTCCCAGGTAACCAAGGACAGAACAAGAGGACCCAGCCTCAAGCTGTGCCAGGGCAGGTTCAGGCTGGACGTTAGGAAGAAATTCTTCCGAGCAAGAGTGATTGACATTGCAATGGGCTGCCATGGTTTAGCTGATTCGATGATGTTGGGTAATAAGTTAGACTTGATGATCTGGAAGGTCTTTTCCAACCTGGTTAATTGTGTGATTGTGTGATCTCTCTGTACAGCAGCACGGTGCAGGCCGAGGCTGGTACCCTCCTGCCGGGCTGGCTCTGGGGGTTGCTGCTCTGCCGTGCGTGGCAGTGGCAGCCGGGGACTTCTCGCATAGCTTGCGAGCCAGCGTGCCTGGAAACGCCTCATGGCATTGGGTCATCTGGAAGCATAAATCAGCCTGCCCCTTTCCTGACCTGCCCTCACATGCAGCCAGAGGTCTCCTCTGTTACATTTTATTTTAGCCAGTTAGCAAGAAGAGTATCCCTTTGGCATTTAGGGAATATAGAAATTCTTACAGAAGGGCAAATTAGTGCCTCCAGAAAGGAAATAGCTGCTTCTGACAGCCACATGTGTGTGTGTGTATACATACATACATACATAGAATCATAGAATAGTAAGGTTGGAAGGGACCTCAAGGATCATCTAGTTCCAACTCCCTGCCATAGGCAGGGACATCTCCCATTAGAACAGGTCACTCAAGGCCTCATCCAACCTGACCTTGAACACCACCAGGGAGGGAGCAGCCACAACCTCCCTGGGCAACCTGTGCCAGTGTCTCACCACCCTCACTGCAAACAACTTCCTGCTAACATCCAGTCTAAATCTCCCCTCTGCCAGTTTAAACCCATTGCCCCTTGTCCTGTCATTGCAAGACCTTGTCAATACTCCCTCCCCAGCCTTCCTGTAGGCCCCCTTCAGATACTGGAAGGCTA
This sequence comes from Eubucco bourcierii, assembly GCA_013396675.1. Classification (NCBI taxonomy): domain Eukaryota; kingdom Metazoa; phylum Chordata; class Aves; order Piciformes; family Ramphastidae; genus Eubucco; species Eubucco bourcierii. Next base: position 78,873 of record VWZE01010965.1, read on the forward strand.
CTATCAGGTCTCCTGGAAGCCTTCTCTTCTCCAGGCTGAAGAGCCCCAACTCTCATAGCCTGTCCTCATAGGAGAGTTGCTGCAGCCCTCTGATCATCTTTGTGACCTCCTCTGGACCCACTCCAACACTACCATGTGCTTCCTGTGCTGAGGGCTCCAGAACTGCACACAGTACTCCAAATGGGGTCTGACAAGAGCAGAGTAAAGGGGCAGAATCCCCTCCCTTGCCCTGCTGCCCACACTGCTCTTGATGCAGCCCAGCACTTGGCTGCTGTCTGGGCTGCGCGTGCACACTGCAGGCTCATGTTGCAGTTTCATCAACGCAGACCCCCAGGTCCTTTTCCTCAGGGCTGCACCCCACCCATTCCCCACCCAGCCTGTATTTGTGCTTGGGATTGTGCCACACATACATACACACATATATATACACACACATATATAAAACTTCATATACAAGCAGCCTTTTAGAACAATAAGGGCGTTGTAGTAAGTTGGTCTTTGGTTCTATCTACCAAGTAACTAGCAGTAGGAAATGGCCTCAAGTTGCACCAGTGGAGGTTTAGGTTGGATATTACAAGAAGCTTCCTAACTTCTCAGCCTCAGCTCCCCAGGAAGAGGACTGAATGCTTGTTGCTGGAGGTGTTTAAAAAGACATGTAGACAAGGCACTCCAGAACATGGTTTAATGGCATCGTAGTGTTAGGTTGATGGAAATGGTTCTAGGGTTTCATGGTTCTGAGCTCAGTAACTACAGATGCCACAGGAAAGAAAGAAAGAAGGCAAGGTAGATCCTGTTGTGTCAGTATAACTGGTCTTGATTTGGGTTTCAGTAGACTTCCAACCACACAATCATAGAACTGCTTCTGTTGGAAAAGATCATGGAGCCAACCATCAAACTAAGACCACCATGCCCACTAAACCATGTCTGCAGGTACCATCCCCACATGTTTCTTGTACACCTTCAGGGATGGTGACTCCCCCACATCCCAGTCAACCTATTCCAGTGCCTGACCACTCTTAACAGTAAAGAATTTTTTTCCTAATATCCAACCTAAACCTTCCCTGGCATAATTTCAGGCCATTTCTTCTCACCCTATCACCTGATTCTAGGGAGACTGACCCTCCACTTCACAATCAGTTTAGAGATAGAAATGGTATTTTAATTTTGCCTCAAAGGATCTACTTTTTTATACACTTTACACAGTCTGTAGCAGTTTAAAATCTAAAGGCCTATAATTTTTTTTTTTTTTTTAGAATAATGCCATACTTTCAGTCCTGCTTTCCTTAATAATTTCCTTAACAGCTGCATTGGAATTTTGTTCCAAACAATGGACACTTTAAAACAGGGGGAAATAATCTGGGGAAAATATTCTGATAAGATCCATGCAACCTTTAAAATTTTGGCTTTTGCTGAGCTGTCTTAGACAAAGGTCACACACTTGATAAACTGTTTCTTTCATTATTAAAGACAAAGCTGTTTCTTTTATTATTAACTGCATATCAGCAATATTTAGGCACAAATATATAATTTAAGCACTACAATGATTTAAAGTAGGGGAAACACTCAGCAGGGATGGTATCATCAGATGGGAGAATATAGTCAAGTGCTATGAGATGGTAGATCATAGAAACACAGAATCATCGTAGAATCTTAGAATGTAAGGGGTTGGAAGTGACTTTGGAAAATCATCTAGTCCAACTCCCCTGCCAGAGCAGGATCACCTATACCAGGTCACACAGGAATGCATCCAGGTGGGTTTTGACTATCCTGAGAGGGAGACTCCACAACTCCCCTGATGAGGGGTGGGTGAGCATACTCAGCCTACAAGCTGTGAGCACTGTAGGGTAGATCTATAAGTGTACTGCAAAGCCATTTCAAAAGTCTTCTCCCTCTCTTGCCCACACAAGATTAACTACCTGCCCTGACTTGCCCCAATTCGTTTTCCTTTCCCTCACTAAAGGTGTTTGAAATAAGCAGCGCCAAGATACAGAGTAAAGAAGCTCCAAAATAGCCTTTTTTTGGGTGTAAGGAGGGGGAGAGGGGAGGAGAGAAAGGATAACACCTCTAAGTTATGCTTTCAGCTCAATTCCATTCACTGAGACAAGTAAATAAACACCCAGCCAGCTCAGTCCCCGTCCCACAACTCTAACGATTCATCTACCAACAACGTGGGCAAGCCATCGCTCAGTGTCGTGCTGCACCTCCTGGCCATGTGCTTTGCATCCTACCTAGGTAAGTATCACAACTAGTACAATCTACTGTTTTTTAAGGCTAAAGTTATCTGCAAAGCCCAGTGATTCATGAGCTCTCCAAACGTACATAAAGTGCTCTAGCGAAAGCATTTCCTAAGGGCCTGATCCAGTCATGCTTCCCAAACCCTCTGCAGCTGTCTAGACTGGAACAGAAAGGTCATTCAGCCACTGAAGGCCAATCCATCACTCCCCTTAAAAAAGAAAATACCTCAACTGCTCCAAAAGTAGTTCAATTTGTGGATCTGATGGAGAGAGACTGCAAGAACAGCCAAGGTCCCCTTCCCCAGGGGCTAACACAAAGTCTGTGCCCTCCCTGGGATTCATTTTACAGATCTGAGCAGGAAGCCAGATGATCCCAGGAAAATTCTTGCCTTGAAGTACACCTCTTGTCACCCTCTCCATTTTAACATGCAACGCAGGAAGCCACTGTGGTCTTCCAAACCAGGACTTTCCCCCCTGCTTGCCTCTTCTCAGTACTGGGGAGCTCCTGCATGCAGGGTGGTGTGAAGTCGCCATCCCTGGAGGTGTTTAAAAGGAGACTGGATGAGGTACTTAGTGCCATGGTTTAGTTAATTAGAAGGTGTTAGGTGATAGGTTAGACTTGATGATCTGGAATGTGTTTTCCAACCTGGTTAATTCTGTGATTCTGTGAATATTCAGAGTTTATGTATACCCCACGGCAGGCAAATTCAATGCTCATCCTGAATGACTCTCCCCTAACATATAACTTAAGGATGGAGGATCTCTCTTTCTTCAGGTTTTGTGAGGTTCTCCTGATGTCCCTGCAATAGGAGAGCCCCATGGTGATGTCAGAGATGGGTGTTGCTGTCTCACCCATCAGTAGCTGGAGATATCCAGGTCACCATTGGGCTGCAGGGAGATGCTCACTAGCCAGGGAAGCGTACATCCCTCTCTCACCCCTTTACCACTCATCTGTAAAATATCCCCATACCTGAGGGACTCCCTGCATGCTGCAGACTCAGTGGGTGACTTCAGCCTCATTAAGCCTGGACAGCCAGGGCCAAAGGAGCCTCTGCCGGGGCCAGCTGGGAGAGCCCAAGAGGACATCGCACAGCTGATGAGAGCAGGGCATTTTTCTAGCCCGAGCGCCAGCAACTGGCTGAACTGCTGTGAGTCAGCAGTGAAAGGGGCTGGATATCATTGCCCCAGCAAACCTCCTCTCTCCTCCAAGTAGGGGAGAGCACAAAGAAGTCAGCCTGGGGACTGACAGTGCTGCTTGAAAAATATATTCCAGCTGCTCTCCTTAAAGTGCAAGCTACGGCCCAGTTGTTTGCGAATCACAAACATTTTTACAGCGGCATTTCTGTGGTCCAAGAGGACCTGCTTCCTCCAGACATGGGTGTTTTGATGGGAAAAAAATGAGAAGGGAAAAAAGTAAAAGAGAAAAGAAAAGGCGACTTCCTCCTGGATCTCATCTTTTCCATTTGGATTTCAACCACCAGAACCATTACCAAATAAAATGTCAACTTTTTTTTCCCCTCGTTCATTAACCTTTGATGCTTGCTGTACAGCCAGACTCAGTGCTCACAGGGGAGCTGGGAGGCTCAAATCACAGTGTTCATTTTACTCAGGGCTTAGGCACAATTTGAACCTCAGTCCAGAAAGGAGGGAGGGCATGGGAGGCAAAAGGCTATTAGCCTGATCCTGCCTCTTCAGCGGTTTACATCTTTAATAAAGACTGAATTCAGAGAGAAGGGGGAACCCCCAACTTAGTAATAATTCCCTTCACAAGTTCTGCTATAATTAAAAAATAGAGGCAAGGTCATGACGAGTGCTATTGAAAGTAACAGCCAGACCTGTAATTATAGCAGGGCTGGCTAAACCAAGGGTTAAAGGTCTCTTAATACTCTGTCAGCATTTCCACTATAACCCCTTAGTTTCAGGGGTTTACAGCTCACACATAAATATTTGCTGCAGGCCAAAAATGGCCCTTGGAGGGGTCAGCGAGAGGAGGTAAATTTTATTTACATATTTATAAAAAATGGTCTGGCTCCACCAAAGTGGCAACTCCCTCAGCAGTACCACCAGCTCAGCTCATGGGGCTGAGAGCCAAGGGTCCCAACCCTGAACGCGACTGAAGAAGGAAAGCCAACAGCCCCAACCGTGAGTGTGCACAGGGTGGGTGAACTGGAAATGCATTTTACCCACAGCAAGTGGCACAGAAACCCCACACAGAGGCAATGAGCTGCAAATAGAATATATATATATATA
>VWZE01010965.1:84369-103425 GCA_013396675.1 Eubucco bourcierii
TATACAAATGTATCAAAATATATACACAGTGGTAATGAGCTGCAAATTAGGAATAAATGTTATTTTTAGATATTTATATTTTATATATTCAAAAAAATTTATATTTGCAGGTCATTGCCTCTGCATATATATATTTATAATTTATGTTGTAATCTATTTTAATATGTTTATATATACTGTATCTAAATATATATTGTTATATATCTCTATATACAATAAAGGTAACTACATATCACTTGATATATATACATACAATATATATAAATACATATTGTTATGTATCTATATATACATATATAATACACATAGTTATATATTGATATAAGTATATAAAATATAGAAATAACATATATTAATATATAGAATAAGAAATAGAAAAAGTAAATATACAAAAATACAAATATATAAATGTAAAGATATATAAAGACATTAAAAAACTATATATACACACAGAAGCAACGAGCTGCCAATTTAAAAAATGTTATTTTTAGTTATCTATATTTTAATATATTAAAAATATGAAGATATCTTTCTTATTTGCAGCTCATTGCCTCTGTATACATATATTTATTTGTTTGTTTATATTGCTACATATTTATATTTTTAAAATGTATATAAATATATTTAAAAATATTTATATAATAAATCTTAAACAATAAGGATTCCTACCATGAATTACACAGATAAGCACTTCCATTCCTCAGCCAAGCATGCTCATCAGTCTTTGGAAGATGAAAACTTAAGGCCTTGCTGGCATATTGGTTTAACTTAAATCAGTGCTTTAATTGATTTATTTAAGTCAGTGCCAAACCCAGTGTGACTCCCTGATTTTTGTCAAAGACTGTCTTATTTCACTGTACTTAAAAAAACCCAAACGTATCTCTATTCTTTTTTCTTTTTTTTTTTCTTTTTCCCAAAAGCATTTTTCCCCCCAACCCCCACCCTTTTCCTATCTCTGTATTTATATGACCCTGAGTTAACACTTATTCAGTAACTAAGGATTTGAAGAGGTAAACTCGCTATGTCCTTTATGAGGGTTCCTTTCGTTGAGGGACTGGAGCGGTCCATGGGCAGAACAATCATTTGCACCTCTTCAGCAGAGCTGCTTACAAGTTGGGGAACCTAAGCTTTGGCTCTCATCCCTGTAAATTGTGGTTTGTGTCTTTCTTATCTATATTTGTGTTCTTGGTTTTATACGTCTCAGCAAGCCTATGAGTGAAGTAGACATCACCATTGTTTGCTTTTCACAAGCTATCATCTAATTTTTTTCATTAAAATATTTCAATTAGCCTCAAACCAGCACATTTTGTTTTCTTCTGAAGTCTTCTAAAAATCTTGAAGTCCTCAGGAAAAAAAAAAAAATCAAACCAACAAATAAATATAAGGAGAGTCTCACAAATACAAAACTGCCCCCAAACAAATGAATATAAGGAGAGTCTCACAAATACAAATTAACCTCATACAGAAAGCTCAGAAAACCACACTGGCAAACAAAATGTCTTGAATCATGGGAAAAAACCAAAATGCCAAAATCTGTCTCTCATAGTGACATGATATATAAGGCAGCATCCTGATTTTTGGGGAGGTTATCCCATCATTTTCCAATGCCTGCCTTTAGCAATCCAAATAAATCCAGTTTGCTTAGCTGGTTCAACTGGACTGACCTTCTCAGGAGGCTGTGCATCACTCCAGCTCCTCAGCCATGGCTTCAGGCTCTGTTAAAGGGAATGGTGGCAGAAAAGCAAGAGCACTAAATTATCTCGGACCTAGTGAAATTCATTTACTTGAGCTTTGTGATGGTCTAGGAGCGAAGAGAGAGAGAAAGCTCAGCTAAAATGATTAACTATGCAAACCCTTCCAGAAACTATAAATTTCATCTGTACCTGAAAATGCCAGAAAATAACAAATTTCTTTTCCTCACTAACTTCAGTGTATTTTTCAATGTCATCCTAGAGGGGCTGGGGGGGAGGGTTGTTGTTGTTTTGTTTTTAAAGCGAAATTATATTAAGTATATATAACTTTAAAAAAAAAAAAAGAAAGTTAAAAGTTTCTACCTAAATATTTCTTGTGCAAGACCCAGCAAAGAAAAAAAGGAAAAAAAAGGAGATGCCACTGTTTTTTTCTTGGTTTGTTTTGAGGTTATTTACTTAGGGCTAAGCACCTCATTTTTCTTGTGTACAAAAAGTAATTATGCAGTCAAAAGAATTATGGCCCACATGCTTCAAAACATATGAAAAATGTAAAACTTTATTACATACATTAATTTCTAACAAGGGACGTCTCCAGCATCAGTGTAACTAGTGTAAGGCAGATAACTGATGTATGGGATACTTGGTGATGTTCCTCCCAAATGGGTTTTATAAAGGCAAACAAACAAATAAAACAATCTTTCGCTGTGTATCTCTCTCTAGTATAAATTTCATCAGCTCATACTGGGGACTGTAGGCTTAGAGGAGGAGGTTGTCCATGGATTGATCTTTATTTATTTATTTATTTTATTCTTCTTCTTGCTGTTGTTATTCTTATTCAGCTCAAATATTCTGCTCGAGCAATCTTTTCACCCTGCACTTTTCCTTTTGTTGCCTTTTCACCTCCTGCGTTTCTCATAGCGGGAAACCCTAGCCCCTGCCCATAATGCTGACTGAGCTCAATCCAGCTTCCCTGATGTGGGCAGCTCCCCTGGCACCCTACTTTAGGGTAGGCTGCATAGTCAGGATTGCTCCCAGCGCCCTGGTCAAGCATCTTTTGACATGCATTAGGAGCCCCTGCTGTAGAATGCCTCATTTTCCTCTCCCAACTCCTCACACCCCACACCCCCTCCTTTTTTTTTTTTCTTTTTTTTTTTTCCCCTTGGTTCAATTTCTGTGAGCAGGGTAAGCTCATGCCTACTAAATCAGCTAGGCTGGGAGGCTGAAGCAGGAGTTGTAAAAGTGAAGTTCACACCATCCTTATCTTTAGCTGAGCCACTTTAACTTTCTAACTATACATCTGGGTACCATATCTATGAGGAAAAGGATGGCCATTTAACATGTCAAGAATAACTGCACTCAGTTCTCCTCAGCACCTCTCTTGAAGAAACAAAACAAAAGTGAAGTGTGAAAGACAGAGTCAAGGTAGTCTTGTCATGTAAGTGGATGAAAAAAGTGAAACCTGCTTTCTTTTTCATTTTTTTCCCCCCCAATATTAAGACAATTACCTAACCAGAGAGAGACCTGATCTTCCCATTTAAGTTTATTTATTCCTGTTGCTCTCCGTGCACTATTTAGATATAAATATGAAAATTTATCATGGTTGGGCAAACCTTCTGCTCCACTGGTAGATTTGTCACAGTGCTAGAAGTGCAAAGGAAAAGGATTCGTGGCACAAACAGCAGACACAAATACATCCCTGGAAGTTTCTGCTTCAGTCACGTAGAGTTACTGCACTAAGTCAGCCAAAAGCTAACTCCCGCAGCCTGCTTTAAGAGCAGCCCTCCTTCAGCACAGATGATTTCAGTATGTCATTCTGCCTTGTCAGGGTTTCAGGACATCAAGGAGAAATTTGGCAACTTCTCTTGGAGAAGGGGGCTCGGCTCACATCACACTTCTGGTCTGCTCTTGGCATGAGATGGCATTGCTAAGGCTTACGACGTAACACCAATAACAGCGATGTGGTTCATTTCTCTCTCAGTCCTCATTTATAGGGCCTGTGCTCAGCCAGGTGTATGGAACTCTTCAAAAGAGCCTAAAAAATCCCCAAATATAGTCCTGAGTTCGACCTCTCTAAATTTGTTGGAAGTTTGAACTTGGTGTAACCTTGAGGCCCGTCTTTAACTGAAGTGCAGTATTTTGGGAGCTTGGGACAAAGGGGAGGGAAAGACTTATTTCAAGTCATACCTAAGCCATGAGAATCAAAGCAAGCCTGACGGCTCACAGCTTTAGAGCCAGTGAGCCTCCTCCAGTCCCTGAGGAGGGGGCTTTCCTAGGCTACTTGCTACCTTTCAAATCTGAAAGCCGCAAATCTCTCTGTTCTTTTGCATCCTCTCCCTCCTCCCACTCCCCAAGAGGGGAAAAAAAAAAAAAAAAAAAAAAAGAGGCTTTCAGTGTTTCAAAAATACTCATCACAGGTATCAGGAGAAAAGCAGACCAGCACCAGCTCTCAATGGCTTATTTGTCTGGGGGGCTGAAATCTATCCACTTCCATTTTAGGCATCCATGGGCTGAGCCCCTATTTGACATGCCTGGCCCCGACAATCAGAGGGGCTCGGTGGGTTAAAAATGCTAGGATTTCATTTTATTGCAGGGATATTATTCATTCTTGGGAAGGTTCAAAAGTACATGCGTCAACTTATGTCATCAGGGTCAAACAAAGTGGCATGCAGAATCATAGCCAGATTGCATCAGTGGAGGGATCTGGAGGCAGAGCCTAAGAGTAAGGAGAAAGAAAAATGTTTTTTTTAGGTTATACTCTGGATCGCTTCATCCTTTGGCAAAGGGAGAAGGGCAGGAGGGAAAGGATCTGCTCCTTGCCCTGAACGGCATGAACTGAAATGGAATTGTGCAGATTCCACCAAGATTTCCACTGCTTCTTGCCCAGCCACATGCCTAGGGGTAAGACCATCGAAAAACAATGCCTCCTCAATTGCCAAAACGTGCCTCCCACGTATACCAGCAAGCCCACAAGTACACACAGACTCCCACAATAATAGCATTAGATGCCATTAACAGGCTTTAGCCTTGTTTCTTTTCAGTGGAAAAACTATTTGACATCTCTCAAACCCAGCCTCAGCACTGCTTGACCCTTTCCCTTCCCTGCCTACATTAAAAGAACAACTAAATAGCTGCACAGAGAGCCAGCCAGCCCCTCCTTGCTCCAGGTGTCTGTATTTTACTTAGGGCCCCAAGCTTGATTCAGCTCATACAGTTTCTGACAAGCTTCAGCTGGCCCTCGTCACCAGACAGGCAGATCAATTAACAGAGGGATTTTTCTTCCCTAGCTCTCTTCCTGGACCTTTAACCCCTTGTGTGTCCTAATGCTCTATGAAAGAAGGGCAAAAAGCAAGCACAAGAAAAAAAAAACAAACCCACAAACACTTAAAGCTTTGCTTTTTCTTCCAAACTTCCCCATGCTTCTGCTTATATATATATATATTTTTTTAATAACCCATTTCACAACCCCACTTTTCTGCAAAGATGCTTCCGGTTATTAAAAACATTTAAATTTTTTTTCCCCCTATAAATACTGAACATTTAAAAATTCTCTTTCCCTATCTTCTTCTAAAAATAATAAAATACCTTTGTACTTTGCTACCAAGAGGGATGTAGTTTAATGTTTTTCCTTTGTACTGAACATTTAAAAATCCTCTTTCCATCTCTGTCTTCTTTTAAAAAAATAAAATTTAATTTTTTTTTTAATTGAAAGGGATGAAGTTTAATGTTTTCTTTGGGGTGGAGAATTCTTTCCCACTTGTTCATTTTTCTTCCTCTTTTTCCCCTCCCCCCCCCCAGTGCACCAGTTTTTCCAAATTGCCATGTGGAAAAAGGACAAATTCTGGCTAAAGAGGCTAAGACCAAGCCTATAGCTGATGCTCTGCAACCTTTCTTGAAAAGTTAGAATCATAGAATGGTTTAAGTTGACAGGGACCTCAAAGATCACCCAGTTCCAAACCCCTGCCATAGTCAGGAACATCTCTCACTAGAACAGGTCACTCAAGGCCTCATCCAACCTGGCTTTGAACACCTCCAGGGAAGGAGCAGCCACAACCTCCCTGGGCAACCTGTTCCGGTGTCTCACCACCCTCACTGGAAAGAACTTCTTCCTAACATCCAGTCTAAATCTTCCCTCCGCCAGTTTGAACCCATTCCTCCTCGTCCTGTCATTACAAGACCTTGTCAATAGTCTCTCCCCAGCTTTCATGTAACCCCCTTCAGATACTAGAAGGCTACTATAAGGTCTCCTCAAAAACCTTCTCTTCTCCAGGCTGCAGAGCCCCAACTCTTGTAGCCTGTCCTCATAGGAGAGCTGCTGCAGCCCTCTGAGCGTCTTCGCAGCTTCCTCTGGACTGGCTCCAACACTTCCATGTCCTTGTGTTGGTGGCTCCAGAACTGTACACAGTACTCCAGGTGGGGTCTCATGAGAGCAGAGTAAAAAACACAAGTGATGTCTTGTGGGTGGTCACAGAACACGTGGTCTGTGGGTGGGAGGGGGAAAAGTAGAAGAGACCGAGGCAAAAAAAGTATATGTTTAAAAACTGCAGAATAGAAAGCAAATGAAATAATTTCAAACTGGAAAAGAAACACAAACGGTTACAAATTGCCCATGAAAACCCCATGCAGGGGGTTGGAACTAGATGATCCTTGAGGTCCCTTCCAACCTTACCATTCTATGTTTCTATGAAAGAGAAACAACATCAACACTGGGACACGGTCTAGTGGCCATGGAGGGGTTGGGTGGAAGGTTGGACTTGACCTTAGAGGTCTTTGCCAACCTTAATGATGCAACGGTTGATGCTTTTATTGTAGAATTTTTATTTTCTGTCCATTCACCTTTGGTGAGAGTGTGCAAGGCAATGTGTCAATGCCATGAGAAGCCCCTTCAGCAACAGCAAAACATAATAAATAAATTTAATGGCCAGTGATAATAATCAGACATTTCTGTGAAAAAGAGTTCCCAGAACTACTGAAAACTACTGAGAAAAAGGAATGTTATGGCTACTGCAGGGAAATCCACTTACACTGCATTCAGAGAGATAAATAATTGCTAATTTTTAACTTATTTTTACATTTTGAAAAATACCATCCCACAATCATTTAGAACAAGCCTATCCTGATGGGATTCTGCTTAGCATTTCAGTACCACAGCAATAATGGCAATAATAACTAATAACTAATGATCAAGCAAGCTGCCAGTCTCAGAATGCTGCAGCAACCTTCCACAAACCAACAAATCTGAACACAAAGAAACAAACATTGTTCTTGCTATAAATGGATTTCACCTGTTAAAGCACTCCTCAACACCAGTAGACAAGAGGTCCCTTCCAACTTCTACTATTCTGTGATTCTTCCTGAGGAAAGACAGTTTCCTTGTATCTCATTGCAGAAGCCAGGTGCACCTTCTTGGGACACTGGAGGAAAGAAACCCAGGATGAAAAACCACCACTGAAATGGGTATGACAGATGTAAAGTGCTAGGTAGACTCAAGGGTATTGCTTCTTCCCCATGGCTTATAGCACATTTCAGGACATGGTTTAGTGGCCATGGTAGTGTTCAGTCAATGGTCAGATCTGATGATCTTAAAGGTCATTTCCAATCAAATCAGCTCTATGGTTCTGTTCTTTTCTGGGTAAGGAAAGAGGGAGAGGGCAGATGGCAATATTTGGCTTTCTGTTGAGAATCTTCTGTAGAGAAGGTTTTGAGGAGACCTTATAGTAGCCTTCAAGTATCTGAAGGGGTCCTGCAGGAAGGTTGGGGAGGGACTGTTTACAAGGTCTTCCAATGACAGGACAAGGGGCAATGGGTTTAAACTGGCAGAGGGAAGATTGAAACTGGATGTTAGGAGGAAGTTGTTTCCAGTGAGGGTGGTGAGGCACTGGAACAGATTGCCCAGGAAGGTTGTGGCTGCTCCCTCCCTGGAGGTGCTGAAGGGCAGGTTGGAGGAGGCCTTGAGTGAGCTGTACTAGTGGGAGGTGTCCCTGCCTATGGCAGGGGGTTGGAACTAGATGATCCTTGAGGTCCCTTCCAACCTTACCATTCTATGATTCCATGATTCTAATCCTTATAGAATCATAGAATTATGTCACTTGGAAAAGACCTCTAAGAAGCTTGAGTCCAACCCTCAACCCAACACTGCCATGGCCATTAAACCATGTCCCCAGGTGCCATGCCCACACAGTTCTTGAACACCTTCAGAGATGGTGACGCCACCACCTCCTTGGGCAGCCTGTTCCAGTGCCTGGCCACACTTACAGGAAATACCTTTTCTCCTAATTTCCAACCTGAACCTCCCCTGGCACAATTTCAGGCCATTTCCTCTCATCCTATCACCGGGCAGAAGAGACAGAGCCTCACCTCACTCCAAACTCCTTTCAGGTAGTTGTAGAAAGCAATGAGGTGTCCCCTCAGCCTCCTCTTGGGTTTGAGAACCAGGCACTACTGCTTGGATGGACATAGCCATTTAGTGGACTCTTGTTGTTTTCAGTGCTGGTAAGAAAACACAAAGTTGTTGCTAAGATAGACCAGGAAGGCAGTAAATAGATGGCAGGTCACTGGTGAAGAGAGCCAGGGGAAGTGTAAAATGGCAATTTTGGGCAAACAGATTGCAGGGAATAGCTACAGAACGGGAGGATTCACTCCTGGAAGGGAGTGGCTCCAGAAAGAACATGGCAGGGTGGTGGATGCTCAGCCACACATTATCTCTGTAGCTGGAAGTGTAACTTCAGTCCTTAGGATATGTAAACAGGGGGATATAGCCTAGAAGACCAAGGTAATGTTATCTCTGTCCGTGCCACTGGTGTGACCACTAATGGAATAGTGAATCCAGTTCTGATGCCTGTGTTTCAAGAGGTTGTTGATAAATTAAGAGAGAAGAGCCAAGAGAATAGCTGAAGGACTAGAAAACACTGAGAGGATTAGAAAACAATTGTGAGAGGCTCAAGAAGCTCAGACTGTTTAGCTTAATAGAGAAAAGGTTAAGGAGTGACTTGACCACAGTATACAAGAATCTTCACAGGAAGCAGGAATTTGATGGAGAGCTCTTCAGTTTAACAAAGACACACAGAAACCAAAAATCTAATGTCTGGAAGCTGAAGCTAGATGAATTAATGTCAGAAAAGGAAACCTTGTAACCATGAGAGCATGAAACAACAGGAGCAGTTTACTCAATATCACGGTGGCTTCACTGTTACGGTATTTTGTCAGCTTTGGAAGGTTTGCTGAAAGGGAGAGCATCATATAAAGCCTTCAAGGAGTCCTGTGGCCTTTCCCAGGCAAAAAGGCAAGCTAGATAATCACATTGTTTCTTTCTGCCTTTAGCCTCCAACAGTTCATGCAACCTATGCATTATGTCTAAACATTTGTAGCTGTCTTCACTGATGTACAACAGAGTGCCTGTTATTAAAAAAAACAAACAACAAAAAAACCCTAAAACAAACAACAAAACCAACAAACCACTTTTGGTCTGTTCATGCTCTTAAACTGTTTCTAGGGAATACAGAATACATGATACACACGATGCTGAAAACTTGTCTCTCAAGATCTCATTTGCTGAGAGAAGCAAACTCATTGCTTCTCTCAGATCAAGCCTGGTTTTGGCAGTGTTAAAAGCAAGGATCTTAGTTTTTTGGTGGTTTTTTTTTTTTCAGTTTGGAATGACTTGTTCCGTGTGTCCACTCCAGTCAGATGATACCCAAGCTTCATTTTTAAATCTGAGCTTGCAGCCCTGAGATGGTCCGAGGGGGAAGGTCAGTGGGGATAAAACAACAGGGTGTTTTTGCAACGAGCTTGCAAATGTGTCACCATTAACGAGAAAAAGTGACCTCCTCTCCAAAATGCAGAGCTGTATTATCAGTACTGACCTGCTCCCCATCCTGCTTATCCCAGAGTTCATTAAAATATGAGCCTAATAAGCAAAATGAGTAGATTCCCCTAACAATACTTAGTGTCCTAGTGGGAGGTGTCCCTGCCTATGGCAGGGGGTTGGAACTAGATGATCTTCAAGGTCCCTTCCAACCTTACCATTCTATGATTCTATAACATTTCCCGAGAGCACACCTCTCATTTTACACTTCTTTCATAGAATCATAGAATGGTAAGGTTGGAAGGGACCTCAAGGATCATCTAGTTCCAACCCCCTGCCATAGGCAGGGACACCTCCCACTAGGACACTAAGTATTGTTAGGGGAATCCACTCATTTTGCTTATTAGGCTCATATTTTAATGAACTCTGGGATAAGCAGGATGGGGAGCAGGTCAGTACTGATAATACAGCTCTGCATTTTGGAGAGGAGGTCACTTTTTCTCGTTAATGGTGACACATTTGCAAGCTCGTTGCAAAAACACCCTGTTGTTTTATCCCCACTGACCTTCCCCCTCGGACCATCTCAGGGCTGCAAGCTCAGATTTAAAAATGAAGCTTGGGTATCATCTGACTGGAGTGGACACACGGAACAAGTCATTCCAAACTNTCTGGAATCACTGTGGTCTGAAGATGGTGTCCCTTTGATTGTTAAAGCAAGGATGAGCAGTGTGCTGAGCTGATCAATCCTATGCCCCCCAAACGTTTGTCAAAGAGGATTTAATGAAAGAGGAGTGTCCTTGCTAACAGGCTAAATCCAGCCTTTAATCCCCGCTGTAACAAGAAAACAACGAGGTTTCCATCCCCTCTTATATCAGGAACAGAGATAGGATGAAGGAACGACGTGAACATAAAATAATTGTACAGACAGAAGCTTATGCAAAAAGGCTTTGTCGGGAAGTGCTGGAAAGGCACTCACCCCGAAACAATGGGGCAAATTAGCATGCAACCAGCCCAAGGGTGCAAGCAGCACACACACGCACTCCCGGTGACTGATGCTTAGCTCTTGCTGGGAGGTCAGCACTGCGAATCTTTCTTGAGAAGGCAGCACGTCAGATTTCAGACACTTTCCCTACAAATGGGCTTTTGCAGCTCAAAGGAGGAGGGGTGGGGAGAGCTTTTCGATTCAGATAATAAAGTCCATTTACATGAAAAGATGCCGCTTTCAATGACATGATTAATTTCGGAAATACCTGGCATCTGAATGAAGTAAAGGCTTCAAGAGATGACTGATGATGAGAAAAGATAATTAGGCGAATGTCAAGAATCAGTGTTTTGATTGGTGACTGAGCCTGGGCTGACTAGGTTATCATATACTCGTTCCAGACGGAACTGAAAGGTCTTTGTCAGGAGAGCAGGGCAATCCCCTCATGGTTAAATACAAACTCTGCTTAAGCCCAGTTTTCTCCCAGGTTCTCCTTCTGGGAAGCCCTGTAACTGCTCTAGCTGCATGGTACTGCACTGAGTTTGCCCTGTTTGAATCTTAGGATGTTTCGAACACAAACAATTTATCTTGCATCCTACTACTGCGAGGCTTAGAGAAGCCTTTCCAAAACACCCCAGGCTGCCTTCTCCCCAGCAATCCAAAGCTGGAAGATAATAGAGCCATTCTGCAGAGAGAGCAAAAGGCAATCCCTTCCTCAAACACGCCCAAGTATCTGTCCTCAGCTTCTCATCAAGTGTCAACTGACGTTGAATGTTGGTGCCCTCCACAGGACAGATCCCAGACCGAAGAGGAGGATGGGGACCCTTGTGTGGTGTGTTCTGACAGGATGGCCCTGTTGAGATTGACGGATTATCTCCCCTTCAGAATAGGGAGCATTCACAAGGTCCCCTCCCTAATCCATCACACTGCTTCAGACCACACTTCCCATGGTTTGCCCCTTCTCCACGCATGCTGCTTTTGATTTGTGGGATACGCTGGCTTTGTGCAGGCCCATTTAATCCTCAGCAGGAAAACCACCAATGCTCAGGGACCTCATTGGTCCTTTCCAAACCAGGTTTCAGAGGGGTTCAAAGCTGCTGCTCATTTCAACTCACTATTGTTGTGGCACAGACACAAATACCAGGTTCAGGGGTGCATTATGAAGAGTGTGGCCAGCAGGTCAAGGGAGGTTCTCCTCCCCCTCTACTCTACCATGGTGAGACCACATCTGGAGTATTGTGTCCAGTTCAGGGCTCCACAGTTCAAGAAGGATACTAAAGAGTGTCCAGGGGAGGCAATGAGGATGATGAAGGCACCAGAACATCTGTCTGATGAGGAAAAGCTAAGAGATATGACAGTATAGACTTGAAAAGAGAAGATTGAGAGGAGATATTATTAATGTTTATAATCATAGAATCATAGAATGGTAAGGTTGGAAGGCACCCCAAAGATCATCTAGTTCCAACCCCCTGCCATAGGCAGGGACACCTAACACTAGAACAGGTCACTCAAGGCCTTGTCCAACCTGGCCTTGAACACCTCCAGGGAGGGAGCAGCCACAACCTCCCTGGGCAACCTGTGCCAGTGTCTGAAGGGTGGGTGTCAAGAAGAAGAAACCAGTCCCCTTTCAATGCTGTCCTGTTACAGGACAAGGGAAGATGGATACAAACTGGAACACAGGAAATTCTACCTCAACATGAGGAGGAAGTTCTTTATGGTAAGGGTGCTGGAGCCCTGGAGCAGGCTGCCCAAAGAGGTTGTGGAGTCTCCTTCTCTAGAGATTTTCAATATCCACCTGGATGTGTTCCTGTATGACCTGCCCTAGGTGATCCTGCTTCAGCAGGGGGTTTGGACTCAATGCTCTCCAGAAGTCCTTTCCAAGTCCTAACAGTCTATGATTCTGTGATCATACTGTACCAACTACGATTCAGCTGAACAATTTGTCATTGCAATGCCAGGAAATGAAGAATTAAAATTCTCAGTGGTTTTTGTGAGGGCAGTGAAAATATCAATCCCAAGCACAAATCCAGGCTGGGTGGTGAATGGTTGAGAGCAACCCTGAGGAAAAGGACCTGGGGGTCTGGGGTGATGAAAAGCTCAACATGAGCCTGCAGTGTGAGTGTAGCCCAGACAGCAATCGAGTGCTGGGCTGCAGCAAGAGCAGCGTGGTCAGCAGGGCAAAAGAGGGGATTCTGCCCTCAGTCTGACAACTCAGTTCTTGTCAGACCCCATCTGGAGTCCTGTGTGCAGTTCTGGAGCCCCCAGCATAGGAAGGACATGGAAGTGTTGGAGTAGGTCCAGAGGAGGTCACAAAGATGATCAGAGGGCTGCAGCAGCTCTGTTGTGAGGACAGACTCAGAGAATTTGGGGTCTGCAGCCTGGAGAAGAGAAGGCTTCGACAAGACTTTAGAGTAGCCTTCCAGTATCTGAAGGGGGCCTACAGGAAAGTTGAGGAGGGACTATTGACAAGGTCTTGCAATGACAGGACAAGGGGCAATGGATTTAAACTATCAGAGGGGAGACTTAGACTGGATGTTAGCAGGAAGTTGTTTGCAGTGGGGGTGGTGAGACACTGGCAGAGGTTGCCCAGGGAGGTTGTGGCTGCTCCCTCCCTGGAGGGGGTCAAGGCCAGNCCCTCCCTGGAGGTGTTCAAGGCCAGGTTGGACAAGGCCTTGAGTGACCTGTTCTAGTAGGAGGTGTCCCTGCCTATGGCAGGGGGTTGGAACTAGATGATCCTTGAGGTCCCTTCCAACCTTACCATTCTATGATTCTATGATTCTATGCATGGCTCAAATTTTACTCCTATTGGCAAAACAAAACTCCAGAGTTAAGAGATCTATATCTATATCTATATCTATATCTATATCTATATCTATATCTATATCTATACCTATACCTATACCTATATCTATATCTATATCTATATCTATATCTATATCTATATCTATACACTCACACACATACATATGGCTGCTCCCTCCCTGGAGGTGTTCAAGGCCAGGTTGGATGACACCTTGAGTAACCTGTACTAGTGAGAGGTGTCCCTGCCTACGGCAGGGGGTTGGAACGGGATGATCTTTGAGGTGCCTTCCAACCTTACGTTTCTATGATTCTATGATTCTAACTCCGTCTCTGCACCCTCAGGCTCAAAACCAGCAGTCTACGAAGCCTTACTCTGATAAGTCATACCTAATTTGGCCAGCCTTCCAATGCTGAGGCTGCTATTAGTTAATCTTCATGTAATTTGTTAAAGTAGGCTTTATGAAGTACTGGAAATAATTGTCTCACTCCCCCCCACCGCGGGCCACGCACAGTTAGGGGTTTAATAACAGACTGTATCGCCCAGTCAGAAATGGTGAAGGTTTTATAGCAGTGCATTAGCCAGAGGTGGATAACCTATCTCTAGAGGCTTGATTGACTGGAAACATATTCTTAGCCTGCTTAAAACTGCTTAGAGTGTGTCACAGAGGTCCCCCAAAATAAAACGTTCAGTGTATTTAGTGAAACCTTATACCCTAAGTACATGTAAGGGCACTGTAAGATACTAATTAGGTTGTAACATAAAACACCATAAAAAGAGAAGCAGGACATTTAAAAAAAAAAAAAAACAGATTGAGAGAGAGAGAGAGAAAGAAAGAGAAATGTTTAAGCTCTGGTTAGCTCTTTCATGTTAAAGAAATACATTTTAAAAATATTCACAGCAAATACATTGGGGTTTTCAATAAATCTGCTTCCCGTGGCAGCCTGTAGCTGGAAAGGATAGATCCTGCTCATTAGTGAAAAATGTTGACTTAAAATTGCCCTCAAATATTAGAAAGTGTCCTTATTTATTTTTCCTTTTTAAAAACATAAAAAATATTTTAAAATATTTTAAAGTATTTTAAAATATTTTAAAATATTTTTGCTTTTAAAAAATATAAATAAACCTGCTAGCACTAAGACCAGCAAAACATCATTATGATGACACTGGTTAAAAAAATATGCATGCCCAGCATTTTTTTTCCCCTCAATCTTTTTCCCAGGGAAGGTAAGGAGAAGCATGATACCAAGTGAAAATAATGACTCTGCATGATGGCACATGAAAACTTAAAAGAATTATTTCAGAAGGGTAACAGAGTTTGGAATTTTTCCCCCTGAAATATAAAATTATATTTTGGCAGAGGGGAGATTTAGACTGGATGTTAGGAGGAAGTTCTTTCCAGTGAGGGTGGTGAGGCACTGGCACAGGTTGCCCAGGGAGGTTGTGGATGCTCCCTCCCTGGAGGTGTTCAAGGCCAGGTTGGATGAGGCCTTGAGTGACCTGTACTAGTGGGAGGTGTCCCTGCCTGTGGCAGGGGGTTGGAACTAGATGATCCTTGAGGTCCCTTCCAACCTTACCATTCTATGATTCTACGAAAATTAAAAGTGCTGTTCAAATATCTCTCACTGAAACACTAGCAGCAAGTTAGTTTTTGGTTTTTTTTAAGGTGGAAGTTTTCAGTTGTACATTGTACAATCACTCCCAAAGTACAAAGGTAAACTCCTGCCTTTTTTTTTTTTTTTTAAAAAAACATCTCGAAATGTCAGAGATTCTGAGTATTTTATTTCTCATGCCACTCAAAAGCTTTTCTTCGCCCTTCACCTTTCTCCTGCTAGCTGGTGTTGCTCAGCTACACCACGCCATATAAATTAGAACCACCACCTCCTTAACACTCGTGGAGTTAGAGTAATTTTTAAATGCTGAAGAACATAACTATTTTTCCCTGCATCATAACTATTAACACAAACCACGTGTGAGCTAGTGAAAGGAGCAGGACTCAGCAATGCCAAGCACAAACCAAAACGCACCAAACAAAATTAAGTCTCCATACATAGCTTTCTAGAAAAAACACCTAGGTGCAATCGGCCCCAAGCCCCTTTATGTGCATCTCTCATGCTACATAAATGCATATATAAGTTACATAAATGCATATATAAGTTACATAAACGCACATATAAGTATACACTTTGCACTCTACACAAAAAACTTTATTGATTTAAATATCAAAAGCTACCTTTAGAGAAAGCCTTGCCATTGTGGTATGTTACTGAAAGGAATGAAGTGCTAATTTAATAAGTATGTGGCTAGCTGTGTTCAAACTAAACACCGTTAATGTATGTTTGTTGTTGTACGTGCAGGAGGTTACAGATTGCAAACCTCCTGACTGGGGAAATAAGCTGCCCCTTTCCTCAATGAATATATTCTTCTTGAGATTTTTTTTTTTTTTAATGGTTTTGCCATAACATGGACATTCATTTTCCCTTCCTTTGTTCGGCAAAGTTTATATTTCTTCCCAGATTTAGCATATCCCTGGAAGGTGTTTTTTTTTGTGATTTAACAATATAATATGTTTATTGAGTTATTTCGCACACAAATGACTGGGCCCAAAGGGTATTCTAAGTTTACAAGATTTTACTAATAACTCCGCTCCCCTTTGTATTCGAGCTGCTAATTAGTGCTTTTAAACAGCTCAACATTTAATTCTTTGAAGGAGCCATATCAAGGGCTGATAGAAAAACTGTTTATGTAGGACGATATATAAAATAAGAAGGTGTTAAACCCAACACGCATTGAGTGGCAGGGGGTTCCCTAAAGTGCTAATTTTATGTTTGTTTTCGTGTCATTTAAAGTTAAGATGTCTGCATTGTAACGGGGATGTGTAACACGCTTTACATAGAGATTAAGCAAAATGTGTCAATTTATGAGCCTTATTTGCCTGCAGAGGTTGCCACCAGTAGTTTCAGAAGTGATTTTATGCATGTGCATGCATATATATGTATGTATATATATGTGTGTGTATATATATATATGTGTGTGTATATATGTATATATATATGTATATATGTGTGCATATATATGTATATATATGTGTGTGTGTATATGTATATATGTATATGTATATATGTATATATGTGTCTATATCTATATCTATCTATACCCATCTATATCTATCTATATATATGACCATGTATATCTATATCATCTATACCTATATCTATGTCTATATCTATATCTAACTATATATCTATGCCCATCTATATATGTATCTACATCTATCTATATCCATCAATATGTCTATCTCCATCTCTATCTCTATATTTCTATCTCTATCTCTATATTTATATCTATATCTATATCCATACATATCTATATCCATCAATATCTGTATCTCTATCTCTATATTTATATCTATATCTATCTATATATGACCATCGATATCATCTATACCTATATCTATATGTCTATATCTATATCTAACTATATATCTATGCCCATCTATATCTATATCTACATCTATCTATTTCTATCTCTATCTCTATATTTATATCTATATCTATATATGACCATCTATATCATCTATACCTATATCTATATGTCTATATCTATATTTAACTATATATCTATGCCCATCTATATCTATACCTACATCTATCTATATCCATCCCATCAATATCTCTACCTCTATCTCCATCTCTATCTCTATATTTCTATCTCTATCTCTATTTCTATATCCATATCTACCTATATCCATCAATATCTCTACCTCTATCTCCATCTCTACCTCTATATTTCTATCTCTATCTCTATCTCTATCTCTATCTCTATCTCTACCTCTATCTCCATCTCTATCTCTATATTTCTATCTCTATCTCTATTTCTATATCCATATCTACCTATATCCATCAATATCTCTACCTCTATCTCCATCTCTACCTCTATATTTCTATCTCTATCTCTATCTCTATCTCTATCTCTATCTCTACCTCTATCTCCATCTCTATCTCTATATTTCTATCTCTATCTCTATATTTATATCTATATCTATCTATATATGACCATCTATATCATCTATACCTATATCTATATGTCTATATCTATATCTAACTATATATCTATGCCCATCTGTATCTATATCTACATCTATCTATATCCATCAATATCTCTACCTTTATCTCCATCTCTATCTCTATATTTCTATCTCTATCTCTATCTCTATATCCATATCTATCTATATCCATCAATCTCTCTATCTCCATCTCTATATTTCTATCTCTTTCTCTATATTTATATCTATATCGATATCTATGCCATCTATATTTACATCTATCTATACCCATCAATATCAATATCAATATCTATAGCTATCTATCTATATATCTATGTCCATCAATATCAATATCAATATCTATATCTATCTATGACCATCTATATCTATATCTATCTATATATCTATGCCCATCTATATTGATATCTATATAGATAGCTATATCAGTATCAATATCTATATCTACATATCTATATATCTATATCAATATCTATATCTATATATCTCCATCTCTATCTCTATCTATCTCTATCTATATCTACATATCTATATATCTATATCTATATCTATATATCTCCATCTCTATCTATCTGTCTATATCTACATCTACCTATCTATCCATCTATGTGGTTTTGCATGTAGGGACACAAAAGTGTGTGCTGTGAATACATAGATGTGTGTGTGTGAGATCTTTCCCACCCCACCACCATTTTTAGCCCATAGTAGCTAGCCTCTGGATGTCCCTGGATTGCAGTGATTATGGAAAGCTTAAAACTAATTAGTTACAGAAGATTGCTTGTTTAAAAAAAAAAAAATGTAAATATTTCATTTCATTTAAATATACTGTGAGACTTTTAAAGCCACAATTTGTTTAATTGGTATTGCTAAACCGAACTGCTTTATACACACTGAGGGTATTAGAGGGTTGCAATCAAGGAATAAACGACCTGTGAGCTCCATTTAATACATTTCATCCTTTTTTTTTTTGTTTTTTTGAGGTTGATCTCCAAAATGTCCCAGGAATTTATTAAAACACACAGGAAAAGTGAGGAATGAAGATTGGAAAACTGCTTCTGAGGATGTTTAATGTGAAAATTTCCATTTTCCATCAAAAAGGTATTGTTAAAAGCATGGGAATTTTCACTCAAAAGTCCTGAATAAGAATTGAAAAACTGCTTCTGAAGAAGCTTAACAAGACAACTCCCATTTTTCACCAAAGCCATTGTTTGCAGAAACACCATTTTGAACAGCGTGTTCAACAAGATGTTAAAAATAATCTTGGTAAGTGAATTTTGCAGTCTCACGAGGAGCTGTGAAAGTTTCAGTTGTCCATCTTCAGCTGACCTCACTGTACTTCCTGAGAGCACCAGTGCTGTGCTCCACTCTTTTGTTGCCATTTTGGGAGGGGTAATTGTTTTCTGATATATCCTTATATCCATATATATATCTCTCCATATATATATAGATAACCACATATATATATATATCTCCATATATATATATATCCATGTGTGTATATGTATATATATATATACATATGTGTGTGCATGTGTGTATATGTGTATATATATTTATTTATGTGTGTGTGTGTCTGTATATATATAAATATATATGAGATATCCTCTTAAAGTATCTAGACAACTCAAAAAGCAAAAAAGCCATTAATTGAAAACGATCAGAATAAACTAAAGCTTATAAAGTGTATATATATCTATATATCTATATCTATATCTATAT
>VWZE01010965.1:119948-152234 GCA_013396675.1 Eubucco bourcierii
AGGGGAAGTTTAGGCTGGAGGTGAGGAGAAAGTTCTTGCCTGAGAGAGTCATTGACTGCTGGAATGGGCTGCCCAGGGAGGTGGTGGAGTCACTGTCCGTGGAGGTGTTTGAGGCGGGTTTGGACGTGGCACTTGGTGCCATGGTCTGGTCTTGAGGTCTGTGGTGTCAGGTTGGACTTGATGATCTTTGAGGTCTCTTCCAACCTTTGTGATACTGTGAGACTGTGATACTGTTAAAAGCAACTTCAGCAGATTCCATGCTGCCTCTGTATGTAAAGCACCAAAAAGAGTGTCAGCACATCTTCCCTCTGAACAAGGAACAGGAACAGGCAGCTATCACAGCACAAAGCAAGTGGTTCTTGCCTTACAGCAAACCATTCCAACCAAACTTTGGCAAAACCAGATGTCTGGAGTAGGCTCTTGATCATCTTACTGAAGCATTGTCCAGTTTCCTTAATACTAATGTTACAAAAGCCTGGCAGTTCAACTCTTTTTTTTTTTTTTTTAAATAAACACACAGAGAAATGAAACACACAGCATGTTTCAAGGGATAGAAATAACTGAGAAAAGGAAATGAATAAAGTACCTGCCAGAAGACCAGCTCACTGTCACAAGGACTTCAGCTACAACCCAAAATTTCAGCCAGCACCCACCAGCGTTATTCCAGGCGCTTCAATCACACTGCTCCAGTTGACACCCTCTCAAGAACACAACCCTTGCACATGAGCATGCAATTATGGCTAGGCAGTCTTGACCACTGGACGGTTTCTTCACTGCTGGGTCATCCTGAAATGTTCCAGGAAAAGATCTGTGGCATCTGAGCTGTCTTCTCCTCTTTACCCAGTATCAGTCTCACTGTGGCTGGTTGAAGTTTTCTCTTTTGCTCTTCAGTCACCTATTTAGCCTGTCTTGTGGTGGCATCTGGGGAGGCCGTGTTGGTGGCCCTCAGCAGAAACAAGATGCTACCAATTTTTGTTCAGCTTCCTAACTCATCTGAATTGCTCCATGCTGACTGCAGTGATTTAGGAAAGCCCTGCTGATGTGCAGAGCTATTTTGCAGCCGTGCCTTTATGTTCATCTGTTTCACTCAAGTGAGTAAATGCAACTGCAAAAAAAACCCCAACTCTGCTCACCAGCTTCCTTGCATTTTCAATTTATACCCCAAATTCTCACTGAGAATGTGGGTTGGTCTATCTGTAGAGAAATAAAACCAGTCTGGGTTTATGAAGGTAATCATAGAATTAATTCTACTGGAAAAGACCTCTAAAAAACATGAGCCAGCAGTGTGCCCAGGTGGCCAAGAAGGCAAATGGCATCCTGGCCTGCATCAGCAATAGTGTGGGCAGCAGGAGCAGGGAGCTCATTCTCCCCCTGGACTCTGCACTGCTTAGGCCACACCTTGAGTCCTGTGTCCAGTTCTGGGCCCCTCAGTTTAAGAAGGACATTGAGGTGCTTGAGCGTGTCCAGAGAAGGGCAACGAGGCTGGGGAGAGGCCTCGAGTACAGCCCTATGAAGAGAGGCTGAGGGAGCTGGGATTGTTTAGCCTGCAGAAGAGGAGGCTCAGGGGAGACCTTCTTGCTGTCTACAACTACCTGAAGGGTGCTTGTAGCCAGGAGGAGGTTACCTTCTTCTCTCAGGCAAGCAGCACCAGAACAAGAGGACACAGTCTCAAGCTGTGCCAGGGGAAGTTTAGGCTGGAGGTGAGGAGAAAGTTCTTGCCTGAGAGAGTCATTGACTGCTGGAATGGGCTGCCCAGGGAGGTGGTGGAGTCAGTGTCCCTGGAGGTGTTCAAGGCAGGTTTGGATGTGGCACTTGGTGCCATGGTCTGGTCTTGAGGTCTGTGGTAATGGGTTGGACTTGATGATCTTTGAGGTCTCTTCCAACCCTGGTGATACTGTGCAATCATCAAGTCAACCTAATGCCACCATGGCCTTAAACCATGACTCCTTGTCTTGTTTCTTGAACACCTCCACGGATGGTGATTCCACCACCTCCTGGGGCAACCTACGGCAATACCTGCTCACTTTTTCAGGAATGAAATTTTTCCTAATACACAATCTAGACCTCCCCTGGCACAATTTCAGGCCATTTGCTCTTATTCTATTACCTGGTACTAGGGAGAAGAGCCTGAGCCCCATCTCATTCCAAACTATTCCAACCATGCAAAGAGCATGAGGTCTCCCTTCAGATTCTTAGAATCACAGAATGGTAAGGTTGGAAGGCACCTCAAAGATCATCTAGTTCCACCCTCCTGCCATAGGCAGGGACACCTCCCAATACTACAGCTCACTCAAGGCCTTGTCCAACCTGGCCTTCAACACCTCCAGGGAGGGAGCAGCCACAACCTCCCTGGGCAACCTGTGCCAGTGCCTCACCACCCTCACTGCAAACAACTTCCTCCTAACATCCAGTCTAAATCTCCCCTCTGCAAGTTTAAACTCATTGCCCCTCGTCCTGTCATTACAAGACCTTGTAAATAATCCCTCCCCAGCCTTCCTGTAGGCCCCCTTCAGATCCTGGAAGGCTACTCTCAGGTCTCCTGGCAGCCTTCTCTTCTCCAGGCTGCAGAACCCCAACTCTCTCAGCCTGTCCTCATAGCAGAGCTGCTCCAGCCCTCTGAGCATCTTTGTGACCATCCTCTGGACTCACTCCAACACTTCCATGTCCTTCGCTTCTCCAGACTAAATGTACCAGGCAAAATAAAAATAATCTTACATGTGGGAAAATTAATTTGGGGAAATGCCACAGAGTCTCCTTACAGAGTACTGACCTACAGAGGACTGGCAAACTTGTCCTTTCCCTGCCCACTGCCTCACTAGTTACACAGCATAGTATCAGGCTTACAGCAGTCTTCTCATTGTGCCATTACAAAGTGCTTGCCAAAGCAGTTCTGCTATCACGTCAGGCAGCATGTTCCTGTTGCCATGTATTCTTAATGTGCACAAGAAAGAGACCTCTTGTGCCCAGGATATCAAAAGAGAAACAAGTTTCATACCTGGTCACTCAGTTTTCCTGTCAATGGTGAGGCTAACCTTATCTTGTCAGTTCTCAGAGCCTCACAAAGCTCCTTTGTTCAGTGGCAGGTCTGAGCCACTCACTTGCCATAATAACTGACCCACTTCTCCTTGCTCCCAATAGAACAGAATCATAGAATGGTTTAGGTTGGAAGGGACCTCAAAGACCATCCAGTTCCAACCCCCTGCCATAGGCAGGGACACCTCTCACTAGTACAGGTCACTCAAGGCCTCGTCCAACCTGGCCTTCAATACCTCCAGGCAGGAAGCAGCCACAACCTCCCTGGGCAACCTGTGCCATCTAAGAAGGGAACATACACAATGCATGTGTTTATGTAGTGTGCACATGCCCTTGTGGCCAAGAAGGCCAACGAGATCCTGGGATGCATTAAGAGGAGTGTGGCCAGCAGATCGAGGGAGGTTCTCCTACCATTCTACTCTGCCCTGCTGAGACCTTACCTAGAATATTGTGTTCAGTTTTGGGCTCCCCAGTTCAGGAGGGACAGGGATCTACTGAGAAAGTCCAAGGAAGGACTATGAAGATGATGAAGGTGCTAGAACACTGCCCTGTGAAGAGAGGTTGAGGCACCTGGGGCTGTTTGCTCTGGTGAAGAAAAAACTTAGAGGGGTTCTAATCAATGTTTATAAATATCTGAGGGCTGGGGCTCAAGAGGGACTGGACAAATTCTTTTCAGTTGTGCACTGTGATAGGACAAAGGGTAATGAGTATAAACTGCAGCATGAGAAGTTCCACCTCAACATGAGGAAAAAACTTCTTTACTGTAAGATCATGGAGCACCGGAACAGGTTGCCCAGAGAGGTTATGGAGTCTCCTTCTCTGGAGACTTTCAAGCCCTATCTGGATGTGTTATGGTGTCACCTGTGCTAGATTCTATGGTTCTGGTCTGGCAGGAGGGTTGGACTCGATGATCTATGGAGGTCCCTTCCAACCCCTAGGATCCTGTGATCCTGTGATCTGTGATCCTGTACTATAGGTCTCCATTCATCGTGTCTTGTTCATTCGACAGCTTCTCCTATCTGGCACCAAAGCCTGATTAAATATTAACATGGGGTGGGTCCTATTATTTCCTGACTTCCAAGAATCCATTGGTAAATTGAGATCTAGCTGCTAAAAATTTCTGACACAACATAATTTGTATTGAACCCCCTTTCCATGCCAGAATGCCAGCGTTAATAAATCAGGCTGTTCACATTGAATAAATCTATTTAAATACTTATAAAATATTAAAGATGCATTTGGGAAAAGCCTCTAAGGTGATGGTTGCACCCATGCACCTCACAGTAACTAATTTATTAAAGAGTTTGCAAACCTGGGAAGGAAGGGAAAAGAAAAATGGTTTCATAAACCAAGAGCAGAAGCCAATTTTTCAGCTCAGATGATGAAAGGAAGCATGCATTTCTAATCAAAAAGACAGATACGCCTTTTCTCTCCCACCATTCCCTCAACAGCAAAGTGCCTTTTCATCATCAACAACACTCCATTCCTAATGTCTGCTGAGGCCTTTCTGCACCTTCTCCATGCACTAGTAATGTACACACAGCATCCCTTTGAAACAAGAGCCCATTAGCCGTGGCAGACTACCTTTTCACATGAAGTCCTTCTGTTGGTAGTCATCAGCAGAGTGCTAAATCATCCCAACTGGGCATGCTCACATCATGGCAGTGGGATAAACACATATTTAGAGCCCCAGAACGAGAACTGCTTTCCTACCACTCTTGAAGGTGGGTTGGGTTTTATTTTTTTGGGGGGGTTGTTTTTAGGAAAGGTCATAAACCACCCAGGGACCATCTAGCTCTCTTCTCTCACCCCTTTCCCTCCTCCCTTAAGCACAGATATTTCTAACAAATCCACATTTGCTTACACCCAGGTCATCTGTAATTTTAGACCTTCAACCAGCAGCCAGTCCCCTTTAAAGATTACATAGTAAATGTGACCATAAATTTGCCCCACAATAAGAAACGAGTTTGAGCATGCCCTGCAAGAGGGATTTATGTGATTGTTTTCCTTCCAGGGGGCGTGGTGAAGGGATATAGAAACTGTCAGCGAGAGCAGCAAGCGGGGTGATACTTCACAATAGCTACCTGAGTAATGCAAGAGAGATTAAGCCTAAATTGAGGACTGCCATTTCAGAGGACAATTAATTTTCAAGCTGTCGTAAAAGCTCTGTTGACATTTCTCAGTCGAGATTTTTTGCTTCGCAGTAAGGGTTTAAAGAGCTTTGATCAATGCAAGCAGTGGTGCTGTTGTCATTCTTTGGACTAAGCCCAAGGGTGGTGTGTGTGTGTGTGTGTGTGTGTGTGTGTGTCCCCTAGACAAGCTTATTTCTCTGACTTGCAAGCAAGCTGTTGTGCATTTTGCTAATGGTGACTTAGAATCACAGAAGGCATTGGGTTGGAAGCAACCTCCAGAGTTCATCTAGTCCAATCTCCACTGCACAGTAAGCAGGAACATCCCCAACTAGATCAAGGGCCTCTGAAACTTGACCTTGAATGTCTCCAGGGATGGAGCCTCCACTACTACCTGGAAAACACATTCCAGTGTTCCACCACCCTCACAGGAAAGAACTTCTTCCTAATGTCAAATGTAAATATACTCTTCTTTAGCTTAAAACCCCTGCCCCTTGTCCTAGTGCTACATGTCCTTGTAAACAGTCCTTCCCCAGATTTGAAGGATTATGAACTCTTGGAGTGGGTCAAGACGAGGGACACAAAGATGATCAGAGGGGTGGAGCAGCTCTCCTATGAGGACAGGCTACAAGAGTTGGGGCTCTGCAGCCTGGAGAAGAGAAGGTTTCCAGGACACCTTGTAGTAGCCTTCCAGTATCTGAAGGATGCCTACAGGAAGGCTAGGGAGGGACTATTGACAAGGTCTTGCAATGACAGGATGAGGAGGAATAGGTTTGAGCTGGAAGAGGGGAGATTTAGACTGGAGGCCTTGAGTGAGCTGTACTAGCGGGAGGTGTCCCTGCCTATGGCAGGGGGTTGGAACTAGATGATCTTTGAGGTCCCTTCCAACCTTACCATTCTATGATTCTATGATTCTTGTAGGATCTCTTAAAGTACTGGAAAGCTGTCATAAGGTCTGCCCAGAGCCTCCTTTTTTTCCAGGCTGAACAACCCCAATTGTCTCAGCCTGTCTTTGCAAAAGAGGTGCTTCAGCCCTCCAATCATTTACGTGACCCTCCTCTGGACCAGTTCCATCAGATCTGTGTCTTTCTTGTGTCAAGGGCTGCAGACACTTCTAGATCCTCACCAAGTGCCTAATCTCAGACTCAGACTCTTGATAGCTGTTTTTCCACGAGTACCTGATTCAATATCACAATGGGGTTGAGCAGAATAAAAAATGAAGTGACCAAACTATATCAGTTGCCTGTGACCACATTTAGGACAGGGTTTGCTTGCAAGATCTTTTTGCTAGTCCCTTTCTTTTTAACCCCAGCAATCATCTAGGAGCACAATGGCCTATAACTAGGAATGGGAAATCCATTGATCTCTGTGGGTAAAATACTTTTCTGCATCCTCAAGTTGTCTTCCAATTAACTAATTTTATCACGAGGGATGACAGGTGATGATTCTACATCCACAAGAAGAAATCCTAGCCCTGCTTGGCAATAATGCCAGAATTGTCTTTTACTTTAGAGACAATAATCATAGAATTATGGAACTGTTTCGTTTGGAAAAAATCTTTAATACCAAGCCCAACTGTTAACCTCACAGAGAGAAATCCAACACCAAACCATGTCCCAACATGACACATCTGCACATCTCTTAAATACCTCCAGGGATGGTGACTTCACCACTTCCCTGGTCAGCCTGTTCCAGTGCTTGACAGTCCTTTTGGTGAAGAAATGTTCCCTAATATCCAATATAAATCCCATTCAAGCTCACAATGCAAAGAGATTGACATTCCCTATTTCGCCAGTGTGGTCTGGGGCACGTTCTTCCATAGAGCGCCCAAATGGAGATGATTAAGTGAGCTGCTGGGCAGCTTAGAGAGTCCAGAGACAAGAAGCGAGTAAGCTAAACTTTGGAAAAGGTCTTCTGCTACAGTGAGGCCAATATAAAACTCCAGATAACAGCACCTGGCTGCAAGCATCTCTGTTGGAAGTGGATGGCCTTGCCACTGGGTCCAATTTATTGCCAGTGACTAATTGCCTGTCAAGAGACAGCTGCTTTGTACGAACGTACAAATGTTTGCGTACAGAGACCCAAGGACGAAAGGGTTAATTATCCAACAAACTCAGGCAGAAGGGGAAAAAAGTTCCAAGCTCAGGGAGGTTATCATTGCCTTTTGCACAGGCTGGTTTTAATCACTTTCTTGTACCTCTCCCTGACTTCATTTATCAAGCCTTCACATAAAAGTTGCAAAGTGAGGTTATTCAGCGGATACCTCCATTCATCTCGGATGATTGACCAGGGTGGTTTGCAGTACAAGCCAACCTGGGTGATGGCATTCCTCTTGTTTTCATTGCACAGCCTGCTTTCATTTTCTGCTGTAATTGTGTTTTCACAAAACCATAACCAAGCAGGCTGCAGATCCCACGTTCCAGATTTATTTACAAACACCCCTGACCAGCCCCCCTCTACCTTCTCCTGTTATCTGCTTTATGCTGCTTTGGATCTTACCGCCAGGAGTCTGGGGTGGATTAGCACAAGATAGGAACTAGATCAAATCTAACCAAGGGCAGCTAATCAACCCATGTTTCCACTCCTGCTCCTCCTCCTCCTCAGCATAAATCCAAGTACTGCTTCTACACAAACATTTCCTGGGGACTGGTATCTGATATTAAATATGTCTTTGTGACCTTGCAGAAGTGGCGTCAAACTCAGGTAGGTAACAGAGGTGCTGGTCTTATATTTGATAGAAAGAAGTAAGCTGTTCCATGAGGCAGTGCAGGAGATGCAAGTGAAGAGGCCACACCTCTCAAAGAGCTGTTCAGAGACCTGGGGAACATCATCTCTGTACCTCCACATGATGGGCCACTAATGTGAATGAGGCAAGTTACAGACACTCTTTACTACTCAAGGTGAGTATATATGGATGAAGAGCAAGAAGAAAGCAAACAGCTGAACCATCTTTGGACTAATGCAAATAAAATCAAGATGGAATTTAATCTGCTGGTAAGGCTTCAGAGCTGATTACAAGGCAAAATGTGATAAAAAACCTTTCCCCTGCCTTTTATGGAAGTAAACCTCCCCTCCCAGAATGTGGATCCCACTGATCACTAACTAGCTGACTTACATATAATGAAAGAGGGGGTTTTGTCCAGCTCAGGAACTTCAGTTAGGGCACATGATCATATTGATGGCTCTGAGCTGGTTCATGCCACTCCAATTCAAGATCTGATACCAATTTGTCTGTGTACTTCCTTTGGGAAATGTACACTAAGTGAGAAAAAGCCCAGCTGATAATTATGAAGAGCTCCGGTTGGCATTCATAGAATCATAGAATGGTAAGGTTGGAAGGGACCTCAAAGATCATCTAGTTCCAACCCCCTGCCATAGGCAGGGACTCCTCCCACTAGTACAGTTCACTCAAGACCTCGTCCAACCTGGCCTTCAACACCTCCAGGGAGGGAGCAGCCACAACCTCCCTGGGCAACCTGTGCCAGTGCCTCACCACCCTCACTGCAAACAACTTTCTCCTAACATCCAGTCTAAATCTCCCCTCTGCCAGTTTAAACCCACTCCTTCTCATTCTGTCACTACAGGACCTTGTCAATAGTCCCTCCCCAGCCTTCCTGTAGGCCCCCTTCACATACTGGAAGGCTACTCTAAGGTCTCCTGGAAGCCTTCTCTTCTGCAGGCTGCAGAGCCCCAACTCTCTCAGCCTGTCCTCATAGCAGAGCTGCTGTAGCCCTCTGATCATCTTCCTGACCCTCCTCTGGACCTGCTCCAACAGTTCCACGCCCTTCCTGTGCTGGGGGCTCCAGAACTGCACACAGGACTCCAGGTACTCCATTGCTCATCTTCAACCACTTTCTAGGCAAAACACCTTTCGGCTAAGAGCAGCATTTCCATCCAAACAACCTGGGTTGGGGAAGAGGAAGGGCAATGGGGCAGAAGAGCAGATCAACTCTTTGCTCTATTTAAAGCATTCCAACAAGATTTCAGCCACAAAATACAGCAACAGAACCGATGGCAGGGGGGAAATGCAATTAAAATACCTTCTTGCATTTTGCAGCCGCAAAATCGTTGGCAAATCGCTGTAATCTGGCCTTGCTGAAGTGGAGGGCATGTGTCAATGCACCAGCAAAAGAGATTCAGCTAAGCACTCTTCAAGTTAATAAACCTTGCTCAGGGATGGTTCAGAGCCTTTTACACCTACCCTCATAGAAACTAGCATCCACCAGCGACTTTTGTTACCGTCCTTTGCTTCTACTGCAGTGCTGAACCCTTGAAGAGACTCTGTTCAGTGACTGTGTGTGCCAGCTTGGGTGCAGCAGACAGAAAAATTGATGTTTCAGGTTGATAGAGATTCTGTCCCTTTTTTTTTTTTTTACCCTTGGGTTTTGTTTCTGTCTCTTAATAGGAGACTGGTTTTGTAGATTACAAATTAACTTTGAGCAAGAACAGCAAGCAAATCCATCCAGCCTGAAGCAAGAAGAGCCTTCAGGTGGGTATCAGTAGGCTCGCTTTAGAAGAGCTCCCCGGACACACAAAAGGGAGTTCATTAGCAGTGGTTTGTATATTGCTGCAGCTATCTTGTTGATGGCATGCTTGTCTTCAATCTCTGTCTGAATCCAACTCAAACAGGAATTCAGACAGAAGTAATAACCAGAGAGGGTTTCTCAGTCATGTTTTTTCTCATCTCCTTCCAAATTCCTTGCTTGCAAGGGTAGTTCTTAGATTGCACCTTGGACAAAAAAAGTCTTCCACTATTACTTGTCCCTGGACTGGACTTGACTGAGATCAGTTTTCCTGAGATTATTTGTAGGTTTTTTTTGTTTTTTATTTTTTTGGGGTGGGGGTGTGTACTGAAGTTGAATGTTAAGATTAAAAAGAACTTTTGGTTCTTTCTCATCAGAGAGCTGAACACTTCCTGACCCTTTGGTGCCTCTGTAAGTGATGCTTTGAGGAGCCTAAACTCTTTGAAAAAACTAAGGCTTAAGACCATGACTGTTACTAGCATGACATGCTGAGAAAGCCTTTGATTGGAATTATTTGATAACAGTTTTAATACAATGCCTGACTGGAATCTCTTCAGGAGGTAGGTTTATGCCTCTATGCAGCCTATAGCAGATTAATTAATAAGTGAAAAGTTTTGCTCTCTCCTGGAAATATCTATAACACAGGCATATTTTATCATAAAGCATTAGCTTTTTAGCAGCAAGACTACTAAGTTTACCATCCCATTGAGATGATCATTACTTCACTATTACAAATGTAAACTGAAATCGTACCTTCTGGAAGAGATGAGGAAAAGATTTTGCTGTGTAGTCTTTGAGACAATAAACACTGGGACGGAACTGTAATGGAGAAATGCATCAAATTAAAACTTGGCAAGAGAGGGGGGGGAAAAAGAAAACCCCAAACCCTTGGGTTTTTCCCCCCTCTAAATTTTTAAAAGACACATTCTCCAGATGTAAGGAAATGAATCATTAAAGAACAAACCTGGTATTATCCCTGTACTGAATCTAAGGAATGAAGCTGGACTCACCCAGGGCTCCTTTCACTTTGAGGATAGCAAAGATTAGCTGATTTATGTGAGAAATTTTAACAGAAATTTTCCCCAAAAAGATTTCACAGATTCCCTTGTTTCAGGGGAATAATGAAGTGGGGGGGTTTTTTGGTTTTTTGTTTAGTTTTCTTTTTTTTTTTCCCCTTTCTTCTTTTCCAGTGGGTACCATCATAAATCAAGACTTCTAGAAGACTTCAAAAATTCCTAAGTAGTCTTCCTGTCAGTTCATCATTACAATCAGAGTAACCTTTGTGTTGCTTGTTTCAGTGTGTTAGCCTATTTTATATCTGCTGAAACCAGCCAGGGGTGGTAATAAAAATCCCTACTTGAACTTTACCCTGTGATGTAATATCTCTTTCTTTGTACTCCAAAATTTTATAGGCCTCCTTTGCTATTGGACCTTATTGAAAACTCATGCCTTATTTGCAGCTCATTATTATCTTTTCAATATTTCTGCTTCTTAAGGTTCCTCATCCCCTTCAACATATGTTTCGAATGAGTTCTTTCTGAACTTAGAAATGCTGTGTCCAGCAGGAGCAGGGAGGTGATTGTCCCTTTGGACTCTGCTCTGGTGAGGCCACCCCTCGAGTATTGTGTTCAGTTTTGGGCACCTCAACACAAGAGAGATGTGGAGGTGCTGGAGCCAGTGCAGGAAGCTGGGGAAGGGCCTGGAGAACAAATTCAATGAAGACCGACTGAAGGAGCTGGGGATGGTTAGTGTGAAAAGGAGGAGGTTGAGGGGAGACCTCCTGGCTGTCTACAGTTACATGAAAGGAGGTTGTGGAGAGGTTGGTGGTGGTCTCTTCTCAGAGATAAACAGTGATAGAACAAGAGGGAATGGCCTCAAGCTGCCACTGAGTAGGCTTAGATTGGATATTAGGAATTTTTTTTCCCCAGCAAGAGCGTTCAGGCCTTGGAATGTGCTGCCCGGGGAGGTGGTGGAGTCACCAACCTTGGATGTGTCTAAAGGTCATTTGGATGTGGTGCTTGGGCATATGGTTGTGGTTGGCCTTGTAGAGCAGGGATATGAGTTGGACTTGGTGACCCTGAGGGCCTTTTCAAACCTGAATGTTTCTGTGATTCTGCAAAGGTATGCACTTGCCTGTTTGAAGGAACTGGCATTGTGTTGTTATCTACCCAGTTTTCTAATACTCTTGGTCTCTGTCATGAATGCTGTGCTGTCCAAGAGCAAACTAAGATCCTGCACATCTCACCTCTCTGGTATCCATGGATGATGCAAACAGGTTTAAAGATAGGAGAAGCTAGGCTTGACTTTTCGCTTACTTGTGAAACAGTAGAAGTTAATAAATGGGTGAGGAGGACAGACCACTCTAAACACATGTGATACTCTGCTGAAGTAAATTCTAAACCCCCGTGCTGCTGTGTTTTTAATGCACTTGCAAAGTCTCATCTGCAAATTTCATTAATATACTCCTGTAGATCCAGGATGGCTTCTCCTCAGGAGTCACTACTTTCTGGATCATAAAGTTGTCTTCGCTGTAATTTAGGAAACTCTGCGATGATGCATGTTCAGCTGTATTTGTTACTCAACAGATGTCTGGGTAGTTAAATTCCTCCATGAGCCTTTATCAGTACTTCTATTCTGGGATTCCCAACTGGTTCAAGATGTACCTCTCCTAGTCGGCACCAGTACCATCGCTCAGAGATCGACGCGCACAGTTTGGGCCGGGCTTGTTCAGCACGGCTCTAGAGTGGCTGCTTGCCCTGACTGCCACCAGTCACACTGCTCAAGTTGACCACGTAGGCCTGCAGTCAACATCTTGCTGGTTCCTCCTCAAGGAGGACTGGCTTATAGGGGCAGCTAGAGATAGGTCTCACGTTCATAATTCTTCAGGCCATCTGCTGCAGTAACTGTCGCTGCTCTTCCTGTGGGGCTGCTGCCTGGGCTTGCTGCTCCTCCATAAATTTTGACAACACCTGCTGCTTTAGCTATTCCTTCATATATTACATCTACAACAGAAGCTCAAAAACAGGCGCTGCTAGCACTTCATTTAAACAGCTACCTTCCCAGCAGAACCACCAACTCCAAAGCTGCCCCTTCCAGCACTTTACTTTCAACAAAAGAGATGTGATAACGAGTGAACAGTGATGAGGACTGGATGTCTCTTCAGACCTACCCCAGGTTCTTCGGCCCTCCCAGTTGCCCTTCCCACTCCCTGGGTCACGTCTTGTGATGGAGAGCTGTTTGTGCCTGCCTTGGTCACTAGTTTTAAGCACTTGGTGTGATGCATTTAACCTTCTGCCAGAAGGATCGACACCTGGTAGCAGTGTGGGAAAGTTTTAGGCAAATGATGCTAGCCTGCTCTCTTCCCCTAGGCTACTTCTTTGCATTGCATACTAAGGAGCTTTCCCTAGAGCTGGTCAAAAGAAGTAATGTAATAATCTGATTTGCAAGCAGAAGTTCTGAACCTGGGTCACTATGATTCACAGAGCCATTGTATTAGTTATTAATGAGTATTCAGCCTACTGCTTGGTACTTGTGAAAACAGTGCCCAAACCTCAGAGTTTAAGCAGTTTTATCCTGAGTGATATCCACCCAGGAATTTACATGTTGCCATTCCCCCATCTAAAAGTGCTTGCCATCCAGAGACCAAGAAAAGAAAAGGAAAAAAAAAAAAAATCCCAGCTGCTTTTTGGTTTGGTGAGCATTGAGAAATTAATAAACACAATCAAAATGAATGGTTCGTTCTGAGCGAGCTGAAAAGCAATTTTCCCATCTGCATCATCTGTGTACCTCTGAGTGTTACATTTACAGGTGTTGGAATTGGTTTGCAAAATGTTTCTTATTAAACAGAGGGTGATATTCCCACTTTCTAGCAGAGGCAGAGCTAAACTGTGTTGGAATTTCAGCTAGTCCTGTTTCTGCACTGCAACATCTGGCAAAGCTGCTACTCCGGCTTGGGAAGCCTTGACTCTGTTATAGGCACTTTTCACTCTGTCTGAAGCCAAAGTGCTTCCTTGCTCCACAAAAACGAGGAAGAAAGGAAGGAGGTGAGACAGCCTCACTCAAGTATCCACATCAGTTTGGAGATTTTTGACCCTCTGTTAAGTTTGCTTCCTGGTCACTTAGTATCTGCTGATAAAATGCAGGATGCATTTCGGGACAC
Organism: Eubucco bourcierii; assembly: GCA_013396675.1. NCBI lineage: Eukaryota > Metazoa > Chordata > Aves > Piciformes > Ramphastidae > Eubucco > Eubucco bourcierii. The sequence goes on from VWZE01010965.1 coordinate 133,793, forward strand.
TACTCCCCATTAAAAAAGATAGATAACACAATTCCCCATTAAAAAAAAGATAACACTATTCCCCATTAAAAAAAGATAACACTATTCCCCATGAAAAAAGATAAAGTGCAAGCAGAAAGAATGGGGTTTTTTTTCCTTTTCAACAGCTATGTGGATCTCCTTTGCCTACATCCCTCACCAAGAATCTGACTTCTTCTGGCTAGCTAGCAAACATAAAGTCAAACACCTGTTTACCAGACACAGAGCTATGTGTCTGCCATTGCCAATCCATCTGTGGAACATAAACATAACTTTCACCAGCTGCTTCTTTTAGCATGGGCTGGTAATGGAAGCCATTATAGAGCATATCAACAACATACTTTCCTAATAATCATGGGCCAGATTAACTGGCAGAGCCTCATGGAAGGTGATACTAATTTACACCATTGGAGGACCTCACCCTGCTGTGTTTATTTTCTTCACACTCTTCTCCTTTTAGCACCCTTATTTTCCCTAGTTCCTAGCTTGTTTCTGGTTTTTTGTTTGTTTGTTTTGCTTTGTTTTGTTTTTTGGTTTTTTTTCATTATATTATACTAATGAGGCAACATCTTGCAGAATAATTCCTGGGCTGGGCTCAAGCACTAATGGATAATTACCTTGGGTACCATACAGCCTCAATACTAATGACTCTGAAGATTCAGAGGTGTGATACTGCAAAGATTCTAACTGGATTTGGGCCAAATGCCCCACTGGCAAAAAACCACTCAAATCTATTGACTTCAGAAGAATGATGCTTGCTGGTATTTTTCTTGCAGATGTGTAGTAGGTGGTTCAGAAAGCCATGCCCAACCACATCCACGTTCTTTAGATTGAAGTTGAGCTTGAAATCTCACGGTGCAAACAGGAGATCCCTTTTTGCCTTCCATGAAGGGTAGTGTCTTATGACTATAATTAAATTGCTGATAGATCCCCTTATCTCTCAGGCTGCCCCAGGATGCACTAATAAGGCTGTGCTCTTGATGAGCATTAACATACCTTTTTCCCTGTGTCACATCAGTTAGGCAGGTCAGGATCTTGATGGTGACCCAAGACAACATTCATCCTACGAGCAGGCAGTTCATTTTCCTCTCAGCCTAAAGGGCAGAAAGGCTGCAGGACTTTTTGACTCCTCATTTTCCAGTCAGGAGACAACATGCAATTTAGAAAAGAAATTCCATTAGCACCTGAGGCTCTCAAATGGGAAAAAAACCAAAAACCAACTTGAACAGGTTTAGAGACAGTATATTTGGGGAAGGCCATCCTGTTGAGTTCAGCCAAGAAACAGCAGCAATTCTTCAGACTTACCCATTCCTACTGGAATTCCAATAGGCTGACTTAGGCTGAACAACGCTTTCTAGCATGTCTGCAACTGCAACAACAACAATAACAAAAAAAAATCAACACTCACCTTTAATATATTCTGACTTAAAGTGTGCAACCTCGTTTAAAATGCACTGCTAAAGCATATATTTTCATGTATCGTTATGTCAAAATGCATGATAACCAGGCTGAAAATCAAATTATCTGTGTTAAGGTGAATATTACAATGTGACTACTGCCTGCTGTGCTGTGAATGAATCTTGTAAACACAATCCAATCTCTCTCTTTCTCCCCCTCTCACACAAGGAGAGAGACACATGCACGCCCTTGCACAAGAAAAGAGATTCTTCACCTTCTGCCATCCCTATTGTCACAGCAGCTCATGTTTACTGTGAGTGACATCTTCAACTACAACTCAGCGTGAGCTCGGGTGTGCTGGAGCTGAACATTCTACCAGGAAAATCAGCAGTGACATTGAAGTTGTTTCATGAATAATGAAAAAATAAATATCACATTGACTGTAGGTACACAAAATGCTTTGTTTAACTAAAAGCGTTTGCGGAGAAATTCCAGGTCTCTGAGGGCAGATACTGTTTTATTAACCCTGGATAGAGAAGTTATTTAGATGGAGCTGTTTTCATTATATTGGTAATTTTCCCAATTATACAAATGAGAGACTTTGTGATCAGTGTTATTAGCATAACACAGACTTCACTTTCACCAACTCAAAACTCTTGGAAAATCACAAAGCAGCAAATCCTGCAGCCAGGGAGGCTTTCAGCCACCAACATCCCCTATAAGGAGGTTTAAATATGTCTCCCAAGTCCAAATTTGTGTAACAAGAGTTTTAATCATTTATGGGGGCAAAAAGGCTTCAGAGACAGTAATGCAATTATAGAAGTGTATAATGCTAAAGAGAATTCAATTGTCTCGATGCCATACAAGGCAAACTCATTACAGGATCCCAGCAAAGAGAGGCTCCAAACATGACTGCACTCTGTCCAGAGCTTTGCTGGCATCATCACTGTGTGTTCCTGCCAGCCATCAGAAGTTCAGCATCACAAATTTCAGGGAGAAGAAACAAGCTGACTTTGAATTATGGGGTTACAGTGACCAGAGGTTCATATAAAAAACCCCAAACCATCAAACTTATTTGCAGTGGAAATGCAATATATTGTCCTATTAAGGGCTGAGCAAACACATTTTTTATAGAGCATTAACGTGTCAGGCCAAAGGGAAAGAGAATCATAGAATGGTAATGTTGGAAGGGACCTCAAGGATCATTTAGTTCCAACCCCCTGCCATAGGCAGGGACACCTCCCACTACTACAGTTCACTCAAGGCCTCGTCCAACCTGGTCTTCAACACCTCCAGGGAGTCACAACCTCCCTGGGCAACCTGTGCCAGTGTCTCACCACTCTCACTGCAAACAACTTCCTCCTAACATCCAGTCTAAATCTCCCCTCTGCCAGTTTAAACTCATTGACCCTCATCATTGCAAGACCTTGTCAATAGTCCCTCCCCAGCCTTCCTGTAGGCCCCCTTCAGATACTACAAGGCTACTATCAGGTCTCCTGGAAGCCTTCTCTTCTCCAGACTGAAGAGCCCCAACTCTCTCAGCCTGTTGTCATAGCACAGCTGCTGCAGCCCTCTGATCATCTTTGTGTCCCTCCTGTGGACCTGCTCCAATAGTTCCATGTCCTTCCTGTGCTGGGGGCTCCAGAACTGCACACAGTACTCCAGATGGGGTCTGACGAGAGCAGAGCAAAGGGGGAGAATCCCCTCCCTTGCCCTGCTGGCCAGGTTTTGTGCTAGATTGATATTTGTGATCCCAAAATGCAACAGACTTTTAATGAAACACAAATAGTCTTGCTTCCAGAAGTGGAAAAGAGTCTCACTACCATCCCTTAATAATAATAATAATTTTAAAAAATGCTGTGTTATTCCTCATTCATTGGAATGTTTCATCCATATTCATACCAAGAACCCTGAGAAATGTTCCAAAGTGCCAAAAAATATGAAAAATAATATGAACCATATTGTCCATACCCTACTAACTGCTTCTTATGAACTTATCAGCACAGAAAGAGTTATTCTCAGCAGGATTTTTGCAATGGTAATCATAAATAATCCGTTTCACCAGCGGTGCATCTAGTAAGTAGTAGCTTAATATTAGCCACTCAAAAGACCCACCTTCTCTCTCAAGGAGAGTGAGTAAGTTTGGGGTTTAGCTTTCACTGGGGCAGGTTCAAAACCAGTGTTTTTTTTCCCATAACCCTAAGTTTTCCCTTTTTTTTTTCCTTTATGACTTTTTTCTTGTGAGTTACAGTTGGCTTTGTTTCCTATTTACAGAGAAATGCTCATTTCCTGTTAAAAAAAAACAAACCCAAAACACACAGGCATTTACCTTTATTTGTTTAACAACACTCTAAATTTGTTTAACAACATTCTAAATTTGTTTAACAACGTTCTAAATGGCAGTAACAATAAAACACACCCCAGTAAACAGAAATAATCCACCTTCTTGGTACTTATAGACAAAGCCTCTACTCCATCTTATCCTTTGCCTTTAAACAAGACAGAAAATTAAGAGTTGGGGTTTATTTTTCTTTTTAACATGTGCTAATTCTGGTTGGGAAAAAAAAAAAAAAGGAAAATTAAAAAGGGGTAAGTCTAAAGTATTTTCACAGAATCACAGAAGCTTAGAGGTTGGAAGGGACCTCCAGAGATCATCCAGTCCAACCTCCGTGACAAGGCAAAATTACTCTGGGTAGTTTCCACTGGAATGCATCCAGGCAGGGTTTGAAGGAGACTCCACAACCTCTCTGGGTAGCCTGTCCCAGGGCTCTGTCACCCTCACTGTAAACAAGTTTCTCCTCATGTTGAGGTAAAACCTTCTATGTTCCAGTTTGTAGCTGTTGCTCTTTGTCTTACTGCTGTGCACCGCCGAAAATAGACTGGCTCCATCCGCTTGACACCCACCCCTCAGATATTTGTACACATTGATCAGATCTGCTCTCAGTCTTCTCTTTTCAGTTTCTCTCTGTAGGGGGAGATGCTCAAGTCCCCCAGTCAACCTCATGGTTCTCCACCGGACTGTTTTTAGCAGGTCCCTGACTCTTCTCAACTGGGGAGCCCCAAACTGGACACCATTTTCCAGGTGTGATCTGACCAGGGCAGAGCAGAGGGGCAGAAGAACCTCCCTAGACCTGCAGGTCACACTTTTCTTGCTGCACCCCTGGATGCCATTGGTTCTCTTGGCCACGAGGGCACATTGCTATTTTATCTCTTTAGGCTCCCACTACTGCCAGGTGGGCTTAGACAAGTGGTTTAGACAGTATGGTGCCTCCTTACTCCACTTTGGCAAGGCCAAGTTGAGAGGACCAACAGGTTGGACAAGGCCTTGAGTGACCTGCACTAGCGGGAGGTGTGGTAGGGGGTTGGAACTAGGTGATCTTTGAGGTCCCTTCCAACCTTACCATTCTATGATTCTATGATTTAGATCTGATGTCCAGGATGAAGATTGTGAGGTGTCCCTTGCCTTGCAGTCAAAAGACTTAAAAGCAAGCAAATGTATGAGTAACCCTCCCCTGCAGCACCAGAGTCAACAGCCACACAAGCTCTTTTCTATCTGTTATACCAAAAAGGTAAAAAGTGTTCTACTAGGTCACTCACTTACTTCAACCAGATGGAATCCAAAATGTTCATAAAATTAAAAATCCATTTATTCCTCCAAAGTTGCATTCCATCTGTTTCCAGACATTTATGGAATCTTTTTGCATACAGGATATGGCAACCACTGGTGCCTTGGAAATATTTCTTCCCCATACAGCCAGGCTGGATACAGAAGGCACGTTTTTTTCAGGTGCTCTTGTTTCTCTTTAAAATATAGGAAAGTCCTGTCTTGTTTGAAATAATCATAAAATTCAGTCTATTATTGTCTGGGGGGGGGGAAAAAAAACTGCAACAAGAACTTTTAATCTGAAAAAAAAAAAAAAAAAAAAAAAAAAAAAAAAGAAAAAGAAAAAGAAAATTAGGCTATTCCCTGCTCTTTCCACCTTGAAAATTTTAACTTTCCTGCCAGTCTGTTTCTCATTTTCAGCTTGTGGAGACAATAAGAATGATTCAGATGCTATGAAGGAATGCAGCCTGGCATGTAGGGATCTCCACCCTGAAGATAAAAGTGACAAAATGACCCCAGGAGTTATGAGCTGGAGTCTTCATCAATCATTTATCAACAAATATTTTATTTTGTTCAACTACATACTGTGCCTAGATCTAACTGGGGTATGGTCCTCTTCCTTCTGTCCTTGTTCTCAACATCTTCAGCTTCACCAGATGGAAGGATATCATCTGGCATGCAGGCCAGGCCAAATTTTCTGTATATGAGACAAATATCCATGTTTCCTCTCTCTCCTTAGGACTGTCTTTCCTTCACAATGGCTCAAACAACAGCTTAGTATCAATGAGCATTATCCTGCTTGGTGCAGAGAATTCTTCATGCCCTGGTGAAGCTCACCCATAAGGTAAGCACAGGCTGTATCTACATTGTCATCTAGGTTATTTTCCCACTCCTCTCCTGAGTATCCACACCCCATGATAAATCAGCCCCAGTTTCTATGTTGAAAGAAATTAACTTCATCCCTCTAAGTTTAACAGGCAGCTCTGCCCCAGGACTGTTTCTTCTAGGTCAAAAAACACCACCAGATCTGGTGATCTCACAGAGTCTTCCAATGCTACATCAAATGGTTGGACTCAATGGTCTTAAAGGTCACAGAACCACAGAATGTCAGGGGCTGGAAGGGACCTTGAAGATCACCCAGTCCAACCCCCCTGCTACAGTAGGATCACCTTGACCAGATCACACAGGAACACATCCAAGTGGGTCTTGAATATCTCCAGAGAGAGAAACTCCACAATTCCCCTGGGCAGCCTGTTCCAGTGTCACCCTCACAGGGAAAAAAATCCTCCTCCTGTTTAGATGAAACTTCCTATGCCTCAACTTCCACCCATTGCCCTGTCATTGGGCACCACCCAGCAGAGCCTGGCTCCAGCCTCTGGGCACTCACCCTTTATATATTTATAAACATGAATGAGGTCACCTCTCAGTCTCCTCTTCTCCAAGCTAAAGAGCCTCAGCTCCCTCAGTCTCTCCTTGTAACAGAGATGTTCCATTCCCTTCATCATCTTTGTGGCTCTGCGCTGGACTCTCTTCAGCAGTTCCCTGAGGTCTTTCTTGAACTGGGGAGTCCAGAACTGAACACAATATTCCAGATGCAGCCTCACCAGGGCAGAGTAGAGAGGCAGAACTTCTCTCGACCTACTAACCACAGGTTTGTAATACATCCCAGAATGGCATCGGCCTTCGTGGCCAAAAGAGCACATCGCTGGCTCATGGTCAACCTTCCATCCCTCAGGTCCTTTTTCCCTTCAGTACTCTGCAACAGGTCAGTCCCCAACCTATACTGATCCCTGGGATTGTTCTTTCCCAGATGCAAGACTCTACACTTGCCCTTGTTGAATTTCATTCAGTTTCTCCCAGCCCAAACAAACCAATTTCAGAATTCTATGGTGAGTAGTCCTTTGCATCACAAACACTCTTCTTATCCTTCTGACAAGGCCCAAATTACTGCACAGCACATGACTCAGGTGGGGGTTGCATGTCTTCTATTACCTACATCCACATTTTCTTCAGCTCTCCAAATTGTTTGTGTAAATGCCTAGTGGCTCTCACACAAAAGCACTCCAAAAGCCCAAATCAGCACAACAAGATGCAGAGAACTTGCTTTGAAGGATAAGACCACATTTAAAACAACAAGAAGAAAAAAAATTGTGAAAATCATAAATTATGGGAAGTTTGCTTCAGTCTTAATTGTTTTGTATTATTTTGTTTTGGGTTCCCCAGTTCAGGAGAGACAGGAACCTGCTGGAAAGAGCCCAGATGAGTGGGGGACTTGAGCATCTCCTCTATGAAGAAAGACTGAGAAACCTGGGGTTGTTTAGTCTGGAGAAGAGAAGACTGAGAGGAGATCTGATCAATGTCTAAATATCTGAAGGGTAGGTGTCAAGTGGCTGGGGCAAATCTCTTTTCAGTGGTCAGCAGCAATAAGCCAAGGAGCAACAGCTACAAACTGGAACAGAGAAGGTTTCAGCTCAACATAAGGAGAACCTTCTTTAGAGTGAGGGTGACAGAGTCCTGGAGCAGGCTGCCCAGAGAGGTTGTGGAGTCTCCTTCTCTGGACACTTTCAAAGCCTGCCTGGATACATTTCTGTGCAAACTACCCTGAGTGATTCTGCCTTGGCAGGGAGGTTGGACTGGATGATCTGGATGATCCCTTCCAACCTCTAAAGTTCAATGATTCTGTGAGTCTGGGAATGCCAGGAGATGTCTTCGCATTTTCTTCTGCAAACTCAAGCGCAGGGATACAAACTACAGCAGTTAATATTCCTGCTTCTGTCTCATGCTGTCCAAAGCAAACACTTTAAAGAAAACCCAAACAAAACCAAACAACCCACACACAAATTCAGTGAGAATATTGCAAGACTCTTCCTGCAAACTGGCACCAGTGACATCTAGTTCTGCGGTAACAAGCCTGTACTTTTCGTCACTCTAGATTTTAAACCTAGCAGGTTTGACATTGGGGTTGAGGATCACACCCTAAAAGGCCATATTCAATCAGCAGCAGAATCAGAGAGTAGATTTCCTCCTTTATCAGACAAATTAGAGAATGTCAGGTTGGAAAGAACCTCAAGGATCAGCTGGTCCAACCTTTCTAGATAATAGCAAAGTTCAAATGAGATGGTCCAGTGTGATGGTTTGGGCATTCCCTGCCCCCCAACACTATGAAAATCATCCAGACTAGACTCAACCATTGGAAGTTAAGGACTGAAGCTCTATTTACAGCTCAGTACAATGTACAAGCAGAGATATACACTATAGACAGGAATAGTTACAGACATAGACAAGTTAAAGGTAATACAGAAACACAACTCCCCTCCCAGAAATCAGAGTCCCCTGGAGGGGCTCCCAACCACCCTTCCACCTTCTTTCCACCCTTCTACCTTATCCCAGAGTCTGCCTTATGTGCAAGGTGAGTTTGGAGGATGGGCAAGGGGAGTTAGAAGCAGAGTGATGAGTTGGGTTACACAGCAGAAGGCCATCAGACACATCACCTCCCAGAGAGAGACTCTCTGTCTTATCTATATTTGTGTCCTTGTTTTCACACGTCTCAGCAAGCCTATGAGCGAAGTAGACATCACCAGCATTTGTTTTTCACAGTCTACAATTTTTTTTTCATTAAAATATTCCAATTAGCCTCAAACCAGCACATCCAGCATCCTGTCAAGCTGAGTCTTAAAACTGTCTGATGTAGGGGAAACCACCATCTTCCTTGGGAGATGATTCCAATATCTGACTGTTCTCATGGGGAAATGTTTTCTTAAGGAGTCCAATCAGAAACTCCCTAGGAGTAACTTGTGCCCATTGCATCTTGTCTTTTCCATGTGACTCCTTGTAAAAAGGGAGTCTCCATCCTCTTGATAGTCACCCTTTATGTACTGGTACATGGTAATGACTGTAAGTAATAAATGTTCTCCTTTGGCTGTTGGGGAAGGTGGGACTGAGGAAGCTTGCTGACCAAGATGGACCAACCACAAGTGACAAAACAGTAAAACCAGGAAGAAAACCTAACTGGTGCTAGAAGGGCTGCCAAGGAGTATCCTGAGAGTGCACACATCCATGTGATGCAGACACACACAGCTCCTTGGTGTTACCTCTGTCCACACAACTGAAATATCTGTCTCAAGATGTAAAACTAATTAAAGGTTGCCTTTGATTACACAGAGGGACTCGAGCCCAAACCTCCTTATCAGCTGGAGTGCCTGCACCACTTGCCTTTAGTTTCACCCATCTCCTACTAAGTTTAGAAGAAAAGGCAACAGCTGTGGCTACTGACAGAACAAGGTTGGCAGCTGCAAAACTGAGATGCCACATTTCAGTATATAATTTTCTTTCCACACTGCCTCTCCCTAACTTTCCTCTTTAAGAGGTACTTAAAATCCATGTGTCTGACTTGATTACTGTTATTGTAGCTGCGGAACAGAATGTGATGCTGATGAGGGCCTACCTGTCTAGTTAGCTTCCCTTTCTGGATGTTTTTTTACTTTGATTCATCATTGCTTGTGACACATGTATTGTCTAAACTATGTTCAAGAACAAGCCTCTAATACATTCAATAGGAGAAGGTGAAAACAAAAAAAAAAAGAAATAAAAGTCAGAAAACCACACATCAGTTGCATGCATAAATTCAGGCTCTGCCTTTTAAACATCCTCTCTCTGAGCAATACCTCAGACACAAAGCACAGATTTCATTGCCAATTAAGCATAGCATTTGAGTAAAATTAAAACTCAAATTTCTTCGGCTTCCTTTGATTAAGAGAGCACCCACATGGCAGAAATGCTCTGCCTTTATAATCTCATCCAGGGATTCTGCGTTCCTTCAGCACTCAGCACATTATCAAATCGTATCCGAAGCACTATGAATTCAAGCCCCAGAGGGCATGAACCCAAATTTAAAGTCATCATCATTCTGTATATTTTCTGCTCAGTTGAAGGTTTTATGATACAGGCTGAATGCTTTTTCAGGACAATCCTAAAAATAAGCTAATGCAGTGGGGACTGAATTTATTGGACAAGTACACTCACCTTCAGTGGATGCTCTCCCTAGGTCAGTTCTCATGTGATTGGCAAGGAGTCGTGACAGCTTGTATCTTCCTATGAGAAACCTGTGTAGACACCGGTAATTAGAACTGCCACTCAGTCCTCCCTGACAACAGCTACTGCACTGGCTCTGGGCCTCTGAACTACCTACTGCCTCTGGAAAAGCTTGCTTCTCAGTGTCTTCTCCTCCACAGGCACATACCCGATTGCATGTAAACATCCTGTAATTTACTGCACAACACAAAAACATTGGCACCTTCCAGACGAAATAAACCACAGCGGCTGACAAATAGGGAAAGACTCCGATTCCGAAGTGTCCCCTACAATGCAGCTTCCCCAACTAAGGACAAAAATTAGCTAAGAGTATATTTTTACCTGTAATTGATTTATTCACTGGGTTGATGAAAAGCTCAACATGAGCCTGCAGTGTGCACACAGAGACCAGACAACAATCAAGACCTGGGCCGCATCAAAAGCAGCGTGGGCAGCAGGGCAAGGGAGGGGATTCTGCCCCTTTACTCTGCTCTCCTCAGACCCCATCTGGAGTCCTGTGTGCAGTTCTGGAGTCTCCAGCACAGGAAGGACATGGAAGTGTTGGAGCAGGTCCAGAGAAGGCCACGAAGATGCTCAGAGGGCTGCAGCAGCTCTGCTGTGAGGACAGGCTGAGAGAGTTGGGGTTCTGCAACCTGGAGAAGAGAAGGTTTCGAGGGGACCTGATAGTAGCCTTCCAGTATCTGAAGGGGGCCTACAGGAAGACTGGGGAGGGACTATTGACAAGGTCTTGTAATGCCAGGACAAGTGGCAATGGGTCTGAACTGGCAGAGGGGAGATTTAGACAGGATGTTAGGAGGAAGTTCTTTGCAGTGAGGGTGGTGAGGCACTGGCACAGTTTGCCCAGGGAGGTTGTGGCTGCTCCCTTCCTGGAGGTGTTCAAGGTCAGGTTGGAGGAGGCCTTGAGCGAGCTGTACTAGTGGGAGGTGTCCCTGCCTATGGCAGGGGGTTGGAACTAGATGACCTTCCAACCTTACCATTCTATGATTCTATGAAGCCATTAACATCTGCAACCAACAAAGAAATTAAATGAAAGAAAAAAATCAAAAGAAAAGTAATACAACAGGAAAACGAACATGAAGCGTTTGCAGTTCATGGCTGTCTTTTGCAAGAGGCTAAAGGATATGGCAATATGTTTGGAAATACTTGCAACTGCAAATGAGGCTGAAATATTTCCCTGCACTAAGATATACACAGGATGAAACTCATATTTTGCTCCTGGCCTTGCTGCAGTTTGGAGCTATCGTTTCAGGCACAGTTCCCCAGTCTGCAAAATGTGGGTAACAATCGAGCTGTAATTTCCATGCCTGGTGCCTAACTATTTAGATCTCATCATGTTAAACAGCATCTTTTATTTCCCACAGCAGAGAAAAAAAGAGAGACAGAGTGGGGCAGTCAGGAATTGTTGAGATTTGAGGCTGAAAAGGCAGTGAAATCTAATCTGCAGACCACGGAAATCAGTGGAAATTGACTTCAAAACCCTGTTGATTTCAGTGGTTTTGGGATCAAGGTTTAGGAGAACAAACTTACTGCATGAAGACAAGTCTGTTTTCATGAGAGCAATGCTTGACTTCTTGGTGGGAGCAGCCTGTCAGACTGTATTTTTGGGAGAAACCTATACTGAAGGCTTCCACATAGGTGTCCCAGAGCATCTCAGGGAAGGAGTTGCCCCTCTGCTCTCCCCATAGCTTGTTCAAGACAAGAAAGAGGATGTTCTGGCTTACCCCTGTGGTTAAGTAGAGAATACTTGGCACAGAGGAGCAAGAAGCCAGGCTATGTGGGAAGAGGCAGCACTAGCTTCTACTTCCTATCCCTTCCTACTCCATCAGCATCAAGCCTATGGGAATGTCAGACGTGTTGTGCAGAATCCCATGGGAATTTCAGATATGTTGTGCAGAATCATATACAAAACACTGAGTGTGCCAGAGCTGGAAGGCATTACAACCTCTGCAATGCTGAGTTCATTTTCCCAGTAACTATCAAGCCCAAGAAGAGCATGGTAGAGGGTATTAAGCATCCTGATAAAGTTTCATGCAATCACTCTTGAAAAACCAACCCAAAATAGCAGTGCTGTTTTTTCAGAGAGATAATTACATGGGGACTCCCATATATGTGTTCCAAAATGAATCCAGTAGTATAATCATGCAATGGGTCAGAAATTACCAAGTAAATAGTACCAATTTCCTTTTTTTGACTTCCATTATAGCCCAGTGGCAGTGTAATTGTGCTGGATTTGGGTGGTGGATTGTGCTGGATTTCAGTGGTGCCTGGTGACAGGACAAGAGGTAACAGGCACAAACTTGAAAACATAGGAAGCTCCATCTAAACATGAGGAGGAACTTTACTTTGAGAGTGGCAGAGCACTGGAACAGGTTGCCCAGAGAATTTGTGATGTCTCCATCTCCGGAGTCACTCAAAACCCACCTGGATGCTGTCCTATGCAACCTGCCTTAGGTGAACCTGCTCTGGCAGGCAGGTTGGATTAGGTGATCTCCAGAGGTCCCTTCCAACCCCTACCATTCTGTGATTCTGTGAGTCATTATCTAACTCTACCAAGTCTGGTGTTAAACCATGCCCCATAGTACCTGAGTATCATTGCACTAAAGGACTCTTTTTACCCATACTATCACAGTAAAGAAGTAAATAAACTTTTGTTTATTCCTCTGCCCATCACTCTTCACTACTGTGTAATAACCTCTGTACTAGTTTTCCATGTACTGGTAAAACATCTATCTTCTGAGATAAACATTCTGAATGAAAGATGGTTTTAATTTTATTTTGTTTTTAACATAACTGCTTAGCTAGTGGTAGAGGCTCTTTTAGAGAAATGTGTGAATTGTTCCTTTTCAGAGTTGTTTTTTTTTTGTCTGCCACTCCTTCTAGTCACCATTCTGTCCCAGTTGTATACTGATCTGGTAAAGCACTGGGGTAAGTATTTACCAAACAAATGTTAGAAGTCAATCCCTAGTTACATTTGAGCCCGTTTCAGTTCAGGTTTAACTCTAGAAACATCACTAACTTTAACAAGTGCTTCATTTCCACTGGCATGGTCATGAATATCAGCATCTCTTCTAGCAGAAGAAGGTCAAAACTGTTCTGAAGGTCTACAATGGCACGAAGGATGATTCAGCTGGTATCCTGGGAATGTTCTTAGTTTACATAACATAGAAAGACAGCTAAAATATTATTCTTGCTGAAGTTGACTAAAATATATATTTGCAACATCATTAATGGATTCTATTTCCTGCAGCCTCAAAGGAATTTGATAAATCATCCTTTGCCATAGCGCCACTAATTGCAATGGAATCTGAAAAAAGAAATTAAAACAATCCAAAATGATTTTTTTTTTTTTTTTTTTTTTTTTTTTTTTTTGAGGAAAGCCACAAATCCTGAAGGTACACTGCTGGCAAGCCCTCGAGTGTTCATATTACAAGCCAAGCAATTTAAATAATCTCCAAGTTCATTACCTTCAGCTAGACGCACAGGAGAGGTCGTCGTCCTCCCACCCCCATTGGTTTCCAAGAATACACCAATGCAGAGCATCTTATTTTTCCACAGCTGATAAGCTTCATGTGGCTGGGACTAAAATTTCAGTAGCAGGATTTTTAACAACTGTGGAAAGAGACCATAAAACTTTCTGCCCCTTATTAACCACTGTGTGACTATTAGGTTTATGGGCAACGTTAACGTTGCAGCGTAGGAACCAAAACATTGTAAACGGTCTCCAAAACGGTGGGAAGCAATTTTCCCCAGGAGAGGCAGGGGGCCTTTCCAGTCCCACTAAGGTATGGCAAGGGTCATGTGGCACACATGTAAAACTAGATTAAACTCTCTGCTGCTAAGTAATTAAACCTAATTGTAAATCTGGGCGAGTGCTAATTTTAAAAACTGAGCTCTCCTGCTCTGACTTCCAAAATCTCTGTTGAAAGTTCATGCGAACTGCCTCTTTAAAAAGAGATCAGCTTGCAGCTCCCCAGAACGGAGCCTCTGGGCAAGTGATTCAAAATATGATTTTTATAAACAAATCTGACATAGCAAACTTAATGCAAAACCCTATGCATATAACATCACTTATATGTGCAACTCGTTTAAATTATAGCTGTAGAGAGAAGGAAATAAAACTGGCATATTAACCTTTGGCACAACACCGCTCACAGACTAGCAGCAGATGAGATTATTGTGACTCCCACTAGTATTGTCACAGAGAAGGGCCTGTCAGAATTCATGTTTGAAACCTCAACAGTCAGAGTTTATTAATTCAGCCACAAGTATCCTTTCCAGACCTACCCTGGCATGTAGAATCTTCAGAGTGTAATCTTTTTTTTTTTTTTTTGCACTGCGATTTCCCTTTCCCCATCACCACTGTATTTGGAGTCCCTGAAGGAAAAAGTAAAAGAAAATAAAAGAGAAAGTAATTAAGTACAGTGTTTCCTCATCAGCATCTTATTTAAAAAAGTGGTTGTGTCTCTGTACTCAGCACTGCCGAGGCTGCACCTCAAATATTGGGTTCAGTTTTGGGCCTCTCGCTATGAGAAAGGCATTGAGGTGCTGGAGAGTGTCCAGAGAAGGGCAGCAAAGATGGTGAAAAGTCTAGAGGAGTGGCTGAGGGAACTGAGGGTGTTCAGCCTGGAGAAGAGGAGGCTCAGGGGAGACCTTTCTGTTATCTACAACTCCCTCAAAGGAAGTTGGAGTGAGGTGGGTATTGGTCTCTTTTTACTAGTATACTGTATGTGATACAACGAGAGAAAATGGCCTCGGGGTGTGTCGGGAGGGGTTAGACTGAGTATCAGGAAAAATTTCTTTGCTGAAAGATTGGTCAGGCATTAGAAGAGGTTGCCCAGGGAGGTGGTGGAGTCACCATCCCCGGAGGTGATCAAGAAATGTGTGCACATGGCACTTGAGGATGTGGTTTAATGGCCATGATCATAGAATCATAGAATGGTTAAGGTTGGAAGAGACCTCAAGGATCATCTAGTTCCAAACCCCTGCCATAGGCAGGGACACCTCCCACTAGTACAGCTCACTCAAGGTCTCGTCCAACCTGGCCTTCAACACCTCCAGGGAGGGAGCAGCCACAACCTCCCTGGGCAAACTGTTCCAGTGCCTCACCACCCTCACTGCAAACAGCTTCCTCCTAACATTCAGTTTCAATCTCCCCTCTGCCAGTTTAAATCCATTGCCCCTCGTCCTGTCATTACAAAACCTTGTAAATAATCCCTCCCCAGCCTTCCTGTAGGCCCCCTTCAGATACTGGAAGGCTACTATAAGGTCTCCTTCTCCAGGCTGCAGAGCCCCAACTCTTGCAGCCTGTCCTCATAGGAGAGCTGCTCCAGCCCTCTGAGCGTCTTCGTGGTGGGTTAACTCAATAACCTTAGATGTCTTTGGCAAGGGGAACAGTTCTATGATTCTGTGAAAAATATAAAATCAAAAAGTAAAATAAAGCAGAAATCAAGGTGCTAGAGCATTCTATCACTTGTTGCTTAAGGTTCCCTGGATGCCTTACTTCCTAAGTTTGCTTTTCAAAGAATGGTCTGCTAATTCTTCCTGAGGAGAGTGGACCCTTTCCAGTAGTTGAAAAGGACAAGCTAAATACATAAGAAGACAGACTTGCAAACAACTTTCTATTTAAATAGTAAATGTTCTTTTGCTTTTTCAATTTTTATGGTGAATGCTCCATATCATGGAATATATCCTCATGTAACCAACAAAAGCATTATAGAAAATGAGCCTCTCTTGTTCAGTAACAACTTACTGCAAGGAGCTTTGACAACATCACTCAGGCCCCATTGTATGTTCTCAGCCTGTCTAGATGCTCTGAAGTGTTTTGGCCAAAAGCTTCAGGCATAGGACTTACACAACAGCTTGATGTGGTTTCTTTGCCCACCTGGAAAATGAACCACGACAGCCATGAGGTTTAGTTATAGGAAAGCAAGATTTCTCCTGGAGAAGAGTGAGGCTTCAGGAAATGAAGCACAGTGCTGAGGTATAGGTGCAAGTGAAAACATGTCTTTGCCCCTTATTTCAGAATCACTTGTAAGAAAAAAGCATAAAACCACAGAATCACAGAATTAACCAGGTTGGAAAAGACCTTCCAGATCTTCGAGTACAACCTAGCATCCAACACCTTCTAATTAACTAAACCATGGCACCACGTGCCTCATCCAGCCTCCTTTTAAACACCTCCAGGGATGGAGACTCCATCATCTCCCTCAGTAGCCCATTCCAATGCCAATCACTCTTGCTGTGAAGAACTTCTTCCTAACATTCAACCTAAACCTGTCCTGGCACAGCTTGAGGCTGTGTCCTCTTGTTCTGTCACTGGGTGCCTGGGAGAAGAGACCAACCCCACCTGGTCACAACCTCCCTTCAGGCAGTTGTAGACAGCAATGAAGTCTCTCCTGAGCCTCCTCTTCTCCAGGTTGCACACCCCCAGCTCCCTCAGCCTCTCCTCACAGGGCTGTGCTCCAGCCCCATCACCAGCCTCGGTGGCCTTCTCTGGACACGTTCAAGCACCTCAAATATGCATAAAAGTCAAACATTTAGGAGCCAAACAAATCTTCAAAGTTGACAGTCAGTGATCCAATCCAGAGAAACAGTAACTATGGCAGCAAGGCAGATCTTAAGAGTCCCATTGCATTTCCCTTGCCCAAGCAAGGAAAGTGAAACAAGCATGGACCTGCTGCTGTGGTTGAAGAAATCACGGCAAAATCACAGCAAAGCCACTGCAGTACAAAAAAAGTTGTTTTACCATCACAGGACCATCACAAAACATATATTTCACATATATTTAAGTTTAAGAGGGACAGGTATCTGCTGGAGAAGGTCCAGTGGAGGACTACAAGGATGATGAGGGGAGCACTGCCTGATGAGAAGAGGTTGAGGGATCTAGGGCTGTTTAGTCTGGAGAAGAGAAGACTGAGAGGGGATTTAATTAATGTTTATCAATATCTGAGTGCTGGGAGTCAGGAGGGGGTGAAAGGCTCTGCTCACTTGCTCCCTGTGATAGGACAAGGAGCAATGGATGTAAGTTGCAGCACAGGAGGCTCCACCTCAACGCAAGGGGGAACTTCTTGACTGTAAGGGTCCCAGAGCACTGGCACAGGCTGCCCAGAGAGGTTGTGGAGTCTGCTTCTCTGGAGCCTGTCAAGGCCTGTCTGGATGTGTTCCTGTGTGACCGGAGCTAGATTGTATGGTCCTGCTCTGGTAGGGGGATTGGATTCAATGATCTCTTTGGGTCCCTTCCAATCCCTGACATCCTGTGAGCCTCTGACATCTGGACAGATTGGTCTAAGCACTCCTCATCTGCTCTGCTTTGTAGAAGGAAGTGGGGGTTGGTCTGTTCTCCCTAGTAGTAGGTGATAGGATGAGAGGAAATGGCCTGGGATTGTGCCAGGTGAGGTTTAGGTTGGATATTGGGAAAAAATTATTTCCTGTAAGAACGGTTAGACATTGGAACAGGTTTCCAAGGAAGGTGGTGGAGTTATGTCCCTGGAGTTGTTAGAGAAACCTGTTACACACGGCACTTTAGGATGTGGTTTAATGACCATGGTGGTCTTGAAGGTTGGACTCAATGATCTTAAAGGTGTGTTCCAACCTAAACAGTTGTATGGTTTGATGAATCCTGAGAATCATCTTTATTTTCCTGACTCCCTTCTGCCAGGAGACACTTGAACCAAGCTGTGACAGTGACATGCAATTGGGAGCAGGTCCAGAGGAGGTCACAAAGATGATCAGAAGGCTGGAGGAGCTCTGCTATGAGGACAGGCTATGAGATTTGGGGCTCTTCAGCCTGGAGAAGAGGAGGCTTCCAGGAGACCTTTTAGCAGCCTTCGAGTATCTGAAGTGAGCCTACAGGAAGGTTGGGGAAGGACTATTGACAAGGTCTTGTAATGACGGGACAAGGGGCAATGGGTTTGAACTGGAAGAGGGGAGATTTAGACTGGATGTTAGGAAGAAATTCTTGACAGTGAGGGTGGTGAGGCACTGGCACAGGTTGCCCAGGGAGGTTGTGGAGCACAGATTCTGTGCTCCACAACCTCCCTGGAGGTGTTCAAGGCCAGGTTGGATGAGGCCTTGAGTGAGCTGTACTAGTGGGAGGTGTTCCTGCCTATGGCAGGGGGTTGGGACTAGATGATCCTTGAGGTCCCTTCCAACCTTACCATTCTATATGATCTACTCTTAGTACTGTGGGATGAATAATGTGAGGTCTTTTCTGTCCTTATTTCCACTGATAAAGCTGGGACAGATTAGGACTGCAGAAGCTGTTACATGCACTGTAGCTAGCAGAGGGCCAAAGATCATGGCATGTGAAGCAGATGGGGGGGGGGGGGGGGA
>VWZE01010965.1:190771-225543 GCA_013396675.1 Eubucco bourcierii
AAAAGAAAAGAAAAGAAAAGAAAAGAAAAGAAAAGAAAAGAAAAGAAAAGAAAAGAAAAGAAAAGAAAAGAAAAGAAAAGAAAAGAAAAGAAAAGAAAAGAAAAGAAAAGAAAAGAAAAGAAAAGAAAAGAAAAGAAAAGAAAAGAAAAGAAAAGAAAAGAAAAGAAAAGAAAAGAAAAGAAAAGAAAAGAAAAGAAAAGAAAAGAAAAGAAAAGAAAAGAAAAGAAAAGAAAAGAAAAGAAAAGAAAAGAAAAGAAAAGAAAAGAAAAGAAAAGAAAAGAAAAGAAAAGAAAAGAAAAGAAAAGAAAAGAAAAGAAAAGAAAAGAAAAGAAAAGAAAAGAAAAGAAAAGAAAAGAAAAGAAAAGAAAAGAAAAGAAAAGAAAAGAAAAGAAAAGAAAAGAAAAGAAAAGAAAAGAAAAGAAAAGAAAAGAAAAGAAAAGAAAAGAAAAGAAAAGAAAAGAAAAGAAAAGAAAAGAAAAGAAAAGAAAAGAAAAGAAAAGAAAAGAAAAGAAAAGAAAAGAAAAGAAAAGAAAAGAAAAGAAAAGAAAAGAAAAGAAAAGAAAAGAAAAGAAAAGAAAAGAAAAGAAAAGAAAAGAAAAGAAAAGAAAAGAAAAGAAAAGAAAAGAAAAGAAAAGAAAAGAAAAGAAAAGAAAAGAGAAAAGAAAAGACAAAACCAAACCCAAACCTGAGCACTGGGCAGCCTGGCATATGCTTGAAAACCTCATTTAATTTTCCCTAAACCTCAGAGTGTCTGTGTTTCTATAGGTCCTGCAAGAAACACAGTTAATTAGTTGTAGACATAACATGTAAGACCGTTGTTTTCTCAGTGTTTGCTTGCAGTGAGTCATCTGCACCACGGCCCTGTTTCCAGTGTTGCCTTTGGTTCCCGTTCGCCTTGCCCCGGTAAACGCAATGTGCCAACCGCTCTAGAATTTCTGTTAAATAAGCTCCTCTCACAGCTCTGTGGCCCAGGCCCATTCAGAGCCATAACTGAATACTTTGGCACACAAGTCACTCGGAAAGACCAGGCCCACTGATACATTTAGGACCATATGACAAACATCTGTTTCACTGCAAGAAATGCTAGGGTATAACCACAGGTACCAAACACACATCACATTGGAAATCTTGGTGCAGGTTCGTTAGCTACAGCTCCTGGAAAGGACCTAAGACCTGAATTTCCATTTCATGGATGATCTTAAAGGTCTCTTCCAACCAAAGGTCTCTTCCAGCCAAAACCTTTCTGTGATTTAATGGCAGAGACTCAGCCTGTGCAAGACAGTGCAGACAAGAAGGACATGAACTGTCAGATTGAATCATAGAATGGTAAGGTTGGAAGGGACTTCAAGGATCATCTAGTTCCAATCCCCTGCCATAGGCAGGGACACCTCCCACTGGTACAGCTCACTCAAGGCCTTGAACACCTCCAGGGAGGGAGCATCCACGACCTCCCTGGGCAACCTGTGCCAGTGTCTCACCACCCTCACTGGAAAGAACTTCCTCCTAACATCCAGTCTAAATCTCCCCTCTGCCAGTTCAAACCCATTGCCCCTTGTCCTGTCATTGCAAGACCTTGTCAATAATCCCTCCCCAGCCTTCCTGTAGGCCCCCTTCAGATACCGGAAGCCTACTATAAGGTCTCCTGGAAGCCTTCTCCAGGTTGCAGAGTCCCAGTTCTCTCAGCCTGTCCTCAGAGCAGAGCTGCTGCAACCCTCTGATCATCTTTGTGGCCTCCTCTGGACTAGCTCAAACAGTTCCATGTCCTTCCTGTGTTGGGGGTTCCAGAACCCCACACAGTACTCCAGATGGGGTCTGATGAGAGCAGAGTAAAATTAGGTCCAGAGGAGAGCCAAGAAGATGCTCAGAGGGCTGGAGCACTATGGGGACAGGCTGTGAGAGCTGGGGTTGTTTAGCCTGGAGAAAAGAAGGCTCCAGGGAGACCTTGGAGCAACCTTCCAGTACCTGAAGGAGGCTGGGGAACTTTTTACAAGGGCTTGTAGAGATAGGACAAGGGGCAGTGGCTTTAAGCTGGAAGAGAGCAGATTTAGACTGGATTTTAGGAAGAAATTCTTTACAGTGAGGGTGGTGAGACAGTGGAAGAGGTTTCCCAGGGAGGTTTTGGATGTTTCCTCCTTGGCAGTGTTCAAGGCCAGGTTGGACATGACCTTGAACAATCTGGTCTAGTGGAAGGTGTCCCTGCCCATGGTAGGAGGGTTGGCAATAGATGATCTTTAAGGTCCCCTCCAACTTAGACCATTTTATGATTCTATGATGAACTTTACACGAAATCTATGAGCCAAAGAAAATTCAGAGCAGTCAAGGAGAGGGAGGAGATAATAGCATCAGACCAGCAGGTACATTTGCAAGAGCATCATTACATAACAAAACTCAATAAACCTTCTTTTCCTCAAGGACTCCAAAATGTAGCTCTAGAAGACAGGACAATATAACTAAAATGTCATAGCTAACTTCAACTGCTAGCATTAAACTTTAATTTACTTTATTTCACCATTCTCTTCTATTATTCCCATTATCATTGCCACAGTATTTTGTCCTGTATTAATAAAAAAAACAGTGTAGCTTCAAGACACATATCAGCAAAGCAGACACACACACAGAAGAAGGTCTGGGAGAGCACTCAGTAAATGGTGGCCAAGAAGTTGGCCAAGAAGGCCAATGGCATCCTGGCCTGCATCAGCAATAGTGTGGCCAGTAGGAGCAGGGAGGTCATTCTCCCCCTGGACTCTGCACTGCTTAGACCACACCTTGAGCCCTGTGTCCAGTTCTGGACCCCTCAATTGAAGAAGGACATTGAGGTGCTTGAGTGTGTCCAGAGAAGGGCAACGAGGCTGGGGAGAGGCCTCGAGCGCAAGCCCTATGAAGAGAGGCTGAGGGAGCTGGGATTGTTTAGCCTGGAGAAGAGGAGGCTCAGGGGAGACCTTCTTGCTNGATACTGTGAGACTGTGAAATGATGGGAGAAACCTTCTGATTAAGAAAAGCAGTAAAGAGAATATGTGAGGCTTCAGCAACGCTATCAAGAATTCATGACTCTACACGGGTGTGATTCAGATGGTTGAGGTTATCAGACTCCAGGCACATAGCACAGTGCCTGTGAATAAGACAAGTCCATCTGCCATCCACAAAGAGAAAAAACACATTTATCTAGAAGCAGGGCTCCTTCCAAGCCAAAGTGGAGTTCAGGTCATCTGAATGGCTGTGTAAAGCACAGATACATTCACAGAATCCGAGAATTCTTTTGGTTGGAAAAGATCTCTAAGTTCCTCAAGTCCAGTGTAACAACTGTGTGACCTGAGCTTGATTCTGTGGTCCTGATGTGGCAGGGGGATCTGTGGAGGACCCTTCCAACTCCTAACATCCATTGGTTCTGTGTGACCACAATGGCCATTAAACCATGTCCCCAAGTGCCATGTCCACACATTTCTTAAACTCCTTCAGGGACAGTGGCTCCACCACCTCCTCAAGCAGCCAATTCCATTGCCTGACCACTCTTTCTGTAGAGAATTTTTTCCCAATATCCAATCTAGACCTCAGGCCATTGACAGTGACTCCACCACCTCTCCAAGCAGCCAATTCCACTGCCTGACCACTCTTTCTGTAGAGAATTTTTTCCTAATATCCAATCTAGACCTCAGGCCATTGACAGTGACTCCACCACCTCTCCAAGCAGCCAATTCCACTGCCTGACCACTCTTTCTGTAGAGAATTTTTTCCTAATATCCAATCTAGACCTCAGGCCATTGACAGTGACTCCACCACCTCTCCAAGCAGCCAATTCCACTGCCTGACCACTCTTTCTGTAGAGAATTTTTTCCTAATATCCAATCTAGACCTCAGGCCATTGACAGTGACTCCACCACCTCTCCAAGCAGCCAATTCCACTGCCTGACCACTCTTTCTGTAGAGAATTTTTTCCTAATATCCAATCTAGACCTCAGGCCATTGACAGTGCCTCCACCAACTTCCCAAGCAGTCAATTCCACTGCCTGACCAAGTTTTCTGTAGAGAAAAATTTCCTAATATCCAATCCAGACCTCAGGTCATTTCCTCTTGTCTTACCATCTGCTACCAGAGAGATCAGCCCGCAGCTCACTTCAACCTCCTTTCAGGGAGCTGTACAGAGCAATGAGGTCTCCCCTCAGCCTCATCTTCTCCAGACTCAACAATTCCAGTTCCCACAGCTGCTCCTCAATAAGCCTTGTTCTCTAGACCCTTCATCAGCTCTGTTCCGCTTAAAGGCAACAGAAGCTTTAGTTAGCTGCTGATTCAGGAGATACCATAACTCTGAGAAACAGAGAAGGAAGAAGAAACACAAATTTGTCAAAAGGTATCTCAATGACAAATGCAAAGAATGCCTGAAAGGATGTTGGATAATTGCTGGTCTTCAGGACAGCTGGAAAATGGTGATGGTATTTCAACGCTCAGGAGTACTATGAAAGAGAATCAAAATCACATTTGGAGGCTACCAGGAACAACTGAAATGATTATGAGCTAATCTTACCTAATAAAGGTGAGCCTAATCTCTGCATACAGAATCACAGAATCATGGAATGGTTTAGGTTGGAAGTGACCTCAAAGATCATCAGTTCCAACCATAGGCAGGGATACCTCCCACTAGAACAGGTTGCTCGAGGCCTCATCTTAACCTAGCTTTGAACCCCTCCGGAGAGGGAGCAGCCACAACCTCCTTGGGCAACCTGTTCCAGTGTCTCGCCACCCTCACTGGAAAGAACTTCTTCCTAACATCCAGTCTAAATCTCCCCTCTGCCAGTTTACACCCATTGCCCCTTGTCCTGTCATTGCAAGACCTTGTCAATAGTCCCTCCCCAGCCTTCCTGTAGGCCCCCTTCAGATCCTGGAAGGCTACTATCAGGTCTCCTGGAAGCCTTCCCTTCTCCGGGCTGCAGAGCCCCTACTCTCTCAGCCTGTCCTCATAGGAGAGCTGCTGCAGCCCTCTGAGTATCTTCATGGCCTCCTCTGGACTGGTTCAAACAGTTCCATGTCCGTCTTGTGTTGGGGGCTCCAGAAATGTACACAGGACTCCAGGTGGGGTCTGATGAGAGACCCTGACCACTTCAGTACTACTCTCATTTACTACACTTCAAGACCTGCTTTGAGTGAGAACCCAGAGGATGGGACGGAGCGTGGCTGCATTTTGGGTTGCTCTTCTCAGAAAGTACTTTTACTCCTTTAGGGCAATCATCAGGGGTTCCCAAGGGCTGGCTCCTGGAACTGCAAGGAGAGCACCACTGCATGCACAAGGCATGGCAGCAATTCAGAGGAACTGAAGCTTGCTCTCACTGTGCCACTGTTTCTCCACTTCTGGATTTTGAACTGGCTGATTTTCATTGGTGCTGGCGGTGTTTGTAGATGAAACGTTATGCTCAGCAACAGATGTTAGTGATGTCATTTAGAGTTGAATACCTTTCTACACATGGTTTGGTTGTGCACCAGGGGCAAAGAACTTTGGCTGCAGATAAGCAACATCAAAATCTGCTTTAACTGGCATATTGACTCGGTTGTCTACCAACATTTGCATTATGAGAACGAGATCAAACCTGCCAAGGGACATTATTGTGTCGTGAAATACATTTGCCCATCACAAAAGAATGTGTGTAAAAGAGTGGAAAAGTAGCAATTATTGAGCTATGTACCAGTGGCCTAAGCCTGCTCAAAAGCTCCACTAATTGCAAGCAAACATGATCTTGGGGAATAGAGAAAGTGTCACAAACATATGTACAACAAACTTCCATGAAAGAAGAAGGAAGGACTTTCTTCAGGGAATAAAGCAAGGAAACGCTAGAGCTTGGCAGCTTCTGCCCTGCTTGAATTGGATGGGTGGCAGCTATTAAAATGCAATGCCAAAAAGATCACTGTTAGGTTGGATGGGATTTCCCCTTGAATATGAAAAACAAGGGTCCAGGAAATAGAAAGGCAGCCCTACTGACCCTTTTTTTTTTTTTTTTTTTCAAGCAGTCAAAGAGTCTTAATATAAATATCAGCAAATCACATCAGAAGGGAATCACCAGGAACATGTCCCAGGAGCTCTTCTTGGAACTAATGCATTTAAGGATTTATTCTACTGCTGTTAGCAACACAGGAGCTGTGTTCTTTTTAGAACTGTGAAGGAAGCAGCTTGAGAAGGAAAGGTAGGATTCCAAGGCACAAACACACAACTTTAGCATGAAACTGCTTCTGATGGATTAAAAACTGGAATCACTTGATAAGAAATATGCTGGAAGTATTTGTGCCCAGGTGGCCAAGAAGGCCAATGGCATCCTGGCCTGCATCAGCAATAGTGTGGCCAGCAGGAGCAGGGAGGTCATTCTCCCCCTGGACTCTGCACTGCTTAGGCCACACCTTGAGTCCTGTGTCCAGTTCTGGACCCCTCAATTGAAGAAGGACATTGAGGTGCTTGAGCGTGTCCAGAGAAGGGCAACGAGGCTGGGGAGAGGTCTCCAGCACAAGCCCTATGAGGAGAGGCTGAGGGAGCTGGGATTATTTAGCCTGCAGAAGAGGAGGCTCAGGGGAGACCTTCTTGCTGTCTACAACTACCTGAAGGGTACTTGTAGCCAGGGGGAGGTTGCTTTCTTCTCTCAGGCAACTAGCACCAGAACAAGAGGACACAGTCTCAAGCTGTGCCAGGGGAAGTTTAGGCTGGAGGTGAGGAGAAAGTTCTTGCCTGAGAGAGTCATTGACTGCTGGAATGGGCTGCCCAGGGAGGTGGTGGAGTCACCATCCGTGGAGGTGTTCAAGGCAGGTTTGGATGTGGCACTTGGTGCCATGGTCTGGTCTTGAGGTCTGTGGTGACGGGTTGGACTTGATGAGCTTTGAGGTCTCTTCCAACCCTGGTGATACTGTGATACTGTGACTTAACTCAAGGGAAGTCCTTGGGAATTTTTCACACTGTTGCAAACAGCATTCAGTTTTTAAGAGATAGATGTTCCTCAAGGAAGCAGACAAGAATCTGGGTGGTATTGAACAGCATCACAGAAAAAACAACAGAGAAACCACTCAGCAGCATTAAGATTTCTGAAAAGTCTGGTGCACTCAAAGCAATTTTCTACAGATTTGTCAGCCTTAGTCCATGCCTGCAGGCCTGTTTCTCCCTTTCCATTGCTCCATTCAGTTTAGACAATATGTGAGCTCTGCAAATGTGTGAAGAAAGCAGAGAATAATTATCACCAGTTATAGTTTGAGGTATCTTATCTATTTGGCAGTAGCCTTCCAGTATCTGAAGGGGGCCTGCAGGAAGGCTGGGGAGGGACTATTTACAAGGTCTCGTAATGACAGGACAAGGGGCAATGGGTTTAAACTGGCAGAGGGGAGATTTAGACTGGATGTTAGGAGGAAGTTCTTTACAGTGAGGGTGGTGAGACACTGGCACAGGTTGCTTGGGTAGGTTGTGGCTGCTCCCTCCCTGGAGGTGTTGAAAGCCAGGTTGGATGAGGCCTTGAGTGACCTGTACCAGTGGGAGGTGTCCCTGCCTATGGCAGGGGATTGGAACTGAATGATCCTTGAGGTCCCTTCCAACCTTCCCATTCTATGATTCTACGATTCTATGAAGTCATCTCAGTGGCATAAGGGATCCATCAAGTACCTCTCTATTGAATTCAGTGAGCTGACAAGAAAAGATACCCAAAGCAAATTCATGTCTCTTCTAACAGAACAAGAGGAAGATGACACCACCTCTTCTGCAAATCCAAACACAAATGCCATCCAAATTCCAAACTTACAGTTATATTCACTAAAAGATGCAGTTTTCCTTCCAGATCTCTGTCCCAAAGGGGCAGGGGTTCTTCTGAGACTGTGAGGTAGAACACAGCCACCAGGAGTGTCTACATAAATGAATGTCACAGAATCATAGAATCATTTGTTTCAGTGCTTCACCAGCCTCACTGGAAAGAACTTCCTCCTGACATCCAGTCTAAATCTCCCCTCTGCCAGTTCAAACTCATTGCCCCTTGTTCTGCCATTGCAAGATCTATTAAATAGTCCCTCCCCAGCTTTCCTGTAGGCCTCCTTTAGATACTGAAAGGCTACTATCAGGTCTCCCCAAAGCCTTCTCTTCTCCATGCTGCAGACCCCCAACTCTCTCAGCCTGTCCTCATAGCAGAGCTGCTGCAGCCCTCAGAGCATCTTTGTGGCCTCCTCTTAACTCACTCCAACACTTCCATGTCCTTCCTGTGCTGAGGGCTCCAGAACTGCACACAGGACTCCAGATGAGGTCTGACAAGAGCAGAGTAAAGAGGCAGAATCCCCTCCCTTGCCCTGCTGGTCATGCTGCACTCACACCCAGACTCCAAGGTCCTTTTCCTCAGAGCTGCTCTCAGCCATTCACCACCCAGTCTGCATTTGTGCTTGGGATTGTGCCTACCCAGGNGCCTCCAGGAAGGGAGCAGCCACAACCTACCTGGGCAACCTGTTCCAGTGCTTTACCACCCTCATATGTCCTGTCTGTCTACCCAGCCTCAGTGGCTGCATCAGTGTGAAGCAGTTGTGAGCAGAGTGAAGAAAACATTTTCCCCAGAGGTCTATTGATAGGGATGTAGGAGATGTCATGGAGAGAGTCTCACTGACTTCAAAGCTCATTAAACACAGTGCTATCAGGACAGAGTTCTTTGAGAGTTGGCACCATGCCAGCAAAGCCCCTTTTGTGTTGCTTTGGTCTCAGAATCACAAACCTATTCCTTGCCTGGAATAAACACATTTGATTGTGCTTTGCTGCAAAAACATAGCGATTTTCTGTACGGTCCGTGATTAATTATTGGTCTTCCAAAATTTTGTTTTGCTTTGTGCTATGTAAATAAAGCTTCTTCCCAGTGTTGTTGAAATGCTGGTTTTCATTATGCACAGCAAAGGAGAGGTTGATGATGCTTTATGATCTTTAGCAAGCACCACAGATGGGTGTTCTGGAACTCGAAATGAAAAATAAGAGCAAGTAGCATTAAAATGTTCCTTGAGTTAATTTCTCCAACCAGAACATGAAAGCTCTTTTTCACTTAGTGTATGTGAAGAGTGTTCAAAGCAAAATAAAAATAATTCTGAAACTGACTCTTTATTTCTCTGGAATGGAGGCAGAGTGCTGGAATAGAGTCAAAGCAAAACCTTTTTCTGACAAGTGAATTTGAGTATCGGATTTCTTATTCGATGTGACACCTCGCCACAAGATCCTCTAGGCACTGTGCATGGATCACCTCCAAAATATAAACATCCTGCTATTCTACTTCTTCTGTTTTTCCATGGTAGTAATGATTCACCCTCACATCAACTTTTTGGAAGGGAAAGCCAGAAGCACTCACAACTATTTTACACCATACACATCTCAAATAAAGCAGATCGTGAAGACTCTTCCCCTCCCACTGGTACCTATATCATGCTGCAGTGGCAGTGACACTGCTGCTGGCTGTCACAGAAAGGGGTTTTTGAGCAAAACCTGTGAAAAGTGAGAGTTCTTCAGGCAGAGTGAGGCTGCCTGACTATGCTGATTCCTGTCAAATCTTGCCAGTCATATCAGTTGATGATATGTTTCTGACTGGTGAACTCCTCTGAACGTGACTTAATGGATGATTCAAAGCATGAACAATTCTTGAGATCAGCTACATCTCAGCAGACACTCAGGCCTGTGGATCACAATTTGGACACTACTGATTTAATCCACCCTCCATTACAATGGCTAACAACTGATCATACCTCATCTGTACGTGGTCTAATGAACTGTTTGGGCAACAGGAGAGGTGAGTAGTATTAATGTTTACTGAATATCAGAGTAATGTGTATCACATAGATCATAGAATCATAGAATGGTAAGGTTGGAAAGGACCTCAAAGATCATCTAGTCTCAATGACATCAAAAGAAGTGTCTCATTTTCAGGAGATCAAAAGGGACAGTGTCTTAGGGTTGGATCAAAATAAAAGGAAGCATCCTCAAGGTTCTGTTTCTTATTAGTTTGTAGAGTTTGATTAAAGATGTGAATACTTCTACATTACTGCTTACTTTCAATAGAAGGTTAAAGCTGAGATGCCAACACAGCCTCATTTGCTCTACAAACATGGTGACTGAAGGATATCCAATGTAGGCACATCTAGGCACCAAGAGACTGAACTTCAAGCTGTCATTCAACAAAGATCTTCCTATTTCATACCAGCACAAGACAACCATAAACTCCTGGCCATCCAGGACCTTCCCAGCCTCAATGACAATCTTTCTGTTCCTCTGTACATTGCCCTCTGCTCTCCCCAACACACGAGTGGTAACCCACGAACCATTTCTTACCACGTTTGCTTTCATCTTTGCTGCACCCTACCCAGGAAAACATTTTATGAACTGATTTCCCAGGCATCTTTTCTGTCATGTCTTCAAACCCCCAGCAAGGCTGCTCTAAAACTGAAAGCATCTGCATGAGCAAATGGAAAAAAAAAAAAAAAAAAGAAAAAGCCCAGAGTCAGTGGACTCTTCACAGCAGAGCTCCTTGACTTTCCACCAACTCTTGTCATGAAGAGTATATAACCTGACTGCTTTCTTGTTTCACACATCTCTCAACAGCAAGTTTCTGCTTAGGGCAGAGAACACAGTACTGTAACTAATCCGAAATGAAATAAAACATTTAACCTACAGTCCCTCATATTCAGAACAAATAACTGTCTTCTGTGTCCCTTGCACATGTTTGATGGAGCCAGAAACAGGTTATTAATGAAGAACAACCCCATGAAAATGAACTCCTTCCAATCAGTCTTCTGGCACTACAACATCAAGGGGAGATGCCAGTCAAGCAGCTAATATTAAACCTGTAAATCTTTACCTATTTAGGATGCTTTAATCATTTCCTACGAATTAATACCATAAAATGTGATTTATAGCTTAAGGAGGAAGATCCTTATAACCATTAATACACAAATTCAATCAACAGACATTTGCAAATTACAGACTGACTGCAGCTGTGTGTTGCTCCAGAGGAAAAAAAACATCTCTGGCCCCTTTTCTGCAGAGAAAGTGGGGTTTCAAGTGATGGTATGGCTGCAGTTCCACCAACACTCTGTTCCAGGAAACCTCCTTACACAGGCTTTCTTCAACAGATGGTCTTCTTAATTTGGTACAATGTACATGATTTATTGACAACCCTCAGCAACATGGAAAGTGCTTAAGGCGTCAGATGAAGCAATAAACAAATAGAAGGGCAATAACCTCTTAGCAAACAAATTCTCTAACTTTTCAAGCATTGCTATGAACCTGCTGGCCCTGTATATGTATCTGAAATAAAATGGTCAAAGAACCTTAAAGGTTGGAAGAGACCTCCAGAGATCACCTAGGCAGCATCCCCTAGGGTAGTCTGCACAAGAATGCATCTGGGTGGGTTTTGAAAATCTCCAGAGAAGATTCCACAACCTCCCTGGGAAGCCTGCTCCAGGGCTCCATCATCCTCACTGTAAAGAAGTTTCTCCTCGTGTCGAGAACCTTCTCTGTTCCAGTGTGTAGCTGCTGCTCCTTGGCTTATTGCTGCTGAACAGTGAAAAGAGATTGGCCACATCCACTTGACACCCACCCCTCAGACCCCTACCCATATAGCTGAAAGAAAACACAACATTATTTTAGGCTATGCTTTTAACATGGAAAAGTTATTTTAAGTATTGGTTGGGTTTGTTGCAAGTTATTGCTGCAAATAATAGCAGTCAGTAAGATTATTTAAGTATAAAATGCCAGAAACGTTGAGCTCATCAGACACAGAGGTCTGCATTCAGTCTGCCTACCACAGCCTCCAGTGCACCTAGAGGTGCAAAAGCAACCTAGAAGTTGTTTCCTCCTAAACAATTTTGCCTCTCTGCCTCTAACATTTTCTTGTGACTGTCTCATTACAATTCTGTGTGTGAAACGTGGCTAAAACCAGTGGCATTTGCTCCACACTTCCTCCTCTCTGCCACAACAGGAGACTCCACTGAGTCCCCACCACTTGATCTCATCTATTCATGGTCATCATTTATTTTGCCCTTTCCTTTGCTCCATAGGTGCAGGCTCATTCATCTGATGGTTCTTCCTCTATTCCTTTTTTTTTTTTTTTTTTCCCTTCTCCTCTCTGGCATCTCTGCAGATTTATGCATGCGGTGCCCCTTAAGTACATATTAAAAAAAAAGGACCAATCTAATTCTTTTCAAATGCAAGCATTTGCTTGAGGTGTGAAAAATACAAGATGAGTTAACCTTTGCTTCCTTTATCATAGATGAAGAAAGACAGTATGCTGACAGGCTGGCTTGGGGGTCTAGCTGCACAGAATTGCTCTTTGGAGATACCTCCTGGGTTCTACTGATCAGTGAAAGCTGAGAGTTACTGGCTTTCTAATGCACCACTAAAGTGCTTAGAGGGGATTGATCAGGACAAAGCATAGACATTTTTCCAATCCCTGATTTATGACTCTTCCTCTCAACCTGTTTCTTTTTCCTTTTCCTCTTTTTCTCTTTTTCTTTTTTTTTTTTTTTTTAATCTTCTTCTTTCTCTTTTTCATTTTCTTTCTCTTTTATTTTATTTTTAAAGATTCCAGTAGCTTTGTCTTTTCTGGTTTTCATGGACAATCTTATTGTAGCTAAAATGGAAACCTTAGCCACCACTCCAAGAATCACACAATCGCAGGATTAACCAGGTTGAAAAAGACCTTCCAGATCATCGAGTCCAACCTACCACCTACCACCTTCTAATTAACTAAACCAGGGCACTAAGTGCCTCATTCAGCCTCCTCTCAAACACCTCCAGGGATGGTGACTCCACCACCTCCCTGGGCAGCCCATTCCAAGGCCAAGCACTCTTGCTGGGAAGAACTTCTTCCTAACATCCAGCCTGAACCTACCCTGGCACATCTTGAGACTGTGTCCTCTTGTTCTGTCCCTGGGTGCCTGGCAGAAGAGACCAACCCCACCTGGCTACAACCTCCTTTCAGGCAGCTGTGGAGAGCAATGAAGTCTGCCCTGAGCCCCCTCTTCTCCAGGCTGAACACCTCCAGCTCCCTCAGCCTCTCCTTGTAGGGCTCCAGCCCCCTAACCAGCCTTGGTGCCCTTCTTTGGACATGTTCAACCACCTCAACATCTTTTCTTAAACTGAGGAGCCCAGAACTGGACACAGTACTCAAGGTGTAGCCTAACCAGTGGTGAGTACAGGGGAAGAAGAGTCTTTGTAACACAGCTCTCCAGTGTGGAAAGGAGGTAGGTGACACTCACAATATCTATGTTATTGCAAAGTTTTCCAAATATCTTTCTAACCTTTGCCTGTTCCAAAAGCCAAACTACCTTACCAGTACAGACTTATGTTCAAACTTTTATGGATAGAAGGGGAAAAAAAAATAATTAAAATATTTGCACCATGAGCACTCACTCACTAGCTGAGAACAGGAGGTTTGCAGAGCTAGAAAATGTTGCGGAGGACAGCTAAGCTTTTGCCTCAGGGCATTTAAAACTTCCCTTTCTCTGCTCCATCTTTTCCCATCTTCCCTGATCCCTCCTTCTCCAGCATATGCCTGCTAAAGATCTCAGCCTGAGGAACAGAACTGGCAGGAAGTTAACCTCCAATTCATCTTAGGGTCTTAGAGTTGGACTTCATTTTTCACACAGCCTGGATGCTCCTTTAGTAATGATGTACATCCTGGCTAGGCTGACAAGAGCAGCACTGCTGTCTCGCAGAGCACCAGTCTGATGGAGTTTCACAGGCAACCTGATACACTTGCTACTGGCAGCACTCAGACAGCATCTGGCTTTGTTATAGGCAGGGAAATTGCCAAAATGTCCATTAATTTCAGTGGCACTAGACTAGGCCCATGGAAACGAGATGGAAAGGATAAAAGTCTGTGAATGTGGGAAGACAGAGCAGACAGCGTGTTTGGAGAGAGGGCGGGGAAGAAGAAACACACAGTGAGAAGGACAGAAAGGACACTTACTAGAGGAAGAACAACAGACACTGCCTTGAAAGGAATGCAAGGAAATTTTACAGTTGTTGTTCAGAAGTATCTTCTTCTTACTAGGAGGGTTATGACTGATGATTCATTTAAAAAAAAAAAAAATCAGAGTGGTTTTGGAGGATTTGAAAGGAAAGAACAGTTGTCTGTGGCAGGAAAAGCTGGTTGGGTGGACCAGACTTCCAGCTCAGAGGCCTTTGCTCCTGGTACCTACAAAAACTTTTAAACAAGAAGCTTTTTGACACAGAGAGACACAAAAGAGGAGAAAAATGCATAGTAGAAAGACACAAAAGAGGAGAAAAATACGTAGAAAAACACTGGGGAAAAAAAAAAATCTAATTCTTTGTTTCATGCCATGGGACTAGAAAATTTCCTCATTTTCCCTCAAGGAAAGTCTTCAACTATGTATCTTTAGCAGTTGCCACAGCAGCAACAGTTCCAGTTCGATCACTGTGAGTGTTGCATTGGCTGCACTTTTAAATCACCTCAGCATCCAGTGGCTACCGGTTCTATTTGCTCAGCTAAAAGCCATACTCACTTTCTCACCTATATCCTAATAACTGAGATTAGGTTGGAAAATACCATAAAAACAAGAATGGTTTTACTTGGCAAAAGTACATTTTACCTTAAGCCTGAACTGGGCAATCTATAATGAAGGGTCTAAACAATGCTTGAATGAGGTCCTACAAGGGAAGACTGAGGGAGCTGGGGGTGTGCAGCGTGCACAAGAGGAGGCTCAGGGGAGACCTCATTGCTCTCTACAGCTTCCTGAAAGCAGATTGTAGCCAGGTGAGGTTGGTCTCTTCTGCCAGGCACCCAGGGGAAGAACAAGAGGACATAGCCTCAAACTGCACCAGTGCAGGTTTAGGCTGGATGTTAGGAAGAAGTTCTTCCCAGCAAGAGTGATTGGCACTGGAATGGGCTGCTCAGGCAGGTGGATGAGTCACCATCCCTGAAGGTGTTTAAAAGAAGGCTAGATGAAGCACTTAGTGCCATGGTTTAGTTAATTAGGTGTTAGGTGACAGGTTGAACTCAATGATCTTAAGAGTTCTTTTCCAACCTGGTTAATTCTGTGATTCTGATAGTCATTTCAATGCAGTATTGTAGTCCAAACACCTTTTTGATGAACGCTCCTATCATTTAGGAGTGCAGAAGTGCATGAGTGCTGTTTGTAGGGAAGTGGTCTCTGGAAAGGAAGTATCTGATAGTCAGGTAAAGATTGACCTTGATCAAGATCAAAGCCAGCAGAACATAGAATTATAGAATCACAGAATGGTAAGGTTGGAAGGGACCTCAAGGATCATCTAGTTCCAACCCCCTGTCATAGGCAGGGACACCTGCCACTAGTACAGCTCACTCAAGGCCTCCTCCAACCTGGCATTCAACACCTCCAGGGAGGGAGCAGCCACAACCTCCCTGAGCAACTTGTTCCAGTGTCTCACCACCCTCACTGGAAAGAACTTCCTCCTGACATCTAGTCTAAATCTCCCCTCTGCCAGTTCAAACCCATTACCCCTTGTCCTGGCATTGCAAGACCTTGCAAATAGTCCCTCCCCAGCCTTCCTGTAGCCCCCTTCAGATACTGGAAGGCTACTATCAGGTCTCCTGGAAGCCTTCTCTTCTCCATGCTGCAGAGCCCCAACTCTCTCAGCCTGTCCTCACAGCAGAGCTGCTCCAGCCTTCTGATCATCTTCGTGGCCCTCCTCTGGACTCTCTCCAACACTTCCATGTCCTTCCTGTGCTGAGGGCTCCAGAACATGCACTCCTGAACTCCATATTCCACACTGCCACCTTGGACATGAACACCTTTGTTCTGTACTCCTCAAAGGAGGACAAGCACAACCGAACTGCAGGAAACTCAAAATTCACGCTCTTGGCTAAATGCCAACAATTCAAACCAAACCAGAACAAAGCCACTTTGCTTGCCCATTGAAAATCATAGAATCCTAGAATGTCAGAGGTTGGAAGCGACCTCAAAAGATCATCTGGTCCAGCCCTGCTGCCTGAGCAGGATCACCTAGAGCAGATCACACTGAAACACATCCAGATGGTTCTTGAATGTCTCCAGAGGGGCAGACTCCACAACCTCCCTGGGCAGCCACTTGCAGTGCTCTGTCACTCTTACAGTGAAAAAAATCTTCCTCAGGTTTACATGGAACCTCCTATGCCTCAAATACTGTACTGCATTTAAAGGAGACTATATAGCTACAGTGAGAAACTAACTCTGCTCACTTAAGATCCAGTTCATTATATGTCTCCTCCTCTGGAGACTTTCAAAACCTGGTTGGATGCACTCCTGTGCGAACTACCCCAGGGGATCCTGCCTTGGCAGGAGGGGTTGGACTCGGTGATCAGTGGAGGTCCTGTCCTACCTCTAAGATTCTGTGATTCTGATTCTGTATTCCCTATATTCTTGGTGTAAGAAAGATCAGGCTGCATGTGTGTGAGAGCATAATTTCCTGGAGGCAACATTTTGATTTCCATCAGGTCTTTCATGAGCACACCGCTCAACCCCCTCTGCCTACCTGCCCCTGCTGTGCCACTGATCACATTGTATGTAATGTCAGGTCTGCCTTTGTCAGGTCTGGGATCAATGAGAAGGCCCAGTATTCAAATGATGTGCTCAGCCCCCAAAGCATTGCCACCTTTCTTCCCTGAGAATAGCAGAAGTATGTCCAACTGTTCCACTACACATGGGTTTTGAACTGCACTACGTATTCCCACTAACCCAAACCAAATTTGTACCCACTGCTTTGCGTGCCCAGGAGAGCTTCAGGCAAGAGGACTGCAGGCCTGGATTCACCCAATCTCACCAGTGGCATTTTGGTTAGGGGATGACTCACCCAGGCTCCATAATTAACAACAGACTACAACTACTTTAGAAGATGATTCATCTTATAGGTGGGCTGCAAAACACCCTAAATATGCTCCTTTCTCTCTGGTAACTGCACAAGTCTGTCTTTGTTGACTGGGTTATTAATTTAGTGCCGTGGGATTAGCCTGAGACACAATTACAGGTTGTGTAGAGGGAGGCACATGGAATCGGCACGTGGATATCCCGCCATGGGAGCAGTCATTGGTTCAGCAATAGCCCCAAAACCAGAGCCACACAGACACACACACACACAAAATTAAAAAAAAAAAAAAAAATATGAGGGGCACAAAGTCCACAATCTGCTCCTGAAATCTCCAGCCTCTGGGAAGGAGAGTAAAAATTTGTGAATATAAACATGGACTTTAGGGGAGGTTGACAAAGCCCATACTTTTATCGTTATTTGCACATAATTGCCTGCCACATAATTCACTGCAGAAGAGAGATTCCCTTTGATTCCAGTCACAACTGGCATCGGCCCAGGCATTTCTGTGCAGGGAAGGAACCAAACCCAGAGCCACTTTAATCTGGTCTGAGTAGTGAAGGGAAGTCCCCACCGCTCCATCACACTGCAAATCGAATTTCCCTAGCTCCTTGTAACTCTGCTTTAGCTACCATTTGTAATGGAGACTGACTCTGTTCCTATTTGTTCTCTCCAACAAATAAGCTTTAGGTTTATGTCCCTCTCTCTGACCTGAAACCAGTCTCCTGATTAACAAGATAAAGTTTTAGGAACAGGGCCAAACTTGTGTGTGTATGTGTGGGAGATTCTTCTTTTAAGCTCTTTTCAACCTTCATAGGGCTTTATTATGGAAGGTTCTCTTGCTAGCGAGAACAAGAAAACCTCACAAATGTTACTGCAGCGTTTCAACAACACAAAAAGCCTGTGCAGAATCCTTTTGTTGACTCAAAAAATATGCAACAGTAACCCCAATTCATTCACCCAGAACAAAATAGCTACAAACATTCGTTTTGCCAATACAGAGGCCTTAAGAAATGTGTAATTTCACAGCAGCAATAGGACGTTTATATTGCGAGCGCTAACCTACTTCTAAGCTCCTGTAGGAGACTCTAAAACTGTTTAGCAAGAAGGTTTTTCTAAGCTGAGAATCAAGCTGTGAGAAAGAATAAAAAAAAAAAAAAAAGGAAAAAGAAAAAAAAGAAAAAGAAATAAAAAAAGAGCATTCATTTAAACATTTTGAGAAGCCCCTAAAAATGCCATTTTCACACAGTAAATCCGCTGCGCTTGAATGTCTGCCGGCTTTCTGAAAGGAATGCTCTTCACTGGGATGCAGCCTGCTGTGGTCAAGTATGGTGGAAATAAAAAGTGTTGCTAATGGTGATTGAAAAGGATTCCCAATGCTGCTGGCCAGTGTTGGTTTTAGATGGGCCAACTTTGTCGAGCAGGGAGCGACAGGAGACAGTAAACTTTCTCTAAAGCTCACTAAACTTTGAGTCACCTCTGCTTCTGTGCCTTTTAACACCAGCCTGTCCTGTTGTTTCTCCACAGAGCTTTATATTAACTCAGTCTGCACTACCACTGGAAATGTAAAGATGTGGATTTTCACACAAACAGAATGACACACACACACATAAAAAAAAAAAACAAACAACAAAACCCCCCCAAAAAACCAAAAAAACACCAAACCAAACCATGGGAATGAACATTAACATAGCAACAAGTCAAAAAGCCCCCCAAAACTTCTCCCATTGTGGGTTAGCCCAAGCAACAAAGTCTTTAGTCAAGGGTAAATATCTGCTTTCACTGGGATACTTTATACTGCTGTCAGCTAGTGGTAGCAGGGCTCAGTTGGGTCAGGTGCACTGCCTTTTCTAAGAAAAAAAGGGCACAGAAGCTTAACCCAGACAGTAAGTGGCAACCCTAATGGCAGGCAGAAGGCTGATGCAGGGCATTTGGGAAAGTGGGAATTTGGCTTCTGTCTCCTGAATCCCTGTTGGATGTG
Organism: Eubucco bourcierii; assembly: GCA_013396675.1. Lineage (NCBI taxonomy): Eukaryota > Metazoa > Chordata > Aves > Piciformes > Ramphastidae > Eubucco > Eubucco bourcierii. The sequence goes on from VWZE01010965.1 coordinate 209,560, forward strand.
CTAAGCACAAGACATAACTCTCCTCCTCAGCAGTCAGGTTGGAGTGCCTTTAATGGCTTTCCTGCATGCATGCTGCAGGATCAGCACAGCTCACCTGCAAGTTTCCAGTAGCAGCTGACAGGTTAACTGGGCTCCATCTCTCTTTAGAGTTCACTAATTGCATTGCCTCAGGACCTCAGAAGTATCCTGTACCTTCAGGCTCAGAGGGAGCTCAGTAATCCAGGCCCCTGTCCACAATGAAAGAAAATCAATTATTGACATTAAGGAGGAGGAAAAAAAAAAAAATCAGAAATAAAACCTGTCTTTCCTGAGAGTGGGCTTCAGCTTGCTCAGCACTAAAAGAGCAGGTATCTCCTGGGCTTTGCAATACTGATGACTGCAGGATCACAGGACATTAGGGGTTGGAAGTGACCTCTGGAGATCTTCTAGTCCAAACCTCCTGCCAAAACAGGACCATAAAATCTAGCTCAGATTGCACACGAATACATCCAGATAGGGCTTGAAAGTCTCCAGAGGACTCTACAACCGCCCTGGGGAGCCTGTTCCAGTGCTTTGTGACCCTCACAGTAAAGAAATTCTTCATGCTGAGGTGGAACTTCCTGTGCTGTAGTTCATACCCATTGCCCCCTTGTCCTATCACAGGGCACAAATGAGAAGAGTCTGTCCCTTCCTTCTTGACCCCCAACCCTCAGATATTCATATACACTTATTACATCCCCTCTCAGTCTTCTCCTCTCCAGACTAAACAGCCCCAGGTCTCTCAGCTTTTCCTCATAAGGCAGTGCTCCAGCCCCATCATGGAATCACAGAATCACAGAATGGTAAGGTTGGAAGTGACCTCAAGGATCATCTAGTTCCAACCCCCTGCAATAGGCAGGGACACCTCCCACTAGTACAGGTTACTCAAGGCCTCATCCAATCTGGCCTTGAACACCTCCAGGGAGGGAGCAGCCACAACCTCCCTGGGCAACCTGTTCCAGTGTCTCACCACCCTCACTGTAAAGAACTTCCTCCTAATCCTTGCATCATCCTTCATCATGCTTGCATCATCCTTCATCATCCTTGGAGCCCTCCACTGGACTCTCTCAAGTAGATCCCTGTCCCTCTTGAACTGGGGAGCCCAGAACTGGATGCAATATTCTAGGTGGGGCCTCACCATGGCAGAGTAGAGGGGGAAGAGAACCTCCCTTGATCTGCTGGCCACCACACTCTTCTTAATGCACCCCAGGATACACCCAGGGCACACTGCTGTCCCATGGATGATGTCCCACGATGCTGAGGATATGTGGGGTCTTCCTGTGGTTTTCCTTGGATTTACTTGGCTGGTGAGAGGCCTCGAGCACAAGCCCTATGAAGAGAGGCTGAGGGAGCTGGGATTGTTTAGCCTGCAGAAGAGGAGGCTCAGGGGAGACCTTCTTGCTCTCTACAACTACCTGAAGGGTACTTGTAGCCAAGGGGAGGTTCCCTTCTTCTCTCAGGCAACCAGCACCAGAACAAGAGGACACAGTCTCAAGCTACGCCAGGGGAAGTTTAGGCTGGAGGTGAGGAGAAAGTTCTTGCCTGAGAGAGTCATTGACTGCTGGAATGGGCTGCCCAGGGAGGTGGTGGAGTCAGCGTCCCTGGAGGTGTTCAAGGTGGGTTTGGACGTGGCACTTGGTGCCATGGTCTGGTCTTGAGGGCTGTGGTGATGAGTTGGACTTGATGAGCTTTGAGGTCTCTTCCAACCCTGGTGACACTATGTGATACAGATGTCCCCTCATATCTTGTTGGTCTGTCCTCCCTGGCCCCACACTGAGACCATGCAGCTGTATGCTGAAGAACCTGAGCCAGTTGAAAACCAGCCTTATAAATTACAGTACCAGGTGGTTGGGGCAAGAGTTGCCTCAGTCAAAAGTTTTGTCCAACTGCACAACTTCAAATGTGTTTAAGTGTTTAAATAAATGTATCGGCCTAGAGCCTCCAAGGTGGGAAGAGCAGGGTGTAAAGTGGGGGACAGTAGTAGGTTACACAGGTTGAGTTCTGCCCTAGTTGAACAGCAAGACCTACATGCTTGCTTCACTCCCAGCTCTCTTGATTGACCCATCCCAGCACAAACCACAGATCCAACCAGCACTTGCTAGGATTTCAGCTGTGTTGTGCCATGTGTACTTACTCTGTATTCCTTCACAGGGGCAGGAAGGACAAGATAGTCCAAATGTAAACATAGTTTTAGAGGAGATTTTGATGGTTGCAAAATACTTTCACTTCAATCTATACAACCCCAGTAACAAAACCGGCCCTTCTCAGGTTATTTTTAGGATCTTAAGAGCATATCAAGGTCTAGAAGACCCTCACATAGAACTCTTCACACTGATCTTTTATGATGAGTCTAGATTAGCCCTCTTCAGCAAAAAGCCAAGAAATGGATCAAAGACATACAAAATAAAAGATTGCACTGTGCAAATGGTGAGCTGAGTGGAGAGAAGGGCAACTCTATGAATGTGCTTTGAAGAGAAGGCTTCGAGGAGACCTTATAGTAGCCTTCCAATATCTGATGGCAAGAGGTTGGAACTAGATGATCCTTGAGGTCCCTTCCAACCTTATCATTCTATGATTCTACAGAGCAGTCAGTTTCAGGCTCAAAAATGCACACAGAACAGCAATTCTTGACTTTCTTTTTTTCCTACACCCCCACTCCCCCAAACAGGTGTCTATTGCAAGTGGTAGCCATTTTGTGTTCCCCTTTAAGACTTATTAATACTTATTAATACTTATTAATACTTATATGAATACTTATTGTTACATCAATAACTGAAAAATCCAACCCTTCGACCTCATAGATCAGCAGCTAGGAGGGAGAATGTGCCATCTGCTACTGCAAGTGCAAAGGACTCAGGGTGACCCCAATGACCACCACCTCTCAAGATCCATAAACCATCAGCTATGATATTTTTTTTTTTCATTTGTTGAGGGGTTTTTTGTTGGGTTTTTGTTTGTTTGGTTGGTTTTTGTTTTTATTTTCCTCTTTCCTCCCTGTGAATCATAGGGTGAGGACATGAAATAAAGAAGGAAGAACTGCTGGGAAGAGCATCAAAAGTCCTGTTTTTTTTGTCTTGCTACATCTTCTGACTTTTCAATATACTCATTACATTTATGAATCTAGAGTCTGTTTTCACCCTGCAAATCTCACTGAGCAACCTAGATCTGCCTTAGAACTATGGAGCTGGAAGCACCTAAGGAAGAGAAATCACAGAATTAACCAGGTTGGAAAAGACCTTCCAGATCATCCAGTCCAACCTAGCACCTACCACCTTCTGATTAATTAAACCATGGCACTAAGTGCCTCATCCAGTCTCCTTTTAAACACCTTCAGGGATGGTGACTCCACCACTTCCCTGGGCAGTCCATCCCAATGCCAATCACTCTTGCTGTGAAGAATTCCTTCCTAACATCCAGCCTAAACCTGACTGCAGATTGAGGCTGTGTCCTCTTGATCTGTCCCTGGATGCCTGGCAGAAGAGACCAAGCCCACCTGGTTACAACCTCCTTTCAGGTAGTTGTAGAGGACAATAAGGTCTGCCCTGAGCCTCCTCTTCTCCAGGCTGAACACTCCCAACTCCCTCAGCCTCTCCTCACAGGGTTGTGCTCCAGCCCCCTCACCAGCTTTGGTGCCCTTCTCTGGACATGTTCAAGCACCTCAACATCTTTCTTAAACTGAGGGGCCCAGTACTGGACATAGTACTCAAGGTGTGCCCTAACCAGCGCTGAGTACAGGGCTAGAAGGACTGCCCTGCTCCTGCTGGCCACAGTATTCCTGATCCAGGCCAGGATATCATTGCCGTGCATCTCCTCTTTATTCTGCTATTATTTGCCAAGAGAGTCATTCTCTCTGCTGCCCCTGATTGTCTTTTCCAGATTCATTGTAGATCCTTGCAACAGCAAACATGTACCTGGATATGGTGTCTGCAGCCTCGTCTCAAAAGCACAACTGCCTTTAAAAGAAACTGAATATGCAAAAAAGAAAAAACCCACTGTGACTTCTTTCCTGGGCCAAACAACATTTTAATAATCAGTTTGCTTAATGATGAATCAAGAAATGTTGTGTTTTTTTTCTAAATTAAAGCAAGATTAGAACTTGTCTTGGGGGCTGTAACAACTTTCGTGTGCCTCACTTTTTCCCCAGTTGAAACAGGGTTGGCTGAACTATGGCAGAAAAAAAGCTGCAAGCAAAAGTGTCCAGGTGACAGAAAGACATTATTGTGTTAGGAAACTTCTCAGCATATAACAGGGTGATGGTTTGGGAGTTCCCTGCCCCCACACACTTTGTAAAATGACCCAGACTAGAACTCAGCCGGCTGGAAGTTAAGGACTGAAGCTCTATTTACAGCTCAGCACAATGTACAAGCAGAGATACACACAATAAACAGGAATAGTTACAGAAATAGACAAGTTAAAGGTAATACAGAAACACAACTCCCCTCCCAGAAATTAGAGACCCCAGGAGGGGCTCCCAACCACCCTTCTGCCTTCTCCCCACCCCTATACCTTACCCCAAGGCTTGCCTTACACGCAAGGTGAGTTTGGAGGATCGGTCAGGGGGGTTAGAAGGAAGGTGGTTAGAGAGGTTACTCAGCACAGAGGAGAAGCCAGAAGCTAGACCGCCTGAGATGCTGTGCCCAGGAGAGACTGACTCATCTATGTTTTGAGTACCTATTCTTAAACACCTCAGCAAGCCTGTGAGTGAAGTAGACATAATCACTGTTTCCTTTTCACAGCCTATAATATAATTTTCTCTATTAAAATATCCCAATTAGCCTGAGTACAAACAGAAATAACTTTTCATGCTTTTAATACCCTGAAAAGGAATGGCAGTTTCCTACTGGAGGTACCAGCAAATGTGAAGTCACACAGAAGAAACAGGCAAAAGTGGGGTGCTCCCCCGTGAGGGCTATGCCTATCCCTTATCTCCTTTGGAGGTTGGTATAGGGCTTTCCCGAGGCCTGCTGTGAATTTGTCTCAGTGTTTTTTTAAGGGCCCTTAAAAATGTCATTCGTCACAGAGTAAATCCTGGATGTCTGAATACTTTCTGTGGGGAATGCTTTTCGTTGGGCTACAGTTTGCCCGGGGGTCAAATATGACAGAAATGAAGTGTCGCTAATAGTGATTGAAAAGGCTTCCTACTGTTCGTGGCCAGTGCTGGTTATTAGAGAGGCGAATTCATGGGACAGAAAGCAGCAGGAGACAGCAAACTTTCCCTAAGACTTACTAAACTTTGAGTCACCTCTGCTACCAGTGCCATTCTGTCAGACCTGTTTGGAGAAAACTGATATTATAATTACTAATCTCAGTCAGGGACTAATGTGCAACCTGAGGCACTCCTCTGCTGGCCGTATAATTACGGTTGGGCTGGAGAGGCCTGGAGGCATTGCCTCTGCCTCCCACCCTGAAAACGCAGGGGATTTGGTTCCCACTCTATCCTGGCTGCTGAGGACAGGTCAGTGAGCAGCCAGGTTGCTGGCCTGCAATGACAGGAAATGATCTGTGTCCAAACCGCCTGCCTGCTGTGGAAGGTTTGAATGTCACCTCAAAAGAGCTCCTCTGCTGACCTTTAAGTGGTGGCGTCACCAGGGTTGTTTGAAGCAGGATTCATCCCCTTCTCAGGCAGCAAATGCATTTTTGGTTTGGTTTATTATTTCCTCCATTCCTTCCCCACCCTACTGTTCCTGCACCTGCTGGATTAAACTTTCTCATAAAATCAGGTTTGGACTGGATCTAATTTAACTTTATCCTCTGCAGTCTCTTTTATACATTGTAAACACATTCCTTTAAACCCTAGGCATGGTTTATTACTGATAAGTTGAGTGTTGAGAATGTTTGTCCCCCAAAAGGAGACAAACCACCAATTTTCAAAAGAGAAATAGGGAAGGCTACAAAGATGATGAAGGGGTTGGAGCACTGCCCTGTGAGGAGAGGCTGAGAGACCTGGGGTTGTTTGGTCTGGTGAAGACTTAGAGGGGATCTAATCAATGTTTATAAATATCTGAGGGCTTGAGGTCAAGAGGGAGGGGACAAACTTTTCTCAGTTGTGCACTGTGATAGGACAAGGGACAACGATATAAACTACAGCCCAGGAAGTTCCACCTCAACATGAGGAAGAACTTCTTTACTGTTAAGGATCATGGAGCACTGGCACAGGTTACCCAGAGAGGTTGTGGAGTCTCCTTCTCTAGAGACTTTCCAGCCCTGTCTGGATGTGTTCCTGTGTGACCAGAGCTAGATTCTATGGTCCTGCCCTGTAGAGGGGTTGGACTCAATGATGTTGGACAAGGCCTAGAGTGAGCTGTACTAGTGGGAGGTGTCCCTGCCTATGGCAGGGCCTTGGAACTAGATGATCCTTGAGGTCCCTTCCAACCTTACCACTGTGATTCTATAATTCTACGATCTATGAAGGTCTCTTCCAATCCCTAACATCCCGTGATCCTGTGATTTATCTGAGTAGATTGTAACAGGGAAGGCACACTGGAAAGCAGTGACATTAAAACTGAAGGCAGTCTGAGCCCTCGTACTCTAAGCACTATATCCAAGCTGACTGAAAGTGGTCCTCCTGCAAAAAAAGAGGTATTAAGTATGTCCAGAAATGCCGTGCAGGATCAGGCCGGGAGGAGTAGGTCCACAACAGCTTGATCACCTCAGCAGGGTGCTGAGCAGACTGTTGCCCTATCGAGTTGGATAGCAATATAGGGAGGGCTTAGCACCTCAGAGCATCAAATGTCCAAGCCCAGAGGAGACCTGGGCTCTGGAACGGATTAAAGTCACATGTGATGTATTTGGAAAGGCCTCGGTTCAGTCTCAGCGCTCACTAACGGCAACCACCCATTTATTCTGGTTACTACAATTCATTTGGACAGTGTTTACAATATCATCCCCTTCCTCCATTATTAGACAAACAACTTTGATAGGTAGCCTTTTATTTTTTTACAGCGTTTCAGAGCAGAATAAACGCGCAGGCCGAGTTATTTATGGAGTGAGCTTTCTGTACGAGGTGCCTTTGCCAGGGAAGTGTGAATTCACACAGCGCACACGCCGTGTCTGTTCCACCAGACAACGGCGACCCGGCGAGGAAGGAGAGAAAGGAAAAACATGGGCAAGGCACCATCTTTTAGATGGCATGGCACTGGAAGAGCCTCTCCATCAGCTGCAGGGATCTGTGTGCCAAAAGGCGTTTTACCAACTCAGAAAAGCGATCAGCGCTGGTACCTAGGGCTTATCCCACTGGGCAGGGTAGCAACATAAGGAGAAACTACAGCTCCGTCAGAGGGTGACAGAGCCCTGGAACAGGTTGCCCAGAGAGGCTGTGGAGTCTCCCTCTCTGAAGACTTTCAAAACCCACCTGGATGCATTCCTGTGCAAACTACCCTAGGGGATCCTGTTCTGGCAGGGAGGTAGGACTGGATGATCTCTGGAGGTCCCTTCCAACCTCTAAGGTTCTGAGATTCTGCAAAACATTTAACCCAAGTACGTTGAGGTTGGTAGGGAGGTTGGACTCAGAATCACAGAATTAATCAGGTTGGAGAAGACCTCTAAGATCATTGAGTCCAACCTAGGACCCAGCACCTTCTCATTAACTAAATCATGACACTAAGTGCTCCATCCAGCCTCCTCTTAAACACCTCCAGGGATGGTGACTCCACCATCTCCCTGGGCAGCCCATTCCAATGCCAATCACTCTTGCTGTGAAGAACTTCTGCCTAACATCCAGCCTGAACCTGCCCTGGTGCAGCTTGCGGCTGTGTCCTCTTGTTCTGTCTCTGGGTGCCTGGCAGAAGAGACCAACCCCACCTGGCTACAACTTCCCTTCAGGCAATTGTAGAGATGTCTAAGGTGATCTAAGACTCAATCTCTGGAGGTCCCTTCCAACCTCTAAAGTTCTGTTATTCTGTGATTCATTTCCCTGCTTGTGCTTATTTCTTAGGCAGTGCAAGGTCAGTTGTTTGGGACAGTGTGGCAGGCATTTGGTCCCCATGAATACTGCAGATGGTTACAGAAAGGCAGACTTACTTAAACAGCTTTTTCTAAAACCTTAGGATGAAGATTTTTTTTTTTTTAAAATCAAAAACGTAGCAATCCAAAGAAAAGTAGAACAAAAAAAACCCCACCAAGATAAATGTGATCCTGTGTGATCTGGTATAGGTGATGCTGCTCTGCAAGGGCTGGACTGGATAATCTTTTGAGGTCCCTTTCAGCTCCTGACATTCTGTGATTCTGTGAAATGGGTTTTATTTCACATGATTTTAACATTTGCTACTGCATATAAACTTCTCTGTGAGCAAGCTAGCAGAAAACCAACCAACTGATAAATTCTGATTTCCTGTTTTATCCAGCAGCTAAAAGTGCAGTCTCTATCACTTCGTGTTTCGTTCATTTCTGATCCTTCAACTCACCAATAATGTGAGATTATGCAAGAAAGCTGCATGCACATCAGCAGAGGAGCACTGGGGCATGGACTCAGAAGCTTATGGAACAGTTTTAAGAGTTGCAGTAAATTTACCAGTATTTGTATTTACAAGCACTAACCAAGGGCATGCTGTATTTCTTTACTTCAACTTAAACACACACAAGAATCAGAGAATCAAAGAACCAACCAGGTTGGAAGAGACCTCCAAGATCATCCAGTCCAAGCTAGCACCCAGTCCTGTACAATCAACTAGACCATGGCACTAAGTGCCCATCCAGTCTTTTCTTGAACACCCTCCAGGGATGGCGACTCCACCACCTCCCTGGGCAGCCCATTCCAATGCCAATCACTCTCTCTGTCAAGAACTGCCTCCTAACATCCAGCCTGAACCTCCCCTGGCACAACCTGAGACTGTGTCCCCTTGTTCTGCTGCTGGTTGCCTGGGAGAAGAGACCAAGTTCCACCTGGCTACATCCTCCCTTCAGGTAGTTGTAGACAGCAATGAGGTCATCCCTGAGCTTCCTCTTCTGCAGCCTGCACACCCCCAGCTCCCTCAGCCTCTCCTCACAGGGCTGTGCTCCAGGCCCCTCACCAGCCTTGCTGCTCTTCCTTGGACACATTCCAGTACCTCAACATCTCTCTTGAATTGAGTGGCCCAGAACTGGACACAGTACTCAAGGTGCGGCCTGACCAGTGCTGACTACAGGGGCAGAATAACCTCCCTTGTCCTGCTGACCACACTGTTCCTGATCCAGGTCAGGATACCCTTGGCTTTGCTGGCCACCTGGGCACACTGCTGGTTCATGTTCAGCCAGCACTCCCATGTCACTTTCTGCCTGGCTGCTCTCCAGCCACAAGCAGCTCTTGCTGCCTCCTCCACTAATTAGACTTCCAGTTGCAAGTGCTGGGGCCATACCACAGCTGAAAAATTCCGCCCCCCCCCCAGCAGACCCCTAACTCCTTATATATACAAATAATGAACTAAGTCACCACATCAGTAAATCAAAGAGGCTAAACAGCTTGTCAGAAAAGAAACTTATAAGGAAAAAAAGTAAAATAAATAGATTTGGCTGCAAGCTCAGATGTATTTGCCTTTCAGAACGAATGCAATTCAAATGTTTGCTCCAAGACAAAAAGTTGATTTAAGGACAGAAAAGTGAAGAAAAACTTCAATTCCCTGTGACAGGGACAGGTTCCTCGATGGGACCAGGAAGCTTTTCAAAATTCACTCTCTTCTGGATTCCATAAACAAAACCTGTGCTCCCAATCTCAGATGAAACCCTAAAGTGCACTCTACGTTATTACAGAGCAGCCAATTCCCTTGTAAAGCACTTTTGGACACTGTCCCCTCCATCTAGACAAGATTAAAAGCCATGTTGCTCGTTGTTGCACTGCAGAGTTAAACAATGCTGCTAATTTCACATGTCATGTTGCAGGAATGATTGATATAAATAAATCTGGGGTTGTTTGATAAGAAATACACAAACACATCCCTTCTCTTTCAGAAAAGTAACATGAGCCAAAGGCAAGCCTCTAATGTTTTGGTTTTTTTTTTTTTAATCAGATCATTCCTCATTTTAAATATTTTCCCATGACCTAGAGCATTTTTTAATATAAAGATAAAGTCTTTTTATAGGATAGATTTCTCCTTGCACTGTTAACACTGGAGTTATCTCAGGTCTTCTTTCAAAATATTTGAAACCAGGCTCGATGCATTAACCAAATAAGAAATAGAGAAACAGTAAAAGATTAACTCTTGTCAACTCTCAAGGTCTCTGCACTCAAATTATCCCCCCTTTATAGCACACCAGCACCTAAGAGCTTTCCATGTGACCACTTGTGCTAGACTCTCCCTGGAGAGACACAGAAGATGACATTCAACAAATCCAAGTGCCAGGTGCTGCACTTTGGCCACAACAACCCCACACAGAGCTACAGGCTGGGGTGGGAGTGGCTGGAGAGCAGTCAAACAGAAAGGGACCTGGAGGTGCTGATTGACACCCACCTGAACATGAGCCAGCAGTGTGCCCAGGTGGCCAAGAAGGCCAATGGCATCCTGGACTGCATCAGCAATAGTGTGGCTAGCAGGAGCAGGGAGCTCATTCTCCCCCTGGACTCTGCACTGCTTAGGCCACACCTTGAGTACTGTGTCCAGTTCTGGGCACCCCAATTGAAGAAGGACATTGAGGTGCTTGAGCGTGTCCAGAGAAGGGCAACGAGGCTGGGGAGAGGCCTCCAGCACAGCCCTATGGAGAGAGGCTGAGGGAGCTGGGATTGGTTAGCCTGTAGAAGAGGAGGCTCAGGGGGGACCTTCTTGCTGTCTACAACTACCTGAAGGGTGGTTGTAGCCAGGAGGAGGTTACCTTCTTCTCTCAGGCAACCAGCACCAGAACAAGAGGACACAGTCTCAAGCTGTGTCAGGGGAAGTTTAGGCTGGAGGTGAGGAGAAAGTTCTTGCCTGAGAGAGTCATTGACTGCTGGAATGGGCTGCCCAGGGAGGTGGTGGAGTCAGCGTCCCTGGAGGTGTTCAAGGCGGGTTTGGATGTGGCACTTGGTGCCATGGTCTGGTCTTGAGGTCTGTGGTGGCAGGTTGGACTTGATGATCTTTGAGGTCTCTTCCAACCTTGGTGATACTGTGATACTGTGAAGATGGTGAAAAATTCAGACTCAGAATTTCTAATCTTCCAGTGATCTGTACACCAAGATCCTGCCTGCAGGCCTGTGAGGAAGAGGTTCTTCCAGCTCAGAGAAAAAGATGACTGGCAGGAATGACTGCCTAGAGAAGCAACACTTGATGCTAAGAAACACTTTGGCCAGCAGGAGCAGTGAAGTCCTCCTGCCCCCATACTCAGTGCTGGTTAGGCCACATCTTGAGTCCTGTGTCAAGTCCTGGGCCCCTTAATTTAAGAAAGGTGTTGAGGTGCTTGAATGTGTCCAAAGAAGGGCACCAAGGCTGGTGAGGGGGTCTGGGGCACAGCTCTGCAAAGAGAGGCTGAGGGAGCTGGAGGTGTGCAGTCTGGAGAAAAGGAGGCTCAGGGCAGAACTCATTACTCTCTACAGCTACCTGAAGGGAGGTTGTAGCCAGGTGGGGTTGGTCTCTTCTCCTAGGCACCCAGGGACAGAACAAGAGGACACAGCCGCAAGCTGCACCAGGGCAGGTTTAGGCTGGATGTTAGGAAGAAGTTCTTTACAACAAGAGAGATTGGCACTGGAATGGGCTGCCCAGGGAGGTGGTGGAGTCACCATCCCTGGAGGTGTTTAAAAGGAAGCTGGATGAAGCACTTAGTGCCATGGTTTAGTTAATGAGAAGGTGCTGGGTGCTAGGTTGGACTCAGTGATCTGGTAGGTCTTTTCCAACCTGGTTAATTCTACGATACTGTGATTCTGCAACAACACCTGCTATTGCAAGCCATACTGCCACCCTCACCTCTAGATGATTAGAGCAAGACTAACCTTCAAACACCAGCAGTTATCATGGTTGTAGCTTGGCCTTTCCTCGGAAGCAGGTACTGCCAAATTCAGAGGATAGCGAGACAAATCAGCACAGAAGACCCTTCTCAAAACTTGTCACCTGTTGTGAATACAGACAAGTTTCAAATTACCCCCTCAAAACTGAAGCACAGGATTTTCCTCAAGTGTTTCTCTGTGAACCTGACCCTGCCTGCAGCTGCAGATGGAGCATGGTTAACAGCCATTTTCCATCTTTGCTCTTACACAAAACAGAAGCAGTACAAGATATGCAAAGGGGTGTGCAGTAACTCCTGAGAGTATCTGCCCCAGGAGTCTGCTTTTACAGGTTTCTGAACTGGTCATGGCATTCCCAGCTGTGTGGGAGTCTGGAATCACAAAGCTGAGGTGTGCTTTCTTAATATAAAAATTGGGTTGAGTTCCACAGAAGACTCTTTGGTGTTACTCACTGCTGTACAAATCACAGAATGTCAGGGGCTGGAAGAGACCTCGAAAGCTCACCCAGTCCAACTCGCCTGCCACAGCAAGATCACCCAGAGCAGATCACACAGGAACTCATCCAAGTGGGTCTTGAATATCTCCAGAGGAGACTCCACAACCTCCTCGGGCAGCCTGTTCCAGTGTTCTGTCATCCTCATAGGGAAAATATTCCTCCTCATGTTTACATATAAATTCCTGTGCCTCAGTCTCCACTCAGTGCCCCTTGTCCTGTCATTGGGCATCACTGAGCAGAGCCTGGCTCCATCCTCCTGGCACTCACCCTTTACATCTTTATAAACATGAATGAGGTCACCTCTTACTCTTCTCCTATCCAAGTTGTAGAGCCCCAGCTCCTTCAGTCTCTCCTCCTAAGGAAGATGTTGCATTCCCTTCATCATTTTTGTGGCTCTGTGTTGGACTCTTTCGGGCAGTTCTCTGTCCTTCTTGAACGGAGGGTCCCAAAACTGGACAAAATATTCCAGGTGTGACCTCACCCAGGCAGAATATTCTCTCCAGTGAGAAGAGTAACTCTCAGATGTGATAAATCTACCTTGGTCAATTTTGTAACAGATCCACATACAGAAGGGGCTGTGACCAAAATAAGAGCATGCACCAGGAATTTGTGAGTTTTACTGTCCCTGTGCAGAAATAAAATCTAAAAACTAAGCTTCCTGCCAGTTTTCCTCCACCATATCGAGAGCCAACAGGCCAGGACAGAATACAGTTCCAAACCTGGCTGTACCACCTTACTTGTGCACCTAAAGGTTTTGTCTTCCTGACCTGGTTAAGTCTTCTGATCTGACATGGAAGGGGAGTGGTTTGTTTACAGAGGGCATTATTTCCTTGCTTACTGAGATGAGTTGCCTCAGTGTTGACTTGTTTTATTACTTTTAAATTACAATCAACTTATGCCATAATTTGGCCAAGCTTGACATCTGCTTTCACTAGCTCTCAATACTTGCAAAAGCTCTTCAAGAAATGCAAGGGAACCACTTTGGGAATGCAAAGCATCCACACCTCAGTAGACATCATGAGAATTCAAAAAAGTTCAATTCTCGTTTCAGGTTTTCACCCTGTTCAAGTTTTCACTTCAGGTTTCTTAGCATACGTATAACAGCAAGTTTGGTCTATAAAGCAGTGCATCCATCACCCATAGGCACACTCATTGCTGTGGCACTCCAGAGCCCTTTCTGACATGCACCATCCCCTTGTTAAATTCTGCAGCCTTGAAAAGAGTGAGAGTGGTGAGACACTGGCACAGGTTGCCCAGGGAGGTTGTGGTTGCTCCCTCCCTGGAGGTGTTCAAGGTCAGGTTGGAGGAGGCCTTGAGTGAGCTGTACTAGTGGGAGGTGTCCCTGCCTATGGCAGGGGGTTTTGAACTAGATGATCCTTGAGGTCCCTTCCAACCTTACCATTCTATGATTCTATGATCTCTCTGGGGAAATGACTGCAATACAGCTCATCTTCCTTTTATAAAGTGCAAAGCTGTTGTCTAAGTGAGCCTGGGTTTCTGTATGTACTTCTCATTCTCTGCTTTTTCTCTAATGCAGGGAGATGTTATTAAAAGAAGGGAAAAGGAACACCTAAGTACTCCCCTTCCACACTCCTAGAAGAGAGTAACAAAAAGAGGTCACAGAATCATAGAATGGTAGTAGTTGGAAGGGACCTCTGGAGATCAACTAGTTCAACCCCGCTGCCAAAGCAGGATAACATCAGGGATGCATGCACAAGGATCTTGAAAGTCTCCAGAGAAGGAGAGTCCACAACCTCTCTGGGCAGCCTGCTTCAGCGCTGCAGCACCCTCACAGTAAGGAAGTTTCCTCATGTTGAGGTGGAACCTTTTGTATTCCAGCTTGCACCTGATGCTCCTTGCCCTATGTGCTGGTTTGAGGCTAATTGGAATATTTTAATGAAAAAGATTAGATTATAGGTTGTGAAAAGCAAACAAAGGTGATGTCTACTTCACTCATAGGCTTGCTGAGATGTATAAAAACAAGGACACAAATAGAGATAAGAGAGAGAGTCTCTCTCTCTGGGAGCTGGTGTGTCCTCTGGCCTTTCTGCTGTGTAGCCTAACTAACCACTCTGCTTCTAACCTCCCTTGCCCATCCTCCAAACTCAGCTTGTGCATAAGGCAAATCTTGGGGTATGGTACAGGGGTGGGGAGAAGGTGGAAGGGTGGTTGGGAGCCCCTCCTGGGGTCTCTGATTTCTGGGAGGGGAGTTGTGTTTCTGTACTACCTTTAACTTGTATATTTCTGTAACTATCCCTGTCTATTGTGTATATCTCTGCTTGTATATTATGCTAAACTGTAAATAGAGTTTCAGTCCTTAACTTCCAGATGGCTAAGTCTAGTCTGGGTGATTTCCATAGTGTGGGGGGGCAGGGAACTCCCAAACTGTCACATCCTGTCACTGGGCATCACTGAAAAGAGACTGGGACACCAGATATTTATAGACACTGGTAAGATCCCCTCTCAGTCTTCTTTTCTGCAGACTTAATAGACCCAAATCTAAGTCTTTCTTCATAGCAGAGATGTTCAAGTCCCCCAGTCATCTTCATAGCTCTCCATTGGACTCTCTCCAGAAGATCCCTGTTTGTCTTCAATTGGGGAGCTCAAAACCAAGCACAATTTTGAAACACAGCCAGGCCCACTATGAATGTCTCCAGAGATGTCTCCACCACCTCTCCAGGTCTTCACCACCTCTCTTTGAAGCCTGCTCTAGGTCTCCAGCACCCTTACATTAAAGAAGTTCCTCATCATGTTTAGATGGAAGTTGTAATGTTCAAGTTCATGCCTGTGACTCCTCATCCTATCACTGGATGCCACTGAAGAAGACTGACCCTATCCTCCTGACACCCACCCTCTAAGTATTTATAAGCATTTATGGGATCTCCTCTCAGTCTTCTCTTTTCCAGACTACAAAGCACAATTTATGTCAGGCTTTCCTCATCAGAGAGATGTTTCATCCCCCTAACCATCTTTGTAGACTTTTTCTATATCCTCCCCAGCTAACCATTAACTATCAACACCTTCAGCAAAACACAGCAGTAGGAGGGGAGACTTCATCAGTCTTTACAACTACCTGAAAGGAAGTTGGAGCAAAGTGGGGGCAAACCTCTTCTCCCAGGTGACAAGAAGTGCTACAGGCTGGGGACAGAGTGGTGGAGAGCAGCCAGGCAGAAAGGGACCTGGGGGTGCTGGTAGATAGTAGCTGACCATGAGCCAGCAGTGTGCCCAGGTGGGCAGGAGAGCCAATGGCATCCTGGCCTGGATCAGTAACAGTGTGGCCAGAAGGACAAGGGAGGTTATTCTGCCCCTGTAGTCAGCACTGGTCAAGCCACACCTTGAGTACTGTGTCCAGTTCTGGGCCACTCAGTTCAAGAGAAATGTTGAGGTACTGGAGCATGTCCAGAGAAGAATGATGAAGTTGGTGAGGGGCCTGGAGCACAGCCCTGTGAGGAGAGGCTGAGGGAGCTGGGGGTGTGCAGCCTGCAGAAGAGGAAGCTCAGGGGTGACCTCATTGCTGTCTACAACTACCTGAAAGGAGGTTGTAGCCAGGTGGGGGTTGGTCTCTTCTCCCAGGCAACCAGCAACAGAA
>VWZE01010965.1:238580-249230 GCA_013396675.1 Eubucco bourcierii
AGTGAGGGTGGTGAGACACTGGCACAGGTTGCCCAGGGAGGTTGTGGTTGCTCCCTCCGTGGAGGTGTTCAAGGCCAGGTTGGACAAGGCCTTGAGTGACCTGTACTAGTGGGAGGTGTCCCTGTCTATGGCAGGGGGTTGGAACTAGATGATCCTTGAGGTCCCTTCCAACCTTACCATTCTATGATTCAGTGGCCAGCAAATGAACTGCACATCTATATTACACACTGGAAATCACTGCAGCTCTCTTGCCACCTCACAGTTAATCAGCATAAGCTGCATAGCTAATTAATTTATCCCTAACTTGCAGCAACAGGAAGATCTGAATGGAGCTTGCTGGGACTTTCAGCACTTAGTCAGTAATACACACTGGGCTGTTGCTCCAGCTTGGATGGTTTCCCTAGATGAGCCTCTCTTTATTAGTTTGGTAGCTTGAGACAGCGATGATGAAAAAAGAAAAAAAAAGAGAAAGATGGAGGTGTTCAAGGCCAGGTTGGACGAGGCCTTGAGTGACTTGTACTAGTGGGAAGTGCCCCTGCTTATGGCAGGGGATTGGAACTAGATGATCTTTGAGGTCCCTTCCAACCTTACCATTCTGTGATTCCTAAACACATGTGGTGTTCAATCAACCAAACCCTTCAGAAGGTGGTAGATTTTCTCACTGACTGCAGCTTAGGGATCTGTGGATTTCAAATAAAAGAGAGCAAAACTTCTAAATGCAACTTGTGCATTTATGAATGATAACAGAAACGACTCCCAGAATTCAGTTTGTATATTGTGGTCATCCATTCACATAATGCATGCTCAGAAAGCAAGTATAACAGAAAATGATGTGGGTAGAGGAGGGATGCAAGTATCTTGGTCAGCCTTATGCAATAAATCAGGTTTCATCTCCCCTCCCTTTGTCTTGTGTTCTGCAACTGTGCCAAACCATTACAACCTTAAAAAAAAAAAATAATAAATTCCATTAGGGTAAGAAGTTGAAACCAAAGGGAAGGAATATTCGGAGGTATTTGGAGCTTTTATTCACAGATGTGCCAGCCTTATGTTTCACTGCACTTGCTCCCTTTGATAGAATATATGTGCTCAAAGAGGCAGTTTTCAGATACATACAGTACACATTTCCAATCTTTAATAACTTTTCCAGACCTTTCAGAAAATGCTGCTCTGGCTTTTTATGGATTCTCCCCAAAGAAGATAGTAAAAATGTTCAGGGATTTGGCATGGGGTTATTCCAAGCGGCCACGCGTTCTGCTCGACATATGCAATACCAACACCATCCTTCCTGGTTTTAAACTCTGGAGGGAGACATAGGCTCCACAAAACACAGGAGAAAATCCTGACTGGTTTGGATTGTAGGTTTCAGTCCTAATTTTGCTTCTTTGATTTGTCATGGCCAGTATAAATATATGAAACTCATTATACAAGCTGGCCTTCCACTTCTAGATAGCACCGCTTACTTCCTTCAGAAGCTATTTATACTTGCAGAGGCATTATAGAATCATAGAATGTCAGGGGGCATCATCTCAGGAATCATAGAATGTCCAGTATCTGAAGGGGGTCTCCAGTATCTGAAGGGGGCCTACAGGAAGGCTGGGGAAGGATAATTTACAAGGTTCTGCAATGACAGGACAAGGGGCAATGGGTTTAAACTGGCAGAGGGGAGATTTAGACTGGATGTTAGGAGGAAGTTCTTTCCAGTGAGGGTGGTGAGGCACTGGAACAGGTTGCCCAGGGAGGTCGTGGATGCTCCCTCCCTGGAGGGCCAGATTGGATGAGGCCTTGGGTAACCTGTACTAGTGGGAGGTGTTCCTGCCTATGGTAGGGGGTTGGAACTAGATGATCCTTGAGGTCCATTCCAACCTTACCATTCTGTGATTCTATGATAGGGGTTGGAAGGGACCTCAAAAGGTCATCTGGTCCAGCCCCCCTGCCAGAGCAGGATCACCTACTGCAGATCACACTGGAAAGCACCCACACAGTTCTTGAATATCTCCAGAGAGGGAGACTCCACAACCTCCCTGAGCACCATCATACTACTATGGAGAAAACTACAAACCCTAGTACTTAGAATACCACTGTTGAGACAGGTGTGCTGGGAGCCTGTAACTATAGATGTAGATTTTCAGTTTTCATCACTGAGGGATAGAAAACACTTTTCCTACAGAGACTTTTTTCCCCCCCTTTCACATTTGTTTTTGGAATTTATTCAAGAAAATGCACAGTACTGATCCCAGGGATCAGTACTGGGTTCCATCCACTTTAACATCTTCATCAACAATCTGGACAAGGGCATCAAGTCAGTCACCAGCAAATTTGCAGCTGACACCAAGCTGGGGGCTGATGTTGCTGGGTTGGAGGGCAGAAGGGCTCTGCAGTGGGACCTCGACCGCCTGCACAGATGGGCAGAGTCCAAGGGGATGGAGCTCAACAAATCCAAGTGCCAGGTGCTGCACTTTGGCCACAACAACCCCATGCAGAGCTACAGGCTGGGGTGGGAGTGGCTGGAGAGCAGCCAAACAGAAAGGGATCTGGGGGTGCTGATTGACACCCGCCTGAACATGAGCCAGCAGTGTGCCCAGGTGGCCAAGAAGGCCAGTGGCATCCTGGCCTGCATCAGCAAGAGTGTGGCCAGCAGGAGCAGGGAGCTCATTCTCCCCCTGGACTCTGCACTGCTTAGGCCACACCTGGAGTCCTGTGTCCAGTTCTGGGCCCCTCCATTGAAGAAGGACATTGAGGTGCTTGAGTGTGTCCAGAGAAGGGCAACGAGGCTGGGCAGAGGCCTCCAGCACAAGCCCTATGGAGAGAGGCTGAGGGAGCTGGGATTGGTTAGCCTGGAGAAGAGGAGGTTCAGGGGAGACCTTATTGCTGTCTACAGCTACCTGAAGGGTGCTTGTAGCCAGGGGGAGGTTGCTTTCTTCTCTCAGGTAACCAGCAGCAGAACAAGAGGACACAGTCTCAAGCTGCACCAGGGGAAGTTTAGGTTGGAGGTGAGGAGAAAGTTCTTGACTGAGAGAGTCATTGACTGCTGGAATGGGCTGCCCAGGGAAGTGATGGAGTCACTGTCCCTGGAGGTGTTCAAGGTGGATTTGGAGGTGGCACTTGGTGCCATGGTCTGTTCTTGAGGTCTGTGGTATCGGGTTGGACTTGATGAGCAACCTTGGTGATACTGTGAAGATTTCTATTTCACCTGGAAAAATTTATTAGCCCTGGCCTGCCTCTCTCAGGCTCAGATGGGTCTTTAAGTGCAGCTTTAACACAAGAAGGGAAGCTGTGCCTGTTTCCTGTGGGCACACATGTGCAGGGCGAGATGGCTGCAGGCTCCACAGTGTGAGTGAAGGTGCATCCGCTGCTTTGCTCACTGACCTTTCCACAGGATGGCTGAGCTGTTCAGCTCAACAGTGTGCAGGCAAAAAATAGTTACTGTAATTTCCCTCTCTCCTTCACCATACACACTGCAGCAGTGGCCCCTGGTCTGGTCCCACGCTTCTTAAAGCCTACAACTGGCATAGGGCAGACAAGAAATCGCAAGGATCTCTGTCATCTTGAGGAAAGGTCTCAGAACAATTTGATGGGGTAAGAGATCCTTCTTTTACAATCTGGAGGCCTGGAGTTTGGACACAGGGACAGCACACTGATGTCTACTTTTTAAGAGAGGACCTAATATCCATGAAGACTCCAATATATCTTTCTGTAACTGTATATCCCCATTTTCACAGAGAACGAAACAGGGTGCAAGCACGGTCCTGGGCATCCAGCCCACAGGCTGCACAGTAAATATATCACCGCTTTTATGCTCCACTGGCGACTTTTGAGTTGCCCTAACTACAGACTAACAATGAGACATTGCCTCCTGAGATATTTTTGTTGTTGTTAATAATAAAGACAGACAGCATTGCCCTGAAGAATAAGTTTATACTTGTAATGAATTTCCGCCAAGCTCCATTATTGCTGGGGTGAAGAATCTGTTAACACTAACATAAGGCATGTCTGGAGAGCGTCTACACCAACCTGCTCAAAGAAGAATCAACTGCAGCAGGTTGTGCAGGACCATCCATAGTCAGGTTTTGAAAAGCTCTGAGGATGGAGATGCCAGCACCTCAGAAAACAGCAAAACCAATCAAATCAACCAGCCAACAGACAGAAGAGGCCAAACCAGCCAGCAGACAGAATAAAATAATAGAAAAAAAGGGGGCAAAAAAACCCCTTTACCTAACATTTAACCAATTTTCTGTGTTTTAGTTTGTGCCATTGTCTCTTGTCACACCACTGAAAAGAGTTCAGCTCTGGTTTCTTTACTGCTCCAGGCTGAATCACAGTATCACCAGGGTTGGAAGAGACCTCAAAGCTCATCAAGTCCAACCCATCACCACAGACCTCAAGACCAGACCATGGCACCAAGTGCCACCTCCAAACCCGCCTTGAACACCTCCAGGGACGCTGACTCCACCACCTCCCTGGGCAGCCCATTCCAGCAGTCAATGACTCTCTCAGGCAAGAACTTTCTCCTCACCTCCAGCCTAAACTTCCCCTGGCGTAGCTTGAGACTGTGTCCTCTTGTTCTGGTGCTGGTTGCCTGAGAGAAGAAGGTAACCTTCCCCTGGCCACAACCACCCTTCAGGTAGCTATAGACAGCAATAAGGTCCCCCCTGATCCTCCTCTTCCGCAAGCTAAACAATCCCAGCTCCCTCAGCCTCACTTCATAGGGTTTGTGCTGGAGGCCTCTCCCCAGCCTCATTGCCCTAATGGTCTCAGCTCTCTCATTCTCTCCTCATACAAGAGATGCTCCAGTTCCCTTAGTCATCTTTGTGGCCCTTCTGTGGACTTACTCCAGTATATTCATGTCCTCCTCATACAGTCCAAAAGTAGTCCACTATTTTGAGAAGAAACTGAGTCGATGCCCTATTACACCTACATACAAGATTTCAGTCTCTGTGGAGTACACATGTGTTAAACACTGCTTAAAGGTAGAATATGACAGAACAGGAGATGCATCTGGAGAAGCAGAAATTCACTGGCACTTGCTAAAGTAGGTCCTTGTTTTTCCAATCCCTTCCAAAACACAAGATTATTTTTGGCTGGTTTAATAGACTTAAATCACTCTAGGCTCTTTATTTATTCTTGGGTTTTGGTGGTTGTTTGTTTTTTTTTTTTTTTTTTTTTTTTTTTTGTTTGTTTGTTTAAATAAGAAGATTGGACTTCCTTCCTTTTATCCTCCAGGTGTGTTGTCCTGGAGGTTGGTATTGCTATGGGAGATCATGAGGGTTTAATTTCAAAGTACATTCCTGCCACCTTCTATTGGTGCAGTGGGTTTTCCCTCACTCAGCTGCTGCAGAATCATAGTATCTTGTCATGGTTTGGGCTTAAAAAGATGTCCAAAGGTCATCTAGTCCAACCTCCTTGCAGTGAGCAAAGACATCCTCCACTAGATCAGGTTGCCCAGAGCCCTGTTGAGCTTGACTTTGAATACTTCCCTGGATAGGGGTCTCAACTAGCTCCCTGGGCGACCTGTTCCTCTGTTCCACTACCCTCATGGTAAAAGACTTCCCCCAAGCATACAACCTAAATCTACTTTCCTCTAATATACAACCATTGCCCCTTTTCCTATCACTACATGCCTTTGTAAATAGTCCCTCCTCAGCCTTTTTGTAGGCTCCTTTCTGGTACTGGAAGGCCACCATTAGATGTCCCTGGAGCCTTCTCATCTCCAGGCTGAACAACTCCAGCTCCATTGTCCAGCCAGAAGAAACCAAATTGGAAAGGAAAAAAAATAATCTTGGCTTTATTATTGAACAAATTCTGGTTATTTTGGTAGTGTAGTTTTGAATTATTTTTTTTTCTCTTCAATGTTTAAGTTTCTAAAGTATATTTAGCCTTTTTTTTTTTTTTTTTTTTTTTTTTTTTCTTATTACACACTGTTGGAATGACACATTGCTGAATATTGTTGGAATTAATTTCCAGTCCAATAATGAGAGGCTCCAGTTCTAGAGTTAAAGTTTATAAGAATCATGGATTCATATAATTATTTTAATGAGAAAACATGAGTGCAACCATCTACCTAACACCACCGTGGCCATTAAACCATGTCCCCAAGTGCCATGTTCACACATTTCTTGAACACCTCCAGGGACTCCACCACCTCCCTGGGGAACCTATTCCAGTGCTTGACCAACCTTTCTGTAATGAACTTTTTCCTAATATCCAACCTAACCCTTCCTTGACACATTTTTTGCCCATTTCCTCTCATCCTATCACCTGATACTAGGGAGAAGACACTAACCACCAGCTCAGTCCAATCTCCTTCCAGGGAGCTGCAGAGAGCAATGAGGTCTCTCCTCAGCCTCCTCTTCTCCAGACTAAACAAGCCCAGTTCACTCAGCTGTTCCTCAGAAGACCTGTTTTTCAGACCAGCTTTGCTGTCCTTCTCTGGGCATACTCCAGCACCTCAATTTCCTTCCTGTAGTGAGAGTCCAAAACTGAACCCAGTATTTGGGGTGCAGCTACACCAATGCTGAGTGCAGGGGTATGATCTCTGCCCTACTCCCACTGGTCACACTATGGCTGATCCAGATCAGGATGCTGTTGGTCTTCTTGGCCACCTGAGCACACCGCTGGTTCCTGTTAAGACAGTTGTGAACCAGCACCCCCAGGTCTTTCTATGACTGTCTTTTAGAATCATAGAATTATAGAATGGTAAGGTTGGAAGGGACCTCAAGGATCAGCTAGTTCCAACCCCCTGCCACAGGCAGGGACACCTCCCACTAGTACAGCTCACTCAAGGCCTCATCCAACCTGGCCTTGAACATCTCCAGGGAGGGAGCAGCCACAACCTCCCTGGGAAACCTGTGCCAGTGTCTCACCACCCTCACTGCAAACAACTTCCTCCTAACATCCAGTNGTGGCCCTCCTCTGGACCCGCTCCAACACTTCCATGTCCTTCCTGTGCTGAGGGTTCCAGAACTGCACACAGTACTCCAGGTGGGGTCTGACGAGAGCAGAGTAAAGGGGCAGAATCCCCTCCCTTGCCCTGCTGGCCACGCTGCTCTTGATGCAGCCTAGGACTCGGTTGCTGTCTGGGCTGCATGTGCACACTGCAGGCTCATGTTGAGCTTTTCATCAATCCAGACTCCAAGGTCCCTTTCCTCAGGGCTGCTCTCCAGCCATTCACCACCCAGCCTGTATTTGTGCTTGGGATTGTGCCTACCCAGGTGCAGGACCTTACACTTGGCCTTATTGAATTTCATGAGGTTGGCCTGGGCCCACCTCTCCAGCCTGTCCAGGTCCCTCTGGATGGATCCCTGCCCTCTAGCAAGTCGACTGTGCCACACAGCTTGGTGTCATCTGCAAACTTGCTGAGGGTGCACTCCATTCCTCTGTCCATGTCACTGACAGGTTTTCTTAGAACCTTTCCAGTTTCTTCACTGTGGACTCAGAGTTATTAATATCAAGCACTCACACCATCATGACAAGGATGGTTTAACATTAAACACCAGAGACTGGGCTGATTTTCAACTCAAGATGAATGCTTTGTTTCAGTAAAGCAGAACAGTATCATGCCACTCCTTGCTGAGTTTTTTCCATTCTCTGCACCAGGGAATGGGATAACTGGAGGAACTGTCATGAGCTTTCTCCATTATCCTGAGTGAGGAGATCAGGAGCCTCTATCAGAAGCACAATCTGAGCACAATTCATCCTTACTTACCAGCCCTTGCTGAGTTTTTTCCATTCTCCCCACCAGGGAATGGGATAACTGGAGGAACTGCCATAAGCTTTCTTCATTACCCTGAGTGAGGAGATCAGAAAGCACAATCTGAGCACAATTCATCCTAACTTATCACATCACTATACCCAAAATGGTGAATTCACTCCTGTCTTGTTTGTTATTCACTGGGAAGAATCTCAGCTTCGGTCTTTCCAGTTAGAGAATTCTTCCAGATCAACGAAGAGATCCCCCTTTGAACACCTATTCAGGGACCAAACACCCAAGTCACACAATTCTCAGAAACAACAAATACACAATTCAGAGTTCATCTACTTGACAATCTCTCTGCCTTGCTGAGCACACGATACACATTTTGACCTGTTAAAATGTCATGTCATATAGCCAGAAAAACCTGAGCTGACAAAAATTATTCTGGCCTCCTAATTGGGACTTAGAAGTCACCATGAATGCTCAAATGCAGGAGACTTTGCTAGAAAAATCTGGTAGCTAATGTGATCTGCTGCTAAATAAACATATGAACTGCAAGGAGGTACAGAGGGAAGCAATGCAACAGGCACCAATACAGGCTGAGGGCTGCCCTGCTGGAAAGCAGCTCTGTGGAGAAAGAACCTGGGAGTCCTGGTGGACAGCAAGTTCTGCAAGGTGCCCTTGTGGCCAATGGTATCCTGGGGGGGCATCAGAAAAAGTGTGGCCAGCAGGTCTAGGAAGGTTCTTCTGCCCTTCTACTCTGCCCTAGTGACACCACACCTGGAATACTGTGTCCAGTTTTGGACTCCCTGGTTCAGGAGAGACAGGAACCTGCTGGAGAGAGTCCAGCAGAGAGCCACAAGGATGACTGGGGGACTTGAGCATCTCCCCTATGAAGAGAGACTGAGAAACCTGGGGCTGTTCAGTCTGGAGAAGAGAAGATTGAGAGATCTGATCAATGTGTACAAATATCTGAGGGGTGGGTGTCAAGTGGCTGGGGCCAATCTCTTTTGGGTGGTCAGCAGCAATAAGCCAAGGAGCAACAGCTAATAACTGGAACAGAGAAGATTTCAGCTCAACATGAGGAGAAACTTCTTTAGAGTGAAGGTGACAGAGCCCTGGAACAGGCTGCCCAGAGAGGTTGTGGAGTCTCCTTCTCTGGAGACTTTCCAAACCCACCTGGATGCATTCCTGTGTGAACTACCCTGCTTGGCAGGGAGGTAGGATGGGATGATCTGTGGAGGTCCCTTCCAACCTCTAAAGTTCTGTGTTTCTGTGATCCTTGAATACGGTGCAGTACCTGTGCTACTGATAATGTTTGGTGCTTATACTTTGGAAGGATGTTGAAAAATTGGAGAGAATTTCAAGTTACAGGAATGAATTTTAAAATTGGAAAATATGCCTTGAAGTGAGAGACTCCTGGTGCTCAATCTATTAGCTTAATGAACAAAAGGTTAAAGGATAATTTATTAGTCTATAAGTGTCTATTATCAAAGGGAATGGAAATTGATAATTGATGACTCTTCAATCTAGCTGACAAAGGCTTAACAAGATTCAATGGCTTGAAGTTCAAATTAGACAAATTAAGGTCCAGAATATGGAGCACTTACATTTTTTTATTTTTTTTTTTCTTTACAGAGAAGACAACTGATTAAAGGTTGCAATAGATGCTCCACCACTGGAAACTTTTAAATCAAAGTCATGTCAACAAAGTCATAAAAGGTGCCTGAAAGTTAAGTCAAACCTGTTGGACTCTGAGAAAGCTTTTGGGGAAGATTTCCCAGCTTTTGGGGAAGATTTCCCAGTTTTTGGGGAAGTTTTTCCCAGAGGTGGGCCATGAGGATGCTCAGAGGGCTGGAGCAGCTCTGCTATGAGGACAGGCTGAGAGAGTTGGGGCTCTGCAGCCTGGAGAAGAGAAGGTTTCAAGTGGACCTGATAGCAGCCTTCCAGTATCTGAAGGGGGCCTACAGGAAGGCTGGGGAGGGACTATTGACAAGGTCTTGTAATGACAGGACAAGGGGCAATGGGTTTGAACTGGCAGAGGGGAGATTTAGACTGGATGTTAGGAGGAAGTTCTTTCCAGTGAGGGTGGTGAGGCACTGGAACAGGTTGCCCAGGGAGGTTGTGGATGCTCCCTCACTGGAGGTGTTCAAGGCCAAGTTGGATGAAGCCTTGAGTGAGCTGTGCTAGTGGGAGGTGTCCCTGCCTATGGCAGAGGGTTGGAACTAGCTGATCCTTGAGGTCCCTTCCAACCTTACCATTCTATGATTCTAAGTTGTTTGAGTGATGTTGCACAGGCCATTAGCTCACCAAAGGTCCCTTCGATTTGTAAAGTCTTAGTAATTGTCCTACTGCGTGGGAGTTATGCAGACCACATTTTTTTTCTTCCTTGAACATATAATCCTGTATCACAGCACAATAAATGTTACAAGACCTCTTTCACCACCAGCCAAAAGAGTAGTGAAGAACAAAGGCAGGGAGTTGTATTTCCAGAAACAGCCACAGGAAAGTGAAGGAGCATGGTCCACATCACTGCAGTTGCTAAATATTGTTGTTGAATGGCTACAAAGCAGAAGAAATTAGATAGCAAAGTCCAAGATGTTCTTTAGAATAAGCTTGGTATAGCCCTTCTGATGCTAGACCTTGAAAGTTAAATAGTCACTACATTTCCCTACAGCCTACCTTTCCTAGGAAAACACACATGGAGTGCACTGCAGTCTTCCACAATGGGATTAAGTACTGCTGGCAGACAATACCACTTGAAATACTAGCTGCAGCAAGCCCTCTGATGAATGAAAGAGCTGCTAGGCTGCTGTGCTGCTTTAACAGAAACATATGGAAAGGGGAGAGGGGCAGGGGAGATAGAATCATAGAATGGTAAGGTTGGAAAGGACCTCAAGGATCATCCAGTTCCAATCCCCTGCCATAGGCAGGGACACCTCCCACTAGTACAGCTCACT
>VWZE01010965.1:249271-262608 GCA_013396675.1 Eubucco bourcierii
TCCTTCCCCAGCCTTCCTGTAGGCCCCCTTCAGATACTGGAGGCTACTATCAGGTCCCCTCGAAGCCTTCTCTTCTCCAGGCTGAAGAGCCCAACCCCAACTCTCTCAGCCTGTCCTCATAGCAGAGCTGCTGCAGCCCTCTGATCATCCTCGGGGCCTCCTCTGGACCCACTCCAACACCTCCATGTCCTTCCTGTGCTGAGGGCTCCAGAACTGCATACAGGACTCCAGGTGGGGTCTGACAAGAGCAGAGTAAAGTGGCAGAATCCCCTCCCTTGCCCTGCTGGCCACGCTTCTCTTGATGCAGCCTAGGACTCGGTTGCTGTCTGGGCTGCATGTGCACACTGCAGGCTCATGTTGAGCTTTTCATCAACCCAGACTCCAAGGTCCTTTTCCTCAGGGCTGCTCTCCAGCCCTTCACCACCCAGCCTGTATTTGTGCTTGGGATTGTGCCTATCCAGGTGCAGGACCTTGCATAAGATCCCTTATGCACTTTGATAGGAGAGGAAAAAAAAGTCCCTAGAAGTAAATATACCTCATCTAGATAGAAAATGTACATGAAAAACGGTTCCAAGAAGATTATTTACATTCTTTAGTCATTAGGGATAAAGAGGATGCTTACTGACCCATCCTTCTCAACAACAAATTGAAAATCCTCTGTGATAAAATGGCTCTGCATTGTGATATCCAGTTCTGTCAGATACTCCAGAAAAAAAAAACCTGCCTTCACTTAGCATATCTATCTACTCAGCGACGGATTTGTGGTCTTTGCAATTTAGATACTCAGCTTCTCTTTCAACTCCACATGTCTATTACAGTTGCTACAAATTGTATTAAGTAAGCATGTGCTCAGGGAGAGTGGAACTGCAGCCTGGAGAGGCAGGGGGAGGCAAGGTAGATTGTGTTTCTCTACCCAAACATTTCAAATAGAGGCTGCCCGAGTTTGAACCTGGAAGTTCTCAGCTTGGGATTTGCTGCTGGTGAGTTCCACTGCTGCTGCTTTAAGTGGCTCTGAAGGCAAGCTGACCTCACTAACTCAAAGCTGCGGGCGTGCAGGAGAGGTGACTGCGTTGCCTTGACCAGTGAATTGTAGAGTATACACATCTTAGGTTCACAGAGTTCTGCCATAGCACCTCAGGAAAGGAGGTCTCAGGCTTGGACAACCTGTTATAGTAGAAATAACATTGAATCATAGAATCATTTTGGTTGAAAAAGACCCTTAAGATCAAGTCAAATCATTGTCCAACTCCACCAAGCCTGGTACTAAACCTCAGTTCCTCAGCACTACATTTCAGCACCTTTTAAATGCTTCCGGGGTGAGGACTCAACCACTTCCCCAGGAAGCCTGTTTCAGTGTTTGAGAACCCTTTCAGTGAAGGTGCTTCTTCTAATCCCCAATCTAAAGCTCCCTTGAGGCAACTTGAGGCCGTTTCCTCTCAGCCTATCACTTGTTACTAGGGAGAAGAGACTGACCACCCACATAAAATGCCTCTATTCTGATCCAGAAGGAAGGACAGGGAGCACTTAGGTATCAACCCAGAGACAACTTCTGAACTTCAGCAAGCACAATTCTGAGCTTATTTTACACTATTTACCCTGAGAGCCATAGAAAACACATTCTATGTGATGTGTTATTCTGCTAGAGCCTCTGCTCAAATATACCTTTCCCTTTTTTTTCCCCTTTCATGGCAGCATCATCATTTAGCTTCTCAGAGTAAACACCTCAGGAAGACAAATCTGTGACTCAAATCTGTACACCTAGGAAGTACACGAGGGCTCAAGTTTTTATGGCCAATGCTTATCTTAATATATTATCCTATTCAGCAAGGACCTATTTGTAGATCATGTGAAGCAGATCAACTTCACAGAATCACAGAATGGTTCAGGTTGGAAGGGACCTCAAAGATCATCTAGCTCCAACCCCTTGCCATAGGCAGGGACACTTTTCCAAGGAAGAGGAGAAAAAGAAAAAAAAGAAAAAAAAGGAAAAAAAGTGAAAAAAAGTGAAAAAGGAAGAGGTTAGTACACTGAATTTCTCCTATAGGAAGCTATAACTTTTAAGCATAAAGCCAGCCTATATGCTGTCAACATTTATACAGACTCTGAGGTCACTTAGGCTGCGTGATGGTTAAAGCACATGTGGCACCAGGTATCAGCTGATCAACCTATGGGAATGAATACTCTGAAAAACATCAGTGTGAAGGAGAGGGGAAGAAAAAAAAGGTCATTAGTGTGAGATGCTTGAGACGTCAAGATGCAACGAGCAAGACAGAGCTGCTGATGAGAAGACTCAGGGGATGCAGCACGAAGATCTCTGGACTGAGCAAAGTGTGGCGGTCAGGGAAGGATAATAAAAAGAGTGGAACACACACCATCTGGTCTAACAGAAGGGAGAATGGGAAACATCAACAGGGAGTTATATCTGCTAGGGAAAGCCAGACGGTGAAAGCATTGATTAAGATTATTTTGTTGATTAGGTGGTACTCTTTGATTTATGTCCTGTTGAAGGAGGAGCACTTACTGTGCAAAGCCTGTGCTGCCCATGCAGCTGAAGCAGGATCAGATCTGGGGCAGAAGGGAATTTAGCAGTTCCCCTGCGGAGCTGAAAGGAAGGGGCAGGTGAAGCAGAGCTTACAGAGGTTGCACACTCCAGAAGAGGCCATGAAAATTTGTGACAGCAACACAATTCACCTCTTCCTGAAGTAAAGAAGTGGAATGTAGATGGAGACCGAGGCACTGGGGACAGAGAGAGCAGCAAGAAGAGAAACCACTTGGAAAGCAACTGATCGAGCCAAATATGCATATAGTTATATCTCCACATACATTAATATCCACCCAGGGACAAGGCAAGAAGCAAATGTAAAGCTCATGTATATGTATATATGCATATATTTATACCTCCATATATAGGTATATACATGCATACATTAATATCCACCCAGGGACAAGGCAAGAAGCAAATGTAAAGCTCATGTATATGTATATATGCATATATTTATACCTCCATATATAGGTATATACATGCATACATTAATATCCACCCAGGGACAAGGCAAGAAGCAATGTAAAGCTCATGTATATGCATATATTCATACCTCCATATATAAGTACATACATGCATATATTAATATCCATCCAAGGACAAGTCAACACATAATGTAAGGTTTATGTATATGTATAAATTTATATCTCCATATATAGGTATATAGATGCATATATGTGCAGTTCTGGAGCCCCTAGCACAGGAAGGACATGGCAGTGTTGGAGTGGATCTGGAGGAGGGCCACAAACATGATCAGAGGGCTGCAGTAGCTCTCCTATGAGGACAGGCTGAGAGAGTTTGGGCTCTGCAGCATGGAGAGAGAAGGCTTCGAGGAGACCTGATAGTAGCCTTCCAGTATCTGAAGGGGGCCTACAGGAAGGCTGGGGAGGGACTATTTACAAGGTCTTGTAATGACAAGACAAGGGGCAATGGGTTTAAACTGGCAAAGGGGAGATTTAGACTGGATGTTAGGAGGAAGTTCTTTCCAGTGAGGGTGGTGAAGCCCTGGCACAGGTTGCCCAGGGAGGATGTGACTGTTCCCTCCCTGGGGGTGTTCAAGGCCAGGGTGGATGAGGCCTTGAGTGAGCTGTACTAGTGGGAGGTGTCCCTGCCTATGGCAGGGGGTTGGAACTAGATGATCCTTGAGGTCCCTTCCAACCTTACCATTCTATGATTCTCTATTAACAGCCATGCAGGGACAAGTGAAGCAACAGTGTAAAGTTTATGCATATGTATATATTTTTATCTCCATATATAGGTAAATATGTGCATATATTAATAGCCATGCAGGGACAAATGAAGCAACAATGTAAATCTTATGCATATGTATATATTTTTATCTCCATATATAGGTAAATATGTGCATATATTAATAGCCATCCAGGGACAAGGCAATAAATAACGTAAAGCTTATGCATATGCATATGTTTAGATCTCCATACATAGGTGCATTTATTAATACCCATCCAGGCACAAGTCAACAAACAGTGTAAAGCTACTGAGCTATGTGGACAGAAATTTCCTCTGCCCAAGAGACCTGAGCTGTTCCTGAAACACAAAGGGTTAGAAATGGAAGCAGGGATACAGATCAATGACTCAGATTAGAGTCACTCCCAGCTTCAAAAGTCCTCAATGACGGAACACAGCGGGGACAGCGCAAAGGGTATGCAATAATACAGCTCATCAGATAAATTTAGTGCCCACCTCACTGAAAGGTGGCACCCTGTGTGGATAGGAAGCCAAGAAACAAGCCTGGAATTTAAGGGAGAGGGTTTGCACAGCACAGTATTACTGATATCAATCGATCAGTGGGTAAAATGGGAACAATGTGACATCAGCAGCCAGGCACAGCCAGTGAATCAGCAGAGGGAAAAGGGCAGTAGGTGAGCAGCACCAGAGAAAAATATTCGGATTGCCTGAAATAGGTAAATTGCTGGGAGTGTTTTCCTAACACTGACTTGAGAGGGATGAGCAAGACAGCAGGATTAGCAAAAACCCCAGTGGCACACCACTGCTCATTTCCCTCACTCTGAACCTGCAGAAAACAACCCTGGAACGTCTGAATGGCTGTAAACCCTGAAGAAAAAGCAAACAAGCATTTACTTGTTGTTTAAGGAAAAAGAAAAAATACCTCAAACAAACACACACACACACACACCCCAAATGACAACACCACTTTTCATGCTAAGCTCAGAGGGTTTTCTTCCCCCTTAAGACACAGGACATGTTTTATACCACATCAGAAACACCATTTAAGGAAAATCCTGCTTTCCTGCAACTGAAGTGCCACAAAGTGGAAAAAATGGCAAATGCTTGCAGATTTCCCCACCAAGGAACACGCACACAGACACACACACACATTCCTTCACAGCTCACGAATCTCATCAGCAAATGTTGACCAACCTTCACTTGCTCTAGATAAGATGCACACAGGTTAAGTCAGACATAGGTAGGTTAAAGAGAGTGCACAAGGGAGGCAGATCCACTAATGGAGCAGCATGGACAGGTATAGATTCACTTCCATTCCCTTTGAGCTATCTGAATGGGAACCACCCTGAATATTACAAGTATTACACTGAACTATTCAATAAAGTTGTGCTGAATAGAATTATCACCTTGAAATTACAGGGTAAAACTCCCTATACAAAAACAGATTAAAGACAAATTAGACTGTGGGCCAGGTCACTATGATTGTTAATTAGTGATAATGGAAATACAATTAGCATAATGAGTTCCAATTACTGTATATGGAGAAATATGAGCATGCTGCTTTCATAAATCTTGGTTCCAGGAAAAATAAAATGCATCTGGTTTAACAAAGCATGCCCTTCTCCTTTTGGCAAAAAGCTTCCTGGTAAATATATATATATATATATATTTTTTTTTTCTTTAAGAAAGCTAAACCTTTCTTTTGATGGGTTGTGATGTGGAAAAAAAAATAGATAAGGAAGCAACAGAATGGATTTACCCTGTCTGATAGTTGAAGAGTTTTGTATGAGCTTGGTTTCTGTTTTAAGCTTCCTAGAAAAATCTTACCATCTGTTTATTCAATCCTGGGTTAAACAACAAAAGACAAAAATCATAGACCATTACTTCAAATGCACTTATTTGTCTCTGAAAAATCCAGAGGGGTTCCTCTTTCCTCTTTTCCTCCTTCCAATAAACTGGGAAATGGGAAAGGCAATTACAGTCAGATAGTTATGAAATCTCATACAAAAACAAGCTGATGAAAGACAGCAGCAGCCTTGCAGACTGCAACAGTAGCACATCTGATGGTTATTTCGTGAAGAATTCATAGAATGAGTATCAGGGTGGTAGACAAGGTGTAGCTGCAATCAGAAAACAGTCTTTTCACAGAATCACAGAATGTCAGGGGTTGGAAGGGACCCTGAAAGATCATCTGGTCCAGCCTCCCTGCCAGAGCAGGATCCCCTAGAGCATATCACACTGGAACGCATCCAGATGGTTCCTGAATATCTCTGGAGAAGGAGACTCCACAACATCCCTGGGCAGCTGGTTCCAGTGCTCTGTCACCCTCACAGTGAAAGAATTCCTTCTCAGGTTCACATGGAACCTCCTATGCCTCAAATTACATTCTTTATTCCCACAGAAGTTTCACACCTTCGCTAGAGTAGAGGATTTGGCATATCACTCATTGTTAAGTTAAAAAGGTGGAGACCAAAATTGTGAATTTAGAGATGCTGTGAATTGGAGTGAAATCAGATCTTAGTAAAGCCCTACAGACCTGCAAGCTTGACTCCATGTCTCCTTTTAAACAAGCTCATGTAAATTATAGAATCATAGAATGGTAAGGTTGAAAGGGACCTCAAGGATCATCCAGTTCCAACCCCCTGCCATAGGCAGGGACACCTCATTAGTACAGGTCACTCAAGGCCTCATCCAGCCTGGCCTTGAACACCTCCAGGGAAGGAGCAGTCACAACCTCCGTGGGCAACCTGTGCCAGGGCCTCACCACCCTCACTGGAAAGAACTTCCTCCTAACATCCAGTCTAAATCTCCCCTTTGCCAGTTTAAACCCATTGCCCCTTGTCCTGGCATTACAAGACCTTGTCAATAGTCCCTCCTCAGCCTTCCTGTAGGCCCCCTTCAGATACTGGAAGGCTGCTCTAAGGTCTCCTTGAAGCCTTCTCTTCTCCTGGCTGAAGAGCCCCAACTCTCTCAGTCTGTCCTTTCCTGTCCTATCCTGTTAGACAGACAGTTATGAAGCTACTCACTGTTTCCATATGTTAAAGTGGATCCTAGGGTAATGCAGGTAAGGATTCAAGGAGAAAATTTCCAGTCACAGGGGATGACCAGGCAGCAGTGACATTAGGTCCTCTCCCTTCAAGCACAACCTTCAGCCTTTCTTATTATAAAGAAAGGAGGCAAAAATCTGTGTAAGACCCCAAAGGCATGGATAGTTAAAGGGCAAGAGTCTTGAGTTGCCTTGCTTGTCACTCAGGACCGTTAAGGCATTGGGGAGAGCTTGTTAAGGAATAGTACGAGAACGTAACAATGAGAATGGAGAGTGGAAGGAAAAATGGGACTGCTTAACATCAACAGATCTCCTTTGAGGCTGCTAAGCTGTGGGCAGAGCCAGCTACTTACATTTTCATTATTTCAACAACATGATCACCAGCTGTAGGTGTAAATGAGCTCACTACTCTCAAAACCAACAATGCTTTGCAGATACAGGGCAGAACCAACTCAAATCAAATCCACATTAAGAGTCTGGTGTGGAAGCAGCTCAGTATCATGTAACTTCACTGTAGTCTCAGTATCTTAAAGGTTAAAGAAATATGTGTTTTGGCACAGCACACAAGGAGGAAGAGAGAATAGGCAAAGACCTGCCCTGGACATTTAGGAAGAGTGCCTCATCTCTGTAGAGCACAAAGACTTGTCCTGATCGCTACCTAACAAGAATCTATTTGCTTCTCATACTGAGAATGCTCTTTACAGACAGCTCTAAGTAAGATTCAGCTTTTCTGATTTTAGTCCTCTAAAAATAAACACCCAAACACTTCAGTATGTCATGCAGCCTGGCCATGAACTTCCCAAGGATACTGATGCCTCATCTGAATGTCATCATCACAGCATTTCTGCGCTTTCAGGTTGCTATTTTAAAGACCTCAGAAAGCACAGGGAGCAAAGTGAGTTAAAAGAACAGGCTGACAGCTAAGGGAAGTGGCCTGTGGAAGAAATAATGAGTGAACAGGTCACTAAAGATTGTATCTTGACACATATGCACAAGAAGGCTGAATTGAGTGTGTACAGACAATCACGATTCTCACATTACCTCACTTTGCAACCTTAGCAAAGGCCTTTAAGGGTTGTTGCAAGCTTGATTATATTCATCGGTGAAATGAAGATATCTCAAACAAGATCATTCAGATAGGCACAGTATCTAAGCACAATAAGAGGCATTCTCAGTGATAACAAAGCTTACAAGATAAGTGGGTGAGTCAGACCAAGGGAGAAGGACAGAGGCCCCAAGACAAAAAAAATACCTTTCCTCTGAGCACACACAGGTGCTGGTGCCTTGCCTGACCATGAGCCTTGCTCACTGCCACACAACACAACCAAGGCAGGTGGGGGAAAAAAAAAAAAAAAAAGAAAAAAAAAAGCTTTATTTAGAGTTTTTGAATGCAGTCTGGCTGATTAGAGGGGACACTGTTCTGCGCTTTCCCCTGATAGCTGTAACCTTTTGGTAGAAGGGAAAGGTTCAGAGAGACAACTGCCCCTGTGCCAGCTGGAGCTGTCAGGCAGACACCAGCAGAGTCCACTCATGCCCGCGTAAGCCCAATGCATCTCCACGTTAGTTTGAATTTACGGCATCATCCCTCAGAGCACAGGCAAGTATTTCCACAAATGAATGATCTCAATCAGAAAACCAGTCCTGTGGCAAGGGATACATATGGCCATCACTCCCAAGAACAGCTGTCAAGCACTAGCCCAGCCCACTTCCCACTGTGTAACGTCCGTGGCTGCTCACTCAAGCGAATGACCTTATAAGCCCACACAGGTCCAATCTGAACAGAAAAATTATTATCAAAAGCTCTCTTTCCTTAAGACCATGCAGTCTAACAGGGAGAAATAACAGGCTTGGATGGTGAGAGAGTCTAAACAGCTTTTGTTACAGTTCTTCTGAGTATAAAAAACCTCTCTACGTGGAAATAAAAGAGCTCATTGAAAAGATGAGTGCTAGACCCCCACCCTCTCTAGCCAAAGCATGCTGTTGAATTTAGTATGTGCTTCACTGAATAAACAACACTCCCAGCCATGATGCTCTCCCTCCAGTAAGCCTAAGTATTGATAGATTGCATCTCTCTGTACTAAGTCTGTCTGGAACTTGTGACATTTGCCCAGTGATTTGGTAAATGAACTTGGAGTATTTGACCCATGCAGCTGAGATTATGCCTTATTTAGACCGAATGGACGAGATCCTTTGTTGTACCCAAAAAACCCTGACAGATAGGGCTAACCTTTTCAGCCAGCTCCTCTGGGTATTTAGCTATGAGGAAAGAGACACTCCAATGATGATTCCTGAATCTCCAATCTCCTCCACATATACAACTATGCACTGTCATACGGACAGGTTGGCAACTGAAGGACCTTCTCTCCCGAGCTGCTTTCTGATTTATGTGGGCGTGCCACAGAACGACTGATACAAGTGAAATAAACCTGCTGAGGACTTAAAAGACATGAAACTTGTCAGACAGTCAAAGTCAGTCAGATTCAGCTGTTTCATGTTTTAGTTCTTCCTCTAAAATGAAATTAGCTAACGTGGGCAGGTGAGTGGATACAGAGTTTGGACACAGTCTGCTAGAAGGGGTCCCCTACAACTTGCCTCCCAATCTGTACTCCAGCAAAAAAAATTTTTTTTTGCTATGCTTTGATCTTGGATGATATTTTAAACTTAGTAGCATTCTCCAAGACAATCTCAAAGTTGTAAAATTACATTACACTATGTGAGAAATGCCTCTTAGCAGCTGTCCTGCTTTGGGCTTTTGAAATATATTTCAGTATCTCAACGGGGCAATCATGGTGTTATTTCTCAAGCTTAAATAGAAGCCATGGTTTGGATGACCTGCCCCATCTTACCAGCTACCTGAACACAGAGAGTTTGCTGGGAAAAGTATTTAAAACACCATTTGAGGGATCTCCTACAATGATAGGGGGTGCTCAGTCAGTATCACTGAGACAGCTGCAGAAAAACTCCAGATCAAGCCTTCAGGCCTTTCAAAGTTTTCCACTAAACCTACATCTTTTCTCTCTCCTACAGATATAAAAGCATCAACCCTCCCAAATCCACCATGACCCAAGCAGAAAGCAGAAACAAAGCCATGTTCTGTGACTCAAGAGTACTAAAAGGCAGTTTTTGCTTTCTTCCATTGAGAAGTCTGTGATATTTAGGCTTTTCTATTAGATTACAGTCTCTGAATTAGGAATGTCTCTTTCACAGAATCACAGAATGGTAAGGCTGGTAGGGACCTCAAGGATCACCCAGTTCCAACCCCCTGCCATAGGCAGGGACACCTCCCACTAGTACAGCTCACTCAAGGCCTTATCCAATCTGGCCTTGAACACCTCCAGGGAGGGAGCAGCCACGACCTCCCT
This sequence comes from Eubucco bourcierii, assembly GCA_013396675.1. Lineage (NCBI taxonomy): Eukaryota > Metazoa > Chordata > Aves > Piciformes > Ramphastidae > Eubucco > Eubucco bourcierii. The sequence goes on from VWZE01010965.1 coordinate 259,431, forward strand.
GGGCAACCTGTTCCAGTGCCTCACCACCCTCACTGGAAAGAACTTTCTCCTAACATCCAGTCTAAATCTCCCCTCTGCCAGTTTAAACCCATTGCCCCTTGTCCTGTCGTTGCAGGACCTTGTAAATAATTCTTCCCCAACCTTCCTGTAGGCCCCCTTCAGATACTGGAAGGCTACTATCAGGTCCCCTCCTTTCATGCTTAACTATCCTACCAAAAAGTTAGCATTCTGATTTTGGAACTAGCAGGGCTGAACCTTCCCAGGCTATGCTATGCACAAGAGCTAGGGGAGGTGAAAAGGCAGCTACAAGAGTATCCAGCAGGCTGCAGCAGTGCAGTTCTCGGTTAGTGGGTGTCAAGGTTTCTATCACATCATTAACTTGGGGATAGCAATCATCAGCAATATCTTCCATTTTTAATAATCCACCTGGGCCATAAATGGTCCATAATGTAGTTGAATTAGCACCACTTTCAGAAGCCTGCTTCCTGGGTTTACTACCTTGTATCTCAACATTAACACTGCCTTCTGGTTTGATAGAGGTTTTGTATTCACTGGATCTTGCCGGTACTGAGAATGATTCAAGTTCTGTAGATGTTAGTCACCTTTCCAAATAAGCTGGTTCATGTATTAAGGTATCATAATTGAAGTCCAAGCAAACTTGCACATCCTGTAGCTACATTGGAGATGATGTCAAAGGAAAAGGTATTCTCATACCTAAATACTCCAACTTCTTTTGGTTTTGTTTCCCATGAATTACAAACCCACTGGGTGGAAAAACACCTTCAAACATGAAATGGGGAGTATGACTCATTCATATTCTTATTCTTTCAAAAGCTATTTAATGTAAAAACCCCAAACACTTTTTGCATAGTCTTATTCAGTGGTTTGGGTTTTGGTTTTTTTTTTTGAGACCACTATAATGCTACACCACTGCAGCATTTGTGTGTGTATCTCAGTGTACATTTCATATTTCCTGCTAGGAAGTTCCCTTACAAGTTATCTGCCAACAAAAAGGACAGAAGATCTTCTGGAGAGTTAGTGGCCTTGAATGTAGCCCCACAAAATTGCCCACAGGTATTACAAGGATTCTGGAAGGAAAAAAAATTGCAAATGCAGAATAAATCTCTTAGCTACAAAATAAAGCTTCCCTTTCTCCTATCTCTCTGCCTTTTTCTCCCCCCCAAGTTTTCTTCTCCCTCTTCTTTTCTCAGAATGGGACAGAAACAGGAGGGAAAAAAAATCAACTACAGCTGCAAAAGCAACAACATATCTACGTTCTACCTAGAGCAATCTCCCCCCGGGGCAAGATGACACTGTCTTCCATAGGGAAATGTAATTCTCTCCTCCAAGCATCAGACTCTTACCACATAATTCCTAGGTTTGGTTGCAGCCTTTATTTTTCTTCTTCTTGCCCAAATAATAGAGCATATTTTTTATATCACAAGTATTGCTTATGTCTGTGGAACAGCCTCTTTATGTTTTGTTTTTGAGGTGGTTTTTTTTTTTTTCCCTGATGCTGTGGATATGCATCAAACAACATAATGAAAGAAGCCATCCATGAGGTGCAACTGTACCACAGATAGATGATGTAAATATTTCTAGTGATCTACCAAGCAAGTAACAAACTTAAGGGAAATATAATAATCTTTAAATCCTGGGCATTGTAAATGTTTGCTTTTAATCCTTTACATAACCTTATTAAAAAAATGTCAAGATGGATCCACTCTCCCACTGAATCTGACAAACATCTGGTTTACAATAGAGCCATGGGATGAAATTCCATCCAGAATCACATTTGGTCTTCGCTATGTTTTCTCCCACTATCACTCACAGCCCAGAAGTTCTGTGTTTTGTCTGGGGTATAAGACAGCACAATGATATGTTTTTATTAGGAATAATGCACAGCCTTCTCCTTTATAGAATTTAAATCGGCTATCTATGGGTAGCTATAGTCAAATATATTGATAGCCTCCCTTGTGGGTTCTGCTGACACTTGGGTTTAATTGTGGTGAACTTTGAATTCCTATCTTAAGGTCAGTTATTAACTATTGATGGATTCTCCTTTTCTCCATTTAATGTTAAAGCATTCATACTAACCAAGACAGATGGGAATGCTGAAGGAATTTTTCAAAGCCATTGCTGCGTGAGATACCCTCAGACTCTTCCTGTGTGACACACAGAGAGGCCTTTTTAAAGGCGGTGATCACTCAGGTTCAGTTTAAAAAGCAAAACACAACACAACGCTGTGCTGCTGACCCCTCGCCACTTTTTTCTTCTCCTGGTACTATCTTCCTAGAAACAAAAGGTCCTATAAGCTGCTGCTGCTGCTAGGAGAAAAGAAAATAAAATTTCCTCAGGCACAACCTTGGATCCCAACCTTGAAACCAAATGGGGTCAGAATGCAAAGGAGCAACCACTGCACCGCTCACCACCCAGCCCGACTGACAAACAACTCTGCTCCTTTGGGCTTCCCAGAAGGAAAATGAGTGCCCCTCAGAGATTTATAAACACATACATAATAAATGGGAGGCTGAAGTTTAAACTGTTATGAAGCATTCTCTACTCCGCTTCCGAAGTCCTCTGTGATTTAAAGAGCTGACATTTACTGTGTGCAGGCCTATTATTCAGAATGACTGTTTGTGTATAGACAATATTTTAAAATGGCTTGCTGTAGATGAAAAATTCTTATTAAGTCAGAAAAACAGTTTAAGTAGGTAACACTCTCCCAGTTTAGATGGCTATAAGTCTTGCTGACCTGCTCCAGGGAAGGGTGGGGGCAGGCAAAGCCTATCAATGCCATCTGGCACCTTAGCACGTGGGGTAATTGTGAGCCCAGCCCTGTGGGTGCTTGGCCAACAAGCCTACAGCACCAGTCAAGGCTGCGGTCACCTTCCCGTCTCCTGACAAGTAAAGGATGCAAAGAGGTTCAACAACACTGTTACATGTACACACATACACCTTCCTCTGTGTAGTGGTTTAAGGCTGACTGGAATATTCCAATAGGAGAAACTAGATCATTGGTTGTAAAAGAATAACAACAATGAAGTCTACATCATTAATTGCTTTGCTAAAAGGGATAAAAAGCCAAACTATAAAAAATTCTTCCCTCTTTGCTTCTGAGCACCGAATCTCATAGTTTCTCTCTCTAATCTCTTCCACTAACCTTGGCTAACCAGAT